>JAGFBZ010001119.1:0-471948 GCA_018398805.1 Hirundichthys speculiger
CCATGTCAGTTTGAAATCAATCAAACCAGTAGTATTATGGCATAATATATTGTCTAAAATGTATTCAGCGGTATGCGTTGTGACGTCACGCGGGAGACGCACCATATTGTTGTAGTTGCTACCGGTGCCGATTTCGCCTGATGTGTTTCCATTGCTGTTAATAAATACCAACTCCGAGCACATCGTTGTACGAGCCTTTTTGCAAGAGTAACCTGACAAAACTGACATAAAGTCTATCAAACCATGAAAACTAGCTGGCCCCTAGAATAACGTTTGGCGGTCGGGCTACTCTGATAACAAGCCCATCAACAGTTTACAACTAACTCACACATTGTTTTCAGTGACAGTGATTGTGAGAAATTGTACCTGTGAATCTGTCTCCCTGACCGTGGTGCCAGTTCTGGTGGGCTTGACTTGCTGCCAACAATGTCAGGTTCATCTCCAGGAGGATATGTATCCAGCTTTTTTAGTTTAGTCTTTTCCTGTGCTTTTTTTCCTTTTCTTTGCATTTTGTTGCTCCACTTTTATGCTTGTATGAACTGTCACTCATGATTTAATTAATCCATGATCCTCCTACCCTGCACCCCATATACTCTGTTGACTAGTGACTAATGATGACGCTGTAAACGGCTGTTGATGATGATTTTACCCAAAATACATTTGGAGATCTTACCGGCATTCCAGTTGTAAATTTGCACATTGTAAAGTTAACTGTGAGAGTGAACATGAATCCTGAATCCAGCCATGCAGCACATTTAATTCACTGTGTAGAAACCTACATGACCAAAGCCAGTCTTAAATTTTTTTGATTAACCATGACTCATTCTGGCTGGGGAAACATTTTATATATATATATATATATATAATATATATATATATATATATATATATATAATATATATATATATATATATAAAAACCTCATACATAGCACATGTATTTGTTGCAGAAGTAGTTGTAACCAGTAGTACACAAGGTGCAACTGATGCCTGAGGAAAGGCCTGTTTCTTTGTCTTTCGCTGGGCCCTCATGGGCCCGGGCCGGAGGAGCACTGCCCCCCCAGCCTCCCCTGACACTCCGTGCCTGCTGACTAGCTATCCTAGTCTTTATTTTCTTTTTTTTTTTTCATTTTCAAGACAAAGAATCAGTCTTTGACTTTGATTTCCAGTGGCCAGCACTAATGGACACAGAAGAATCTGCCTCTGGACGGATACGGCCAATCAGAGCGGTGAAGCATGTGACCACGGCGTGTGACAGCAGCCATCTTTTGTGAACAGAGGCTCTTGGGTGCTCCTCTGCGAGCGATGGCATAAACCCCGACCCAGCCCTCTGCGATTGATTCGGTTTGTTCTCTATGGGTGGAAATGGCTGTAAATGGGAGGCCATTTCCCAAATGTTTGCAGTGAATGGTGTTACGGCCCAGGCTGCTCATTTATAAAAGTGTGCATAGGATCCTTGCTAGAAGTTTCCGTGCACCCAAAAGCAGAAAATGGCGTGCGCCAAAAAAGTAATCTGATTTGCAAAACTACGCATACCTCCTGCCAGTTTTCCCTTTATGAATCACAGCCCGCTTGGAAGTTTGGACTTGTCTCATATAACGCCCTCTACACACCCACAAACTACCATAAATGGTCGACGCAAAGTACCTGTGAATGTTTTTGCATGTAAATCAGCCTGCTACCAGCCGTCATGCACGCCGTCTGTCTGTCCCCAACGCTGCTCTGCATCAGGACAAATGACTCGTGGCGAGCCGGGCCACCGTGCCGCAGCATTTGACAGAACCATGTTTGAGTCACAAATAAGTTGCACGTTGATCGTGTGCACATCCTTGCGATTGCCTAGACACATTTATTTTCACTCTGAGTCCTCATAGCGATGTGGGTACAGTCAGTTGTGCCGATTACATTTAGGAAACCTGACATGCTAATGAGCTTTTTAATGTTGGCCTGTTGTCCCACACTGTTAGGAAACTTGATGCATTGACTCGTCATGTTAATAATGCAATCCAAAACAGCCGGCTGTGAAATCCCAGATCTCAAGATTTAACTGTGTTATATACTCAAAAGAGGATTTAGACTGATAATTTAACACTATATCAGTGTTAATTTTGACAAGATTGTTTCTTTTTAATTTAGTCTTAGTCACTCACTAAAGGCTTGATTTAGTTAAAGTCACATTTTTTTTTGTTTTGCTTTATTTTAGTTAAAATTTAGTCACTACAAATCAGTTTTAGTTGTAGTCTCAATTTAGACAAAATTTGACAGTTATACTGTAATAGATTTTGCAAAAGGATGTCTGTCATGGTGGTAAAAACTGCATTGTAGCATACGTTTAATTGTGTTTAGTCATTTAAACTAAGAGTGTACCATATTACTTCACGTTTATTTTCTAAATATTTGTACAACAAATGATTTACCTGCAAGGCTAAAGCTCTAATCTGCTTAAGACGTCAAAAGAAAAACATTTCAAACCCATTTTCACAATTCACCAAAAAACTTTCTTCAAAAATAGACCAACATAAAACAATATAGCAAAATATAAAAAGTACTGAGACAGGAAAAAGGGACATGAGTTTAGCACAATAGTCTAAAATAGAAGGAACATAGTCATCCCCAATAAGATTACAACCATTAACAGAAGGGCTAAGCTGGGGCTGTGCATTAACATTTTGCACATAACACTGGTGATAGGGAAGCTGAGAATTTAGTAGCTCAACCCAGAAAGATATAAAAGTATAACACATCTGGCACTATGTCAAAAAATCAGTGTTGTAAAAATGACTGGAAAACCATACTGGAGTAAAAGTACAGATACCTTACTTGAAAGTTACTCAAGTAAAGGTCTCCCCCCAAAAATGACATAGGTATTAAAAGTACCTCACATTAAATGTGCTTAAGTACTGAAAGTACCAGGTGGTAAAATGTAATGAGTTCAGTATCAAAAGTTGTTGACTCTCTACTCCTTACCCTGTACTTTCACTATGTACTGCATGCTTCATACTTCTACTTCATGTAATTTCATAGTAGTGTGGTAAAAAGTACAATTGATTTTTCTTGTAAATGTAAAATGATTCACTTTTTCTACTTCTGGAGATACGTTGCTAGGCTACATTTAGTACATAATCAGATAACTGTTCCATTTATACTGCCCCAATGTTTTCTTTTTCTGACCAAGATGTAAGGGCTAAATATGTTATTATAAAAAAGAAAGGTGCTTCGCGTCGGGCCGAGCAACTCCCTTTACCTGTGATATGAGCACAAACCACTGCCTGTCGTGATGTAATGCTTAAAGTTAGCTAAAGGTAAGTGTTGGCTTGCAAGGTAACTGTTAGTACTGTTCTCCAGTATTTCACGCACACGCGCATATGAAGTTTGTTTGAACGTTGGCTTAATGTTAACGTTACTTAGGTCTACATCCAGTTCAACCCTAAAACTCACTGCACGCGCACATTTAGCTTGTCAGACACTGCAGGATGGCGCGTCTTCAGGTGTCTTTTTAAATTGGTCGTGTTTTTTTCCACCTATCTTGGATCCACAAGGCTCTCCATCCTCGTTGAAACATACACTGAGTCAGTGATTCCCAAAGTGTGGGCCGTTGCCCCCTGTTGGGCCATTGTGGTACTGCAGGTGGGCCGTGAGCGGTCACTAAAATTAAACCAATATGTTTTTAAATACTTGATCTTTTTCAAATATGTTTTTAATTATTGTAAAATATTCATGACATAATTAAAAAAAACATTAAGATGTAATAAAACAAATCAGTTAAGTGTTATTCCACTGTAATATTAACTTAATATGACAAGTGCCATCTTATTTGTTGAGCCCTTACATTATTGTCAGAACATAGCTTCTAGTCCTGTATGTTGATTACAGTTGTGATTAAAGGTTTGCATGGGCCGCTGAGATTTTTTGCATTTCAAAATGGGCCTTGGTATTCTGAAGTTTGGAAATGGCTGCACCGAGTCTTTCTTTCGGCTGGAAGGTAATGGAAGTTTGTCCATAAATCTTCTCTCCTTTTTCTTTCCACTTGAGTATTGACAGGTGAAAATAAACCGCTCATAATTCCTTTCATTAGGCTTAACGCCTATCTATGAGCTCAACACTCTGACCAGGTAGAGGGAGGTCTTCCAATCAGAACGATAGACTGACAGTTGAATTTAAGTTAAAATAATTTATTGGTTAAAAAGGAAAGCAAGACACTGAGGACGGTTGTAATCCAGATTGTCCGGCCAACCAGTGTCAGTGTTTTCATCACGTTTTTGCTTGTTAGCTTATAATGAAATGATTTCGTTTTAGTTTTTGTTGCTAGTACATTAGTAATTTACGTTCTCGTCATAAATTAGTCACGGAAAAAAGGGTCGTTGCTGAAAAGTTTTCATTTAACTTTATGTACATGGCACTCCTTGCTGCCACCATAAAGAAAAAAAAATTAAACGGAGGTCTTCTTGTGGAGAACAATAATATCCATCCCTATATTTATTTATAACCACTTGGTGACTAAAACATCTGAGTAAGACTCAGGATAAACTCAAATAACAGGACTTGGCTATGACTGGAGTTGATCCATCCATTCATTATCCATACCAGTTTAATCCTATACAGAGTCATAGGATGACTGGAATTCAGTGAATTTTAATATCTATTTGTATGCAAAGGGGGTCATAGCTTACATCTCAGCAGATCGAGGCACAACATCACCTGCAGTACCGTGACGGCCCACCAGGGGGCCGCGGCCCACACTTTGGGAATCACTGTTATAGACGATGATGTTTACATTCCATAACAGGTCTTTGCTCAAGCTAAGAAATAAAACTACTAAACAGAAACAAGGTTTCAGCACATCTTATCCAAACTGGAACGGTGCTGGGAGAGGCAGGGTGAGGAAGGGGAGAAACTGGAGATCCTTCAAGTTTAAAAGGCCACCTCTCTGTTGAGACGAGCCAATCAGAGCCCCGCCTGTCCTACTCACACACAAACACACACATATTCACCTTCCCTCACACAAATACACACATTAGAGGAAGGGAAAAGAAACAATATAACCACACCATCACAAATGACCTGGGGTCATAACATTCCCCCACCTAAAATCAAACATTTCCCATTTCCCCCTAAAGAAATGTTTGATTAATAACCTATTGTCAAAGCATCTACTATAACATTTTTCAAAACCCTTTTTATAGTAAATTTTCCACATAAAAGTCTTGAAATACAACCCCAATTTGCAAATCTCGTAAACATATTTTATTCCCAATAGAACACGAAGAACGTTGCAGGCAGACACTTCAGCACCTGGACTCTTCTCATGCGAAGAGACGTTGTGATAAAAGATGCAGTATGTGGTTCAGCACTGTCCTGCTGAAATATGCAATGGTGCGAAGGGATCTTAGGTAAACCTCAAAGGGCTGTAATGCCAATAATGAGGCCAAAGCTTCTTTCTCAGTTGTGTTATAGTGAAGCTGAGGCTTTTTGAATTTCTTGAAAAAGCAACAGACAGTATGACTGACACCGCACTTATCTTCCTGCAGCAAAATTGCACCTGTATCAAGAGCGCTGTTGTCCATCTCCAGCTTAAATGGATGTGTAAAGTCTGTTAACAGTACCGGTGCACTGCAGAGAGGAGTGAAACACAAACTGCAACCACACACCAACACCAATGACCCTGGGTCGTAACGACGGTTATGGATGGCCTGTCTATTCCAGAGGTGATTAGTATTTTTTGTTCTGACATTGAGAGCATTTAATTAATTGTTTACTATCGATGTGTAAAGACACATCAGAAAAAGATCTTGCATTTTTGCTGATCTCACAGTCGTAACCTTTAATATTGCTGCAAAGCTAAAAAGATGTAGTCTTTATGTGATTCTGTGTAAATGTGTGTGATTACCGGAGCAGACGCACGCACCGCTACTTTGAGATTGGTGTTTTCATCCTACTTAAAATCTCATAATTTTGCCGAGAAATCTCTTGGAAACAGCTGCATGCATCATCAACATGGCCATGTCACTTCTGTCTCCTCTTACCGGAGTCATTTGCTGTGAAGGAAGACCTTCCTCTGTTGCAAAAGCAAAATTAAGTCCGGACTGCAGAGCAAGAGCTGCCATGTTCACTTGGTTTGCATAATGAGATGTGATCACAATATGGACAGAATGCAGGCGCGCATATAAATCATAGCTGTAAGTACAAAGCAGAAATTGGATTGTTCAAAAGCTGCATAGCACATTCAAATATATTGCAGAGTAATGCAAAATGAAAATCAGGCCTCAGGGGTCATGGGGATAATCTTATGTCAAATACCAAAGATATAACCTCGTTAATTTCAAAAAATCTAATTTTAGAATCAATTGGGGGGCCATGCTTGAAGCCTTAAGTATGAACCAAAGTCTTTTTGAATGTGCTTGTGGAACAGAAACCATTTTTAATATGCCTCGCATTTATTACTGCTGGCCCATTCTGGCACTGTTATGACCCGGCTCATGGGCCGCAACACGATGAGGGAAACCGGCAAAGTTAATGAAAATAAGGGTTTTAATTGGTGGAAAAAAAAACCCCAAAAAAGTTAAGTGAAAATACAACTCTCTCCCAGCATCTGAATGTCCTCCAACCCGTACAAGCAACTGAATGGGTAGTTTGTTCAGGCGATTAAATGCAAGAACTCGTTTAGGAACATTAATGTCATGTTACAACCAGGGATCCACAGATCATACTTTTTCAATATGATCTACTACTATTCCAATACTGTTACTCAGACTTCATACGCCGGCTGGTACTTAATACAGATCTGACTCTTTTGATGTTTGGAAGAAACTGTAGGCATCGGGCTTGAATTAAGCTTTACTTTCCTAACTTTGTAAAGCAAAATCTAAAACATTATCACACAGACATAAATGCACTGAATTGTTATTGATAATTAAAATGATGAATTGTTATTGATAATTAAAATGAATTAATTCCAAGAGTTACACATAGTTCTTCTTGCCACTGCAACCATGCATGCAGCTGGACCATCACCTGGTGCGTCTCATAGATACTTACTACAAGACACATGCTCAAAGATTTTAAAGTGAATAGGTCAAGTTCATGGATCAGCCAATATCTGATTGATTGTCTAGCACCTGATCTCACTATTTAGACAGTCTAATGTTCCATATTAATATCAGGATCAATACATTTCTTGTTACAACTCACTGGTCTGGAGGTAGCCTTAATGATGTTGCAGTCAGAGATGGTACTTGCACCTGTTAAAATATAGAGTAGAAGTTGCATTGGTCAAAAATGAATGTAGGCTGTATTACTTACTTGTACTAGAGAGACCAGTATCATGGGAGGATTCTTCAAGGTCTGTTTGAAAAGTCTAAAGGCTGCGAAGCACTTGCAGTTATGCTGCACTGCAGATTTGAGCGGTAAATCCCTGCATCTCCCATACTGCCGCTGCAAGACCAGCAGAGATGTATGTGGGTGTAAAAACACTACTCCTTCTGAATTTTCAGACTGTATGCATTTCTTTAATTAAATGTGTTATTGTTGAGAGAAAAAAAAATATTTGATTAAACCATCTGTTGTGTCACCCTTAGGTTTTTTTTAAGGGCATTTTGAAATCCATTTTTCAGGGCTCTGAGTGATGCCATTTTGGTATGAGCTGGCTCCGCTCAACTGCAGACCCAACAAATTTCCACTGAAACCCCATGGCTGCCTGGGCCTTGGAAGATTTTGGTCAGAGCTTAATTGGTCCTGGCAGAGCTCAGGTCCCAGTGAAGGTCTGGGCGAAGGTAGCTAACCAGCTACTGGCTGGTGATCTGGTTAGTGAACCCGGAAGGGTCCAGGCCATCCTGGAAGGTGGCTCAAGAAGGAGCTGGCTGTTAGCACTCCTGCCAGCGTTACGGCAGTGTCATTCACATCACATGGATCCTATTTATTTTCATCCAGGCAGACCGCTGAAAAGTTGAGCTTTGGCCTTAAGTGGCCAACAAGCTAAAGGCCGTCCAGCTTGCCATCTTCTGGTTAGCCCTGGCTAGCTGCCTTTGGCTGGTGGACAAGCTAGCTGCTATTAGCTTGGCTTAGCTTTGTCCACGGATTCTTCCAGGCCAAACCACAGCAGGTCACAGCAGTCTGTTTATACAATGTAATGCACAACAAGCCATGTTATCTTTAAAATAAGAATGACTAAGGTCTGTTTAATCTTAATTCTCAGCTCAGAGGTTAAATGCGCTTTTAAATGTGCTAAGTAGCCAAAGTAACATGCAGCCGTCTGACACCATAGATGTGATGCAGCTGTCCCTCAGAAACTATGTTCCTAATTACGCATATCTTCATGTGTGGGTTTATACAATTAGTCCTGATGAGGCGCAAAGTTGTCATGGATGTGAAATTTTCTTTGCCTCTGCTCTGGCTTCAGCTGTGAAGACAGATGTTGCTCCTTGACTCCAACACCCTGTTGCTGTGAAGAGGTCTGAAGTGGGTTTGGAAAACGAAAATGACTACATCTCTAAATAATTTGTAATAAACAACCAAGCCGAACGGGACTGAATCAATCACATCAAATCAAATCAGTCAAAATCAATCAATCAAAGTATCCTTTTACATCAATGTTTCCATGTCTCTCAGTGAATTATTTCTTTTTTTCTTTCTACAGAGGTGAGTTCCTCAGGAAGTCTTGCTGTCATAACTTGGGACTGAACTCGCCACCCTTTTTCCTCTGACATCCGTTCACAGTCTGGATTAATTTTAGTCAATTCAAGAAAGTTATATTTTCTTGAAGTCTACATAAGCACAGTTTTGAGATAAGTTTCTTTACTTCTCTTTGATGCTGCTAACGCCGTATGTCGTATCCACTACATTTCAAATGCAATTGTCTACATTTACCTTTTAGTTTCCGATTTTACATGAAAAAAATATTTTAAAAAAATCCTATAAAGGGCAAAATGCAGATGGACCCTTTTGTTACAGATGTAAAGCAAAGAGACAGTGCCCCCCTAAACATCTCAAGCTGTTTTCACTTCCATTCAATGATGGTTTACGAGTCTCGGAAGGGAAGTTATATTTTGCATTAGAAAGTCAGTGCCTATTATAAAGTAACTTTAAAAAAGTCATTGCAGAAGGTTATAGCTGTGGGCAGGAATGCCTGAAAAGGAGTCTGAAAAGAACAAGCTTGCAGCTCGAACTTCTAAAGCACTCTAGTATTTTACAAAAGTAGGAAAGATTACAGGGAGCTATGAAACAACCCATTAAAATAAGCATCCGCCACTGCTTTTTGATGGGATTTTACTCAAGATTTACACCTACTGTTAAAAATTCAGAGTGGAATAAATGCTTCCTTGCATTCATTAAATTTAACAGCTTGCTTTGTTTCTCCGTCTTCAATCAATCTGACAGCCTGCTCTTTTTGCATAATTCTAGGATCCGCATTTATTTTCACTTTTTTTTTTTCTGCTGCATATGTTGATTTTACAGACTTTACTCACACTTTGTTAATGTGTCCTAATGTTATTGATTATAATCTCTGACGTTTTTTTGGACAGCGTTTTGAAAGCAATTATCTTGTGGAATTTAATAGGGAATGTGTGCTGTTGCCAAATATACCTGTACTAGCACATAATTGATCAAATCCTGAAGTCCTGTCAGTGACACATCTTTGTCTGGATCTCTTGGTGGTCCTTGAAACTCTTTCAGAACTTGACGAGAGGCACAGTGAGGTTGGTCGTAGGAGGTTATTATGCGACCCCTGTTAAGATCTTTTTTTTTTCTAAAAGATCCTAGCTGCGTATTCTATGTTGGAAAGGAGAGTCTTGGTCAGATAAGTACAACACAGATGTTTAACTGCAATAAACGTGATATCACGGCTCCCTGGCAGAGGCAGTCTCTAGCACGAGGAGAGGCCGAACAAAACAAAACAACAACGATTTATACAGAAATGTGCGTCACTAGATGGGGAAGAGCCGCGGTTTAGACTTGGTTTAGATCTCCCATTGGCTGGTCGGGTCCTCTGTCTGTTCGTCAAATCCTTTGTCTTCATGTTGTCCTCTTCTGATCCAATCCACTGCCGGTATTTCCTGAAAGAGAAGAAAGACTACATATCCCAAAATGCCATTCTAAATACCTGGCCAGGTCTTTGTCTCCAAACGCATGTTTCTAACTGGCTTTAGCGGGGCTAGTTTACTACATTTCTGATATAAAGTGAAGACAAAACATACACTAAGATCGATTTAAGACACTGTGATATGGACATATGGTTCATTAAACAAAATAGTATGATAAAAACAATGAGCAACAATAAAACAGTGTGTTATAAACTGAGAGGTAATGTCATTTATGTTTCCAATACTAAAATATTAATAATGCTATTGATAACAATACTAATACCAATATGTAACTAATGTGTAACTGTACAAAAATGAGAACCACGAGCTGCACTAATACTGGACCTGAAAAGTTAAGAAAATTCTGACCTAACACCGGCTCATCACCTCTCATGACCTTTCATAGACAGACAGAAGAGAACAGAAAGTTATTGTTCCAGACATTCAAGGAGACAAAACGTTTGCTTCGCAGGAACTCAAAGGGTTTCACGGCGATGTTTGCCGGAGCGAGTGCAAGGCATGAGGTCGGGAGGTTTGTTTGTTTGCTGCGTGGCAGAGTTGTGACAAAGCGTACACCTGGAACAGGATATATGTCACCAGCTGCAGCGCTGAAACAGCCCAAAAGAACAGCAGCCTTCAAACATTTGAAAATAAATGAAGCCTGGAACAACAGCAGCAGAAATCCTTGAACTGGCTGCCCAGCCACACTGGACAGCAGAATGATGAACCTTGTTGAGACAGGAAACAGCTACACAACACTCATCAGTCTCTTATGGTAGAGTGGTCAGACAAAGGCCGGTCCTACTAAGGGGGACGTGACACCACCTGAATGATTGTCAGAGCACAAGAAGTAAAAATATGTGACCTGATGAAACAAAGCGTAAATACAGCCCCAAACAGGAAAGCATGTTTTTTTTCCTTGTAGAAATCATTTTGGTAAAACACCGAGACTGGGGGTACCTCAGACCTTTGCACATTACTAGTGAAGTGAGAAAAAACAGAACGTGTACATGACATAACCTGTCACGACCTCTCATAAGGACAGACAGTCATGGTTCCAGCCATCTGCCTCTGAGAAATAAAATCGTTACTTCTCTGCAACAGTCTGGCCCTGATGCACATGAAATAAACCACAGCCATGGTGGTTGTAACTCCTGCTTCAGTCTCATCCAATAGTTTAGCTGTGATTTCAGTCTTAGTTAGATGTACGTATATTGTATTCAAACCTTTTCACACAACGCTCTACATTCACATTGCAACATATTCAGTAAAGCTTTTCCCATTTTGTAATGGTACCTTTCCTTCTAACAACACTTGGTGTTCTGGCACTGAGGACACCGAGGGATGAAATGTTTCAGCTGTTATTTTGTCCTGTACAGGACTGTCATTGTGGCTTTTTTTTTTCTTTTGTTACTCCATAAATTCTCTGTTGGGGAGAGGCCAGGACTGCAGACAGGCTTGTCCAGTCCAGTAGCCGTACCCTCATCTTCCTCAGCCATACTTTTGTAATGTGCAGAATGTGGCTTTGCATTGTCTTGTTGAAAAATTCATAGACATTCCTTGAAGAGATGTGGTCTTGAAGACAATATACACTATACTGCCAAAAGTATTTGCTCACCCATCGAAATTATTAGAATCAGGTGTTCCAATCACTTCCATGGCCACAGGTGTATAAAATTAAGCACCGAGGCATGCAGACTCTTTCTAGAAACATTTGTGAAAGAATGGGTCTCTCTCAGGAGCTCAGTGAATTCCAGCGTGGAACTGTGATAGGATGACTCCTGTGAAACAAATCCAGTAGTGAAATTTCCTCGTTCCTAAATATTCCACAGTCAACTGTCAGCTGGATTATAAGGAAATAGAAGAGTTTGGGAACGACAGCAACTCAGCCATGAAGTGGTAGGACATGTAAACTGAGGGGGCGGAGTCAGAGGATGCTGAAGAACATAGTGTGAAGAGGCCAAACAACTTTCTGCAGTCAATCACTACAGACCTCCAAACTTCATGTGGCCTTCAGATTAACTCAACAACAGTGCAGAGAGCTTCATGAATGGGTTTCCATGGTGGAGCAGCTGCATCCAAGCCGGACATCACCAAGTACAATGAAAAGCGTCAGATGCAGTGGTGTAAAGCAGCCACCACTGGACTCTAGAGCAGTGGAGGAACGTTCTCTGGAGTGATGAATCATGCTTCTCCATCTGGTAATCTGATGGAAGAGTCTGGGTTTGGTGGTTTCCAGGAGAACGGTACTGGTCTGACTGCATTGATCCAAGTGTAAAGTTTGGTGGAGGGGGGATTATGGTGTGGGGTTGTTTTTCAGGAGCTGGGCTTGGCCCCTTAGTTCCAGTAAAGGAACTCTGAATGCTTCAGCAGACCAAGACATTTTGGACAATTCCATGCTCCCAAGTTTGTGGGACCAGTTTGGAGCTGGTCCCTTCCTCTTCAACATGACTGTGCACCAGAGCACAAAGCAAGGTCCATAAAGACATGGATGGAAGAGTCTGGTGTGGATGAACTTGACTGGCCTTCACAGAGTCCTGACCTCAACCCAACAGAAAAACTTTAGTTTGAATTAGAGCAGAGACTGAGAACCAGACCTTCTGGTCCAACATCAGTGTTTGACCTCACAAATGTTCTTCTGGAAGAAAGGACAAAAATCCCCATAAACACACTCCTAAACCTTGTGGACAGCCTTCCCAGAAGAGTTGAAGCTGTTCTAGCTATAAAGGGTGGAGCCACGTCATATTGATTAGGAATGAGATGAACTAAAACACATATGTGAGTAAAGGCAGGAGAGCAAATACTTATGGCAATATAAAGTATGTCATTTTTCTTCCACAAAAGATCTGGAATTCTGATTTGTCTGACTACAGTACACATTTCTGCTGGGTTATTAGGCATCGTAGAAATGTTTGAGTCGCCTCTGCACAATGTCTTTTCCACAGTAAAGTTTCTATAGATGAGACTCATATTTTGGTGTTTGGCAATGTCCCCCCATTGTAGCTTGTTGTCTGTGTTGACTGCTGATGACCAGCGGTTGTTGACCTGGTGTCATCTGAGGGATCAGAGGTCACAGAAGTCCAGTTTCGGCTTGGACCCTCACCCTTTACATGCTGAAATCGCTCAAGAATCCTTGAATTCTTGATGGCATCAGATACTTTAGAGGGAGACACATGTAAATCCATTCCAATCGTTCTTTGATGAACATCGTTCCTAAATATTTCAATGATTTCCCAGGCATCCATTAATTGGATGTTCCCTGCCCATATTTGCTCCTCAACGACTCTGCCTTTGATGGATCCAGCTTTTATATCAGCTCTTCAGTGCAGCCACCTGCTGATATCAACTGTTTGAAATGGCATCGAAATTTTTTTTGCTTTTTTAGAGCTAAATTGCTCTCATGCGAACAGTTTTGGAATGAGCTGCAAAAAGTGATGTTTATGAACAAATGACATGAATGTGAAAAATCTCTGGTTCGTGCCACCTGCAAATAAATAAAAATCTAAGTCAATGTACAAAGCACTGTTCATTTGATTTTCCATATGATGCTAACTTTTTTTCCCCTGATTTGTTGTTATCTTTGGACTCTGTGTGCAGGAAGCAGGTACTGAAGAAAGGAAAGAAGTATAAAGCTTCTGTGATCATTCCCAGACTTACTTGAGGCTTCTGCTGCTTTAATTAAATTTTAAGTAAAGAGCCTGGATATGTAGGCAAATTGCATTGATAACTTTTATGTCTAACACATTTTGGAAAAGAAAAAACAAAAAAAAATCTTCAGTAATTTTGTTTTGTTATTCTGGAGAATAATGGGAAAAAATAAAACAAAGAAAAAAAACTTTCTAAGATTCGAAGAGACTGAGATATAAAGGGTCTAAAAGTTTACATCAGCATTCCTGGCGTCTGCTTTGGTGGAATCCTTAAGTGTTCGAGTTCTTGTATTCATTAGATTTCCCGTGTTTTCTGTTCACGATTCAAGTGCGATCACTTCCAGGAGCGGATTTGAATTTCTGCTTTCAGTACAAGCACATTGCCAGAGGTTACCATTGCATTAAAGTATGATAATCAAAGCTTTTTTGAAGTCCCGAATTTTCTTTTCTGCCAATGAGCTCATTCGCAGACCTGCTTTAAATCCGGACCATGCCTCTTTATGTCAAAGAACTGTTTTATGTTTTTCATCCTGCATTTCACTTCCTTTGGGGAACAATGATTTTCTGTGAAGTACATCAAAAGGCTACAACACTCGGTTGTATGTGCAAAAGCATTTGAGCAGCGGTGATCCAGTTTTTTTTTTTTTTGTTCTGCATCAGACATTTCCCCTGTTTTCTGCTATGATATGGGGGAAATGTCCAGCCTCAGTAGCAAAGCTGAAAAGTGATTTCAAGGATGTCCAGAAGCAATACAATATGCAGAAATATTCATCCTAATTGCAGAGCAGCATCCAAGCTCACTTTGCTTTTACGATATTATCCGTCTAATTAGAATAATTATGCAATATTCAAGCAGCTCTGCACATTTTCCAGTTTTGCACGGGGTCTGGAAAGAAGCCTTTGTTGATTTGCATGAATTTCAGCTTCACAATGAAGTACTACAAATGAAAATTTTGGTGGCCTTGAAGCACCGTAGTACCACATTCTTTAAGGGTTTATTCTCTGTAGCATCTAAGCCATGTTTGTACTTTGACCTCCAGCCAGAATCAGAAGCTTTCTGTCAAAGAGCCACAACTGCCGCATCATAAACGTCGCAGTATTTCATTAGGACTGACTCACTCATTCTCAAAGCATCACTCTGTGCCTAAATGACTAGAGAGAGAGGAAAAAAGAAACGACTGAAAGTGAATACTGCTGAAAGCCTTCAGGAGCACATAAATAAATCAGCTGTCTGATACAGAACAGGAAGATAGATTACTATAAGGGGCCGTGTGTGCTAAAATTAAAGTTTTACTAGTTTGTTTTTTAAAAGACTGTACTCTTTAGACACCTTCTACACCGTTAGCATGTGTACAGACTTTATGGATGATAGAATCAGACTGAAAAGTGTCTAAATGCTTCATGTAGTGGGTGTTCATCACAGTTTATGCATCCAAAGGGCATGTAAATCTGAATGCAGTGCACTGAGTTTCTGGCTGATGACTTTGACTTGACAAAGCATTTTTGGAATGTGTTTTTGAAAAATATTTGATTTCTTTTTGAGAGTCCAACTGCAATAAAACAGACGTTTCCTTGAAAGGACAGAGAAAGCTGCACATACTGGATGAAGACAGTCAATCATGGCCTTTCAAATGTGTTATGAAATGCTGAAAAAATGTCCTTCATAAATGTTTTTGTTGTTTGTTTTTTGAGGTTTTTTTTTTTTTTGCAATAAAAGGTGGCACCTTGAAATTGCTCATTTAGTCCGACAAATACCTCTGAACTTAAAACTGTAAAGTGATATGATAGAGGGAAAGTCAGCAAACTGAAACTAGAAAGTAGTTAGAATTTTTTTTGGCAACAAGGGATATATTGTGCTTTGTGCACAAGTTGTCACAGTTCACTGAGGTCCTTACAGGAGGTTTTTTTTTGCCAAGCTTTGGAGATACAATAACACAGCTCTCTCCTCAGCTTGGTATTTCCACTTCTCCACATGCAGAGAGGATGAAGCGATCCGCTCAGCTGCATTTATGCCCCCTCTTTTTACAGAGGGTGGCTGTTTTTAAAAATCGGCCTAATTTAGGGAAGCCATGCATATGTAAATTTTAGATACAGATTAAATTAGTAGCCCCTGTCGCACATTAAACCTCATGATACGGCATACAGAACCGAGCCTGAGAGCTCACTGAGGTTACCACACACCAAATACTTCAATGGCGATTTTATTCTTAATTAAATTAAATTTCTCTGCAGTTAATCCACAGACATATTGTAACGAGCCTTCTTTTAGACTGGATTCCTTCACAAGTCATTTGCTGAAGTGCCGAAGGCGACAAAATGGAAATGGTCAAGTTACATAAGAGCTAGCCAGCGGGTCAAATAGGAGTTAACCCTTGTGTTCATATTGTTGTTACTCAGCCAGTGTTCGTGGGTCTGGTGGACCTGTTGCATGTTAATGCCTCACAATCAAACACTTTTATGTTAAAATACTCAACAGATCTTTACTTCATCCCAATTACAAGCAGTACATATGGTTAATATTTGCCCTTTACCTTTGTTAGATCACACTTATAACTTATTATTTAAAACGTGATAAAGAAAATCAGTTAAAATCAAGATATGAGTGGAAACAAATTTACAAGTGAAACAAGGTTTTTCAAAACTACTGACTTTTATTTCTTTGAACTCAGAAATTTAACCCATTCAGGTGCACAACACAAGCTGAACACATAGATTAAACGTATCAGTCAAGACAACACATCAGCCCCATTGAACACATGGCCTTTTAGCCACTAGCCTATACAACACATGATGGGCAGAGTTTTACTGTGTGTGTGTTGCAGATATACTTTTTGCACTTGATGCATGTATATTGTGTTTTTCTCTCCATCTTGCGCCGCACACTTCACACTGCTTCTTCTTGTCGCTGGCGTTCACAACCTAGAATAATGTAAAGATCAGGAATTTTACGAACACCTCTTTCTCTCACAAGACATGAGTGCCAGACATGTACTGCAACAGCATCAAACACTTCAGGCTTTGCAGATTGTGGTTCTGTAGGTTGGGTGGATACGGCACCAGCATCCTCCTCCTGGATCCTCCTCATGATGGCTGCAGAGGCTGGGGTTCCGGGGACATGTTGTCTTTCCTCGATTTCTAGTCTTACCAATGCCTTTCCCAAATCCTCAAGAAAGAGGCGTCTCTTCTGGAGCTTCCCTCTGTTCCACTGTGGGTTCAGTGCCACCCAAATGACAAAGGCATTGTATGCTGAGATGTCCAACATGTCAAAGAATATCACCAGTGGCCAGTGTACAGTCCTCCGTTTGGAGCTGTAGGCCGTCACCAGCTTGCCCATGTTGTCTACCCCTCCTTTAGTGGCATTATAATCCATGATGGTTTACAATGTTCCTTTGGTTTGTGATGTTCCTGGTCACATATTCTTCCATCCAGGGTTCGAATTACACAGTGACCCTTGGGGGAGCCCTATTTTACAGTGTGCACCATGACTTTCCCATATGCACATGCGCATATCACTATCAGAGTGCAGCCAATAACACATTCAGACTGTCTGTCAGCTCAGGAAAGCAGATGCTGTGTTTCCTGCTGCAAGGACTTAATTTACTTTTATAGCAAGAAAATAAAAACACCACAAAGTTTGATTTCTTATTCTGAAACATGCATTTTGTTTAATAATTGAAAAAGTAAACAATTGCACAAATATAAGACCGCATATAAATTTAAGAAATTATTAAATTAAAAAAAAGAATGTCATAACATTTTCTTTTTATAGCATTGATTTCTTCATCTTGGGACAAGACTTTAGGCTATTTAGACCTTTCTGAATATTTCATCCACTTCTACCCTCTCAAGTATCCCAGACAAGTAACTACATTTTAAACGTTACTGTCTAATATGAATTTATTTCACAAATATAAATATATCAAACACAATAACTAGTTCGATAAACTACATTTCAAAAGCGAACTGTAGTTTATTTAACAGGAAAACAAGTGCGTCTGTCAAACATATTAGGGCTGCAGCCATCATAAAATAATCTGAAACAGGTACATCTGGCCAAAAGACATCTCTCCATGTCTTTGGTTATCATCACCTTTATGTCAGAATTGCATTAACTCAAAGGAAGTGGGCCACCAGAGCCATTTCCCCACCAATTTAAAACATTCAGGGCCTTTTTCCAAGCTCCAGTCCGCACAATCCTGACAAATGACAATATGGTATGATAGATAGATAGATAGATAGATAGATAGATAGATAGATAGATAGATAGATAGATAGATAGATAGATAGATTGATAGATTGATTCTTTATTGTCTGTCTCGAGTAAAAATAGAATTTCATCTTTAAAAACGCTCAATGAAGCATTAAAACATAATTAAGAACCACAGTCAAGCACATTGACTAAAACTCATTCAACAACAGTAAAAAAGTTTATGTGTTCTTATTAAGGGCAGTTATTTCAGCAAACAACGTACACACATCCAGCAGCGCTATGCATGGTGCTGAAACAAGCTCCGATATTCAATTCAATTCAACTTTATTTGTATAGCGTCTGTTACAATGTCAGTTGTCTCTCGGCGCTTTACAGAAACCCAATGATTTCAAGTGATTTTCAATAAAACAATACCAGCGTCTTAGTTTGGGAACATAAATCATAAAAATACAGTCTGATAAATCGGACCAAAGCCAGACCGACCACTAGCTGAAGTAGTCGGTCCACTTGCACTGTTGTCAGTACTAACCATGGCTGTTGTTGTCTTCGTTTACTTCAAAAATCCAAACTGTCCGAGACTTGGCTGTTTCCGTTTGGACAGTTTCAATATAATTTGAGGAAAAGTCAAATATCATCCGCGTTCATTCCTTCAATTTCACATACAGTATACCACCAAAAATCCCCCCCCCCCCAGTCCACCCATTCACTAATGAGGAGTTCATGTGCGGCTACGTAAATCTAATAATTCTCCTCCAGCGTCGCCACGGTTATAACAGGAACATATGGAATTATGTTAACTAGTTGAGGCAAATGTTTAGAAATATTGAACATTAAATAGCACATAAACACACACAGCCTTGACATGTTAATTATTTTTATTTCATGAACCTCAATGTAGAGAAAATAAAATATATCTTAAAGTGGACAATTCTTTAGAGCTCCCCCTGAATGTCTCAGGGCAGGCTCTCAGGGGAGCTCATGTCCCTCTCGGGGGAGCCGAGCTCCCCTTAGCTCCCCCGTAATTCGAACCATGCTTCCATCCCCATACAGTGTACTCATGAGTACCACATTCTTGCCTTTCTTTGGCACATAGGATACCAGGGATGTGTCAGCCATGTATGCAAACTTGGAGGACTTGGCCCCGGACATCTTATATGTAATAGAAATGTGTAGGGGGGGTGTACGGTGTGTGGGCATTAAAAATATATTCTGATAAATGTTCTTCACAGAAAATGAGCCAAGGCCAGTGAGTCTGAGTTTGAAAAATTAATTAATTCTATCATTTTTCGTTTGACATTAAATGAAAAACAGATCCCACAGACCTGAACACCACATAAGGGTAAAACTATGTTTTCTGTCACGTATAGAGGTGAGAATTCGAAAAAAACCAGTCCCACTTCAGAACCGGTTCCAGATTTTATGAAGGGTGGAAACCGTACGCCTCAAGACTAATCGGTTCTGTTAGTGGTGTCGGCGGTGTCTTTAAATGCATGTTTCACAGCAAAGCGACAACGAGGTGTGAGGCACAAGATGAGATATTTCATCTGAGGTTCAACGATGTCGTGGCTAAAGTGGAGACCCTGCTGTGACCTGCAGATGTATATGTTACTGTCCTGGTGCAGAAAAGGGAATCAAGAAAGAATCAATACTGCCATCGATATATCAATAACTCCTGCTACTTTTCATCCTTACTCACAAACAGGCCCAACAAAGATTGAGGTTTGCAGTTGGGTCATTCCTCCTTCTCTTTTCTGTTTTAATTTTCAGAGGCAGACATAGAACTGGTGCTCATATGGGCAACATTTCAACATTTCTCTTCTGAGTGTGTGTGACGATGATGATGGCACCACTGTTGCTCTCTTGATGATGGATCCAAAGATGAATGAGAGCAGAAAACCTTTTGTCTCATGAATAGGCAGGTCCTCCTTGCGTTCTGGCCAGTTATGATCTGGACAAAGACACATCTGAGGGTGTCCTAGAGTGTCCGCTGCTGCAACGCTCCCAATGGTTGTGGGGTGGGGGGGGGCGTCTGTTGATTGAAAATGACTCACACAAATGACATCGGGTCCCATCAGATTGCTATCTGGAGAGTTTGGAGGCAACTGGAAGTGTATAGTCTGACAGGCTGATCAGTGTAGAAAACAAGATATTGTATTATCTACTAAATATTTCCTTCCCAACTTAAGTAGACTTTGAGTTGCTAGCTGTTAAAGGAACCCTGGGTGTATGACTAGATGCTCAGGAATGTGAGCTTTTGTTAGGGGCCAAAACAAAGTGAATCAAAGCTATTTTTTAGTTCGGACAGAATACATGTTTGCAGCAAAATTACTATCGACGTAACCCAGAGGGGAAGTATCAACATCAAAACAAACTGTGAATCTAATCTAACAAGACTCAAAAACGTCCTTCCACTTCACTTCTGTAATCATAAATTTAACTGTGTATGTGTACAAAACACGTTTTGTCCTTTCAAAATCAAATCAATTTCCAAGTCAAAAGAAGGACAGTTCATGGTCTCTTATGTATTTATGACAAAACAGGAACGAGAGAGAAGCAGAGGCCACAAACTCTCCTCTTCTTGCATCTACTGACACTGCTTTGTGGATTTTGGTAGTTATCCTTATTTATCTTTATTAGCTATGCTGCTGCAAACATGTTCTATTCAAACTCAAAACCACTTCAATTGAGGTTGTTTTGCTTCCTAACAGAAGTTTACACTATTACCATCAAGTAATAGACCTCGGCTTGATTTAATTCCACAATATTTCTTTAAAAGCAAAGCAATTGAGTTTGGACTAGCAAGGTACAGTGAATGCAACATCATTTGAAGTTGCAGGTTGAGATCAGAGACGGAGAAGCTGGATGGTTTTATTCTGAGCTGGTTCTGTCACGACAGCACCTTGGAAATGTGAAAAGCTCACTCAGTGACATATTTTCACATACAGTTGATTGTTTTGTTTCTCTTGTTCTCCATTTGTTTTTCATTATGGATGCAAAGTAGCGTCATTCCCTTTGAGAAAACAAGCCCAAAAAGAGAGAGAAGGGAAGAGTGGAAAAGGTATGTGCTTAGCTCCAGAGCAGCATTTTGCAGTGAATCTAACAGTTGACATTGCAATCTCAAGTCATCCACAGCACTGCACAGTTTAACGGATAATGGAATGCGAAACTGGTCACACATCACATCTGCGCGAGCCCGTTCTTGCTGACGCGCTCCATACAATGTGTCACAATCCATTACAGTCCCCACTACACACCGCCACACACTAACACACACTCTGATTATTCTCAGTGCCATTCTTTTCTGTGTCTTAAAAAAAAGCTTTCTCATACACACACACACACAGAGTTTCTTTCAGTCAAATGTGTGTATACATGCAGGCAAATGCAGCACCACAAATAATTGTGTTTTCAACCCAACAAACAGCCTGTGCACATGCAGTCTCTCTCTCTCACACACACACTCATATATTCCATCTTGAGCACTAACATGATATTGCCCATGGAGACAAATCCTTCCTCCTCTTTCTTATTTAGCATGCAGGGCATTAATTGCCTCTTTGATGAATTACAGCCATCTCAGTTGTGCCCATGTGACATATACACATGGGCTGTTAATAAGCACAGATGTGGCAACATAATCTCAGGATTTGCTCGGGAAATGTCAAGGGAGAGCTTCCTTTTATTTGCCTGAGTGAGTCATGCTAACTTCATTTTTGCAGAAGCACCATAAACTGACAATCGTGCTGAGAGAACATCACATTACGGTCACATGTGTAAATATGCTGCCTGTGCCACATGCAAATGCTGAAGACGTATCGGGAATTTCAGCAGTAATCTTCATGAGTGTTGTGTTTATATAATTGTGTAAAATCAAATCAAATTGAACTTTATTTATATTGGACTTTTCGGACAGTAAAATGCAAAACAAATTGCTTTACATAGTAAAGACTGAGTCGCCCCTCCCCATTCACCCACCCCCTTCCCCTGAGCCAGCATCTCTGAGGCTAAATCTTTACTGTCGTCATCATGCCCTCAACATGAAGTATGTTTGATGAAGGAGTTTCTGTAGCATGCTTCTGTGCACTCATGACACGTCTGGAAGTATTCATTCCTAGAAACCTCCATGAAGCTTCTTATGTAGTCTTTTAATTTATTTATTTTTTTCTACCCAGCACACATTGGAATTTTTTAATGTGCAGTGCAAATACCAAGCAAGGTCAGGTTTCTTTTTTTTGCTCTTCTCTCTTTGGATGTTTTTGGCACTAGTGGCCTTTATTATTGAAAGGATAGAGAGGAAGTGGGGCAGAAAGTAAGGAAAGACAACCAGGCTATGACTCAAACCCAGGAAGCTTTTCTATGAGGGGTGCTACTAAATGGGGTGCTGCCCTTTTATATATATATATATATATATATATATATATATATATATATATATATATATATATATATATATATATATTAGGAAAATTGACATTGATGAGTTACTTTACTATCTAGTGAAATTACCTAGGATACAAGTGTAAGGCTATTGAAAACTCATAGGATGAATTTTGGACAGAAAGTATGAGCACTGCTAACTACTGTTCGAAAACCAAATAGCTGGGTGAGGAATTTCTTTTTCTTCTTAAGGTTTCTTTGCCCCTTTGTTATGAAACCTGTAAATACAGAGGAGCAGGGAAAAGCACACCTCAAAGGGCTGTGGGCCAGGACCTGAACCCAAGCTGGCATGCATGAGGGCTTTGAGCCTTTGTATATGTGATAATACTCATCCAGTAAGGCTATCCAGCTCCCTCTAGAAGATATGGAAATGAGGCATGAAGTTGGTAATGGATGCTGACATGTAGGGCAGTTCATGTACGAGGAGGAGGTCATCAGCTCACCTTGAAGGTGGATAAATAGTAAGTGAGGAAGACAAGTGCTTGAAACAAGCCATATTAACATCTTCCTGACAGCTGGCCTTTAGTGGCAAAGATTGACTGACCTCTGCCACAAGCAGGAGCCAAAGGACAGAGATGTTCTGATAATGTCACAAAAAAAAAAAATAAAATCTTTAGGAAGGCAGCAATGCTGAATATGAAGTGGTGGATGTTCACTTCATAGGACACAAGTTAACTTTTACTCAATGTCTGCTTCTGAGCTCTTTCCTGGATCTTTCAGTGACATTGTGTGGTTTTTTTCAGTTATTATAGAAATGTTATCACTTCAGAATTGAAGTTTCAGCTATGAATGTACTGTGAAATCAGCCTCTGCAAGTAACTTGGATTTCCCAAAGACAGGACCAGGCAAACACAGGTGAGGTGAAGAAAGGTGTTTCATTATAACACTCTGGACAAAAAGGCGCTCCATGAAAGATTTTAGAGTAAACTAGAGACAATTCAGCTTTGTCATTATAAAGTACTAGTACTCAAACAATGACATTAAGCTTTAGCATCCAATCCAAAGTACAAAAACAGTGACTTACAATGTTTCCATTGATCATTAATTGATTATTAGTATGCATTAACCTTTGTGTTGTGTTCATTTCTCCCCCCTTACTTTTGTGCTCCCGGTCAAATTTGACCGGCCTGTTTTAACTGCTCCTACATTAACAGAAAAACCACTGATTAACACCAAATTTTATTTAACTCATTTTTAAGCTGTAAACAATGTCTCAGACCACTGGTTTATATGAATAACTGCAGTGAATATACATAAAATAGACACAGAAATAGTCAACTGTATTCCAAAATTATCATTTATTGTCAAAAGAAAGTAACAAAAATCAAAACAGTGACCAAATTCACACATCAACATGAGCCTATCATTTGTATGTCTGTGTGTGTGGGTGGGTGGGCGTGCGTGTGTGTGTGTGTGTGTGTGGGTGGGGTGGGGGGGGGGGTGGGGGGGGGGGGGGGGGGGGGGGGGGGGGGGGGGTGGGGGGGGGGAGCGGCAGCCCTCCAAAGCCCGGAGTAGGGGTGGGAGCTGTCCGGTGCTGAACATTCACGTTCAGCACAGGACAGCTCCCACCACTTTTCTGGGCTGTAGGAGCTGTCCAGTGCTGAAGTGGTGGGAGCTGTCCGGTACTGAATTTGAATGTTCAGAACCGGACAGCTCTCACAGCCTGGTGTAGTGGTGGGAGCTGTCCAGAGCTGAACATTCACGTTCGATTCCACAGCCCATTGTAGCGGTGGGAGCTGTCTCGTGATATTCCAGTCCAAGGATGGCAATTTGCTCTGGTATTCATCCACCCAGGAGCCTATCATTTGTATGTGTGTGTGTGTGTGTGGTGGGTGGAGGGTGGGGGTGGGGGCATGTGTCTTCACACACAGGAGCGGCATCCTAACAATATTTTCTACTCTTGCTCTGCCTCCTCTTTCCTGGGTGGATGAATACCAGAGCAAATTGCCATCCTTGGACTGGAATATCACAGGTGCCTCTTCCTCAGGTGTGTCTTCCTCTGGAGCCTCTTCCTCGCCATCTGTTGACTGGTCAGTCTCACAATGGTCTGGTCAAAATCAGGATCAATGTTGTCTTCTATTTCCGAGACATTGTCCTCTATTTCTGGTTGAACTTCAACCCCCTGTTCATCAGGTTGAAATAAAAGGTCCAGAGCTCCTCTGACAAGAAATCATCTGATCGGGCGCCTAGTCAATGTGTTCATAGTAAAATGAGGGCAATGCACACAAAAAAACTATATACACTCAAGGAAAAAAGAAACGCACCACTGCTTTTTTACCACATTTTCTTTTGGTTACTTATTTTTAATGGAAATATTACATGTGCACATCAACCATATACCTGTCCCTGATATTCAGACCCAATTAATCAATGCTTGTGACAGTTTCAATAGTAATAACATGACCAAACAATAAAGCATCACAGTAAACAAAAACACAGTTATTTGATTCGATTGTCAGTAATTAACATGACCACCATTCGCCTCAAGGACACTGATAATTGATGGGTCCCAATGGTTTCAGCAGCAGTTCTTGTTGCTGCTCGAAAGCTGTCACGGAGATGTGACAGCCGATTCGCTCGGTCCTGTGCGGCCGTTGTGACACGTGGTCGACCAGATCTTGGACGGTCATTGGAGGATCCAGTGGTCTGGAAACGCTCAGCAAGGCGTACAACAGTAGAGTGATGGACTCCAAACACCCTGGCTACAGCCCGTGTGCTCCTTCCAGCTTGAAGCATGCCAATGGCACGATCTCTCTCTGGTTGCTGTAGTCTTGGCATCGTGAACAAATGTGCTTTTTATCCATTTTGGTGTGGTGGTTGTGCACAATTGAGGACAGGTCCAATTCATCTCTGAGTTTTACTCATGACCCAGACATAGGTGATTATACAAAACTACAACTGTTATTGCTGATCAACATCAATCAACCGGAACCAGGAAAACAGTGATTTCATTTTGACTCAAAATTGTACTAAACTCATTGTAGTCTGTAATTTTTCACTGTCTATAAATATTTTTGGAAAAATTGAGAAAACGAAAATGGTGCGTTTCTTTTTTCCTTCAGTGTATAAGGAGTCTCTGAGAAGATATGATACATTTTGTATCAGAAAGTGCGGTTCACGTGGGGGGATGGGCACATAAGCCTGGGAAAGAGACGGTTCTCATAACAAACACCTAATTGTTGACTTTGAAATGTGGAACAAGTGTTAGTGTTATACATTTAGTTTGGAAACTGTGGTTCATGTGGGGGGATGGGCACATAAGCATGGGAATGAGGTGGGAAGAGGAGACACCTATTTGTTCAGTCTGAAAGGGGTTCACGTGGGGTGGGGTGAGTGTGTGTGTGTGTGTGTGTGTGTGTGTGTGTGTGGTGTATTTGTGGTTGTGTACAATCTGATGGATGAACACAATCTAGGGTCATCCATTAATTTCCTATGGTGGTCATTTTTGACTGGGAACACCACAGGTGTTACAAAGTTGAATAAACTACTTAAAATTCAGAGAAAGTGGTGATCAGAAATTATATATGTTCAAATGCCTAGTGTGGAGGATATCATAAGGCCCTGAGACAATCAAATGTAAAACACAATATTTATGATTGATGGAAGTAGGAAATCGGTCAGATTTGACCCGAACACGACAGAAAGATTAATGTAAATGAGAAAAAAGACCTATATATGTACATACATATTCATTTGAAATATAACTGTCAACAGTGCGTACATGAATTCACACTGACTTGCGTTGCAGTTTGCAGTGTTTGTGTTGTATTGCAGTCCATTGTGTTTAATCACCAGTTTGTCACTGTCTGGAGTTCAGCAGGCTGACAGCTGTGAGAAACAAACTGTTCTTAAGACTGCTGGTTCTGGAGCAAAGGGTCCCGTACCTCTTCCCTGAGGGAAGCGGGTTGACTCGTCCGTGGTTTGGGTGGCAGCCTTTTTCAGGCTGCATTTCCAGGCGATGTCAGTGATGGAGGGAGCTAGGCACCAATGATGCTCTGGGCAGTTTTCATTACCCGCTGCAGAGCAGAGCTGGCCCTTCTGCTGCAGCACAGCTGCTGTTCCACACTGTGGTGCAGTTTTTGAGGACGTTCTCAATGGTGCATCTTGAGCAGTTTGTCATGATGTGTGATGGAAGCTGTGCTTTCCTTGGTGTCTGTAGAAAGTAAAGGGGTTACTTTGCTTTTTAAAAAAAAACAGTTTTGATGTGTTGCTGTGCCAGCTGAGGTTATCTGTGATGTGGACTCCCAGGAGGTTGACGCTAGAGACTAAGGGCCAGATCTTCTGCCAGATCTCCTAAAGCTGCTATTTAGGGATAGCAGGTAGCGGGAGGGGCGTTCCCCCACAAAGAATGCAAACTTCCACTTGCTAAACCTGCTATCCCACCTGCACTACCTGCTACAGTATGCATAGGAGTGATTAGGGCGTTCCACCTGTTAAACCAATCAGTGCGTCAGTAGCCATTGCCTTTAAGAGCAGGTTGCGCTACCCGCTAAACTGCTATGGAGCATCTTTTCATCCAGATCGGAGAAGCTCTTGTTCGCAGCTCGTCTGGGACTCTGCTGTAGAGTTTCCTCCTCTTCCTTCCTCCTCCTCCTCTGCACTGATATATACATATAAATATTTTTGCACAGACCATTCCTATCGGCTACCTGAAAGTCCCAGATAGTCTGTGCACTCCCAGTAAACATGCTCTGGTTGTCTATGGTTTAACTGGCGAGCAAGCCATTTAAGATGATCTCTGCTATTTTCTCAGGGGTTCAATTGAGGCAAAATCTTTTTATCTTTTTATACAAGAGTTAATTAAAGAGGTAGAGCCATTAGTGCACATCCATATGTGACCAGGTGGACGCACATTGATGCCATTTGGACGTGCTCTTGTACACGCTGACACACCCCCTACCCGCGATTGCAAGATACAGAGTTTGCGGAAAGAGCAAAAGACACGCCCACTGCCACACCTACAATGTGAGTAAGGGAAGCGGCATAATGGGTAGCAACTTTAGGGAGCGGAAGATTGCATTAGCGGTTAGCAGAGGTTCCCAAACCCGCTATTTGCGGGTAGCGGCTAGCGGGAAGAGTATGATCAGGGCCTAGCTCCACTTCACTGCCTCTGATGTTCGGAGGAGCGTGTGGTTTGTGTCCTTCTTCTGTACACAATGAGCTCCTTGGTCTTCTTGGTGTTGAGGGCCAGGTTAAACATCTTAGTGAAGATCATAGCCTGCTGCTCTGCAAACATCTTTAATACCCAACCAGGAATCCCACTGGGACCTGCAGCTTTTCTTGGATTGATTTTGCTCAGCATGACTTGCATGTAAGCAGTTGACAAAGTCAGTGGCTGGTCGTCAGATGGGGAAAGTGACCTTGCTTCAGCTTCAGATGGTTTGGTGGTCTCTGTTGAACAGAGCACAAAGCTGGTTGAGTCTTTCAGGAAAGGAAGATTTATATACAGAAATGGAGTTGATAACCTGATGTAGATTGGAGTTTACAATGTAGTCCTTATTTGTTTTGTTGCACTGTGTTTTGGCCCTTCTAATGGCTTCCCTGAAGTTGCCTCTGGATGTGCTGTGTGCCTCTGGATCCCCAGATCTGAATCTGCATCTCTTGCTTTCAGCAAGAGGTGTACTTCACTGTTCATCCAGGGTTTCTTTTTTTTTGTGGGAGTTTACTCTGTCAGTAGAGCTGTTAATACATCCCAGAGCGGCGGATGAGTACTGTTCAATTTCCATGTGGCTGACTGCGGTACCCTGTGTGAAAGCTTTCCAGTCCCTGTTTTTAAAGTCCTGCTGTGAGGTGGGGAGTTGTTAACATCTACTGCCACAGCCATCCCCCTCTGGCTCATGAGCGTTTGCCCAGGACTGGGATATGAAACTTGTGGGGACAGTCAGAGTTCCTTTGAAGCACTCCACAGCAACCCCAAGGAAAGACATGGTGTTCATCTTGCAAGCCTCCAGGGAGATTAATCTCCTGATGTTCCCCGGAAAGACTGCGTTAAGGAAGCTACCAGGAGGGAGAAGGCAAAGTCTGCTGAGATATCGGTAGTGACAGAGGTGCAAAATCATTGAGGGAGGATGCAGAGAGTCGGTGCAAGGATGGCTGTGGTTCAGGAGCAGGGAGCTGTTAGCAGGGGAGCAGATAGGAGTTTTAAACCATGGGGGGAGGGCTGAGCTGTCATTAGAATTGTGAGTTTTCTAACTGAATTAATATTGGTAGACAAAGGCCTATCTAGATAACACTCGCTTACATGATCAACTTGTTATTTGTCTGGTATGTTAATGACGCTCCAAACCTTGATGTCTTCTGCATGTTTTATTTAAACGTTTACTGATCTCAGCAGGATAAAGAATCTCATTACAGAAACTTTAACTGTAACTTCTAACAAAAAAGGGAATGTCCAAAAATGTATCACAAATTAAGATTAAAATGATTCATGCTTCTGCCTTCATATAAATGATTAGAAACATTACAATATGTATGAAAACAGAAGTATAAACACTTGAACAACAGAGTCATACAATTAAAAAAAAAGTATTCTTTCAAATAAACAAAACTGATAAGAAAAAAGAAGAAAATCCCTCTGCAGCCAAACAAATTTACCGTCTATAAGCAGACTCAGTAGGTCTTAAAAACATCTCTCCTTCTTTCATTTACCTGAACATCTTTTCTGTCCAGTTTGTCAAGTCTGTCTTGGTGAATATGCCACATCGGGGAAAGTTAACAGACAACATGATACTTACATTGGTCGATTTTTGAAAAAAAGCTGTAATTGTTTTTGTTTTTCATTCCTGACTCCACCAGGAATTGGCTGCTGGCCAGGAGGACAATGTTAACATCTTAAATCTCATCATTTCAGTTAACAATTATTATTGCTTACTAAAATACCATTATAAAAATAACAACATTAAAAGATAAACACCTACAGCCGGAAATGCTGTTATTTTACATTTAGCCTACTTCAGGTAAGTCCAAATGACTCGCTACTCAACATTAAAAAATAAATATTTTTCACACCTGGAAAAACAGGCAAAGGTTATCTTTCGGTTCTTAGACACCAGCAGCCCTTCGGACCCCGGGGTCCAAATGGTACATTACATTAACATTGGAAATCAGAAATTGAAGTGCCGAACCACATAACCCGAGAAATGAACATTTCCCAGTTTAAAAACTGGGACCTCATGAAACATGGAAGTAAAAAAAAACCAAACAAAAAACAAAAAATAATGAACAGTTAATGAAATGAAACGAAAACCCCTGGTAGATGCTGGATTTCAACGCTTTTCCGACTTTAAGTTTCAAATTTACAAGTACAGCTGAACGCACCATTAGTCGTAGCAGAAACACGGATGCTATCAAATAGATCAGCTGCACCGGATCACTTTCTGGATCCAGAAATTTTTAAAAGGATTCTTTATCATTGTGAGATAGACGAGCTGCATGGTGGAGGTATGCGCTCTCTGAGTGCTTTTCTAGTTCTACCTATGTTTGGTGCCTTACATACAGACGGTGGTGGTCGGGGGGGCACATAGGGATTCATATAAATCTGGGGGGACACGTCCCCCTGTCCCCAGTGCCATCTGCGCCCTTGGCTGTGAGTGGTGTGGAGCAAGTTACACTAAGGTTAATTCTAATCTTAAATAAATCAGCTGCCTAATGCAGAGCAGAAATATAGATTACACAAGATGCCATGTTTCCAATAGGCTTTTTAAGGATGTCATTTTATAAACACCTTCCCAGCTGTCTCTGGGTAAGTGCATCCCTGGGAAGTGACCCCAGGAACCCTGACTGATAATGAATACAGGAGATTGTTCCAAAAAGGCCTGAAAAGCAAGGACATGCTGCTTTGAATTCTTTTCTCAAACTTTCAATATCTCCAGACTGAAAAGAAAGATTGTAGCAAACACAAATCGATATGTGTTTTTATCTTGAGCCTTGTATCTTAGCAGTTCTATTGCATAATTTTATGGACATTTTGCACCTCATTTTCATTGTTTTATACCTCTTTTGAGGGGAACAATCATTCCTGTGTCAGGTTAGCATGTTTATTCATTCCATTTGATTCATTTTTAGGTTTTCAGTGTAGTTGGTACTCTGCTCTACTTCTGAACTCCAAAATAACTCTGGTTAAATGACAACAACTGAAAATGCTTGTTTTGTGATACACCATAGGCCAGAAAGATGTCAGAGAATCTTGAAAAAAAAAAAAAGATATAAGAAAAACTTTGAACTTTGGTCAGTTTATTGTATTTTGAACTGTTTAAAAGCTCTCAATATTCACATCAAAATGTTACTTTTCTGTTTGTGTCTGACAGCATTTTTTTTTTCACACTAACAGTGGCACAGAAAAACAGTGACAGCCAAGACGTGGAAGAAGTGTTGTGATTCCAGGCAAGGAATACAAAGAGCAATCATTAGTTTTTTTCTCTGCAGAGCTGAACTTTTGTTGCACTAGAACAAATGTTGTACCGTTTCAGCCCAGAAAATGTCTTATTTCTGTGAACCATCTGATGACCTGGCTTGAGCTGCAGCCAGTGTTTCCTACTTTCTCTGTTTAATCACTGACTAATACAAAAATACTGCCCAAATCTCAAACATCTTTTACACGCAAGAACCCCAGGCAGGGAACATAAGTTTCAATAAACAGATGAGTTTATTAAGAGGTATGAAATAAAAATTACATATATTGCTACTTACAGTCACTGTTAATGAGGTAACAGTTGTTACTATATTGTCTGTTCAGGAATAAATACATGAGTAAATAGTGCTAAAATGCACAAATAATTTGGACAGACAGATGGATGGATGGATTGACGGATGGATGGATGGATGGATGGATGGATGGATGGATGGATGGATGGAAGGATGGACGGATAGACAAACAAATGGATTGACAGACGGATGGTTGGATGGATGGATGGATGAATGGATGGATTGACGGATGGATGGATGGACAAACAGATGGATGGACAGATGGATGGATGGACAGACGGATGGTTGGATGGATGGATGGATGGATGGATGGATGGATGGATGAATGGATGGATGGATGGATGGATGGATTGAAGGATGGACGGATGGACAAACAGATGGATGGACAGATGGATGGATGGATGGCTGGTTGGATGGATTGAGGGACGGATGGATGGACGGATGGATGATGGGTGGATGGACGGATGGATGGATTGATGGATGGATGGATGGACAGATGGACAGATGGATGGACGGACAGACAGATAGATGGACAGACGGATGAATGGATGGACAGACAGATGGATGGATAGATGAACAGATGGATTGTTGGATGGATGGATAGATGGATGGAACCATGATTGGATGGATGGATGGACGGATGGATGGATGGATGGATGGACGGACGAATGGATGGATGGATGAATTGACAGACACAGATGGATGGACAGATGGATGGATGGATGGATGGACAAATGGATGGATGGATGGATGGATTGATTAACTGACAGATCAATTGACAGATGGATGGATGGACAGACAGATGGATGGATGGATGGATTGACAGACAGATGGATGGATGGATAGATGAACAGACGGATTGTTGGATGGATGGATAGATGGATGGAACCATGATTGGATGGATGGATGGACCGATGGATGGATGGATGGATGGACGGACGAATGGATGGATGGATGAATTGACAGACACACAGATGGATGGACAGACAGATGGATGGATGGATGGATGGATTGATTGACTGACGGATCAATTGACAGACGGATGGATTGACAGACAGATGGATGGATGGATTGACAGACAGATGGATGGATGGACAAATGGATGGTTGGATGGATGGATTGACGGATGGATGGATTGACGGACAGATGGATGGACAGATGGATGCATGGATGGATTGACAGACGGATGGATGGATGGATTACCGATGGATGGATGGATGGATGCATGGACAGATGGATGAATGGATTGGATGGATGGATGGACAGATGGATGGATGGATGGATTGACAGATGGATGGATGGATGGATGGATGGACAGATGGATGGATGGATGGATGCATGGACAGATGGATGAATGGATGGATGGATGGATGGACAGATGGATGGATGGATGGATGGACAGATGGATGGATGGATGGATGGATGGATGGATGGACAGATGGATGGATGGATGGATGCATGGACAGATGGATGAATGGATGGATGGATGGATGGATTGACAGATGGATGGATGGATGGATGGATGGATGGATGGATGGACAGATGGATGGATGGATGGATGCATGGACAGATGGATGAATGGATGGATGGATGGATTGACAGATGGATGGATGGATGGACTGATGGATGGATGGATTGACAGATGGATGGATGGATGGATGGATTGCCGGATGGATGGATGGATGTTCATTAAATCATTTATAGAGTGACCTGCTTAACAGAAAAGATAAAGAAGCAATCATCAATAAGAAAAAATAACGGGGTTTAACCACCACAAGACATGATGCATCATGTTTTTTGGTACATGGTGCGTCAAAATGTGGTGCACCATTGTCCTGCAGTGTAAAAAAGAAAAGAGGGAAATCTAGTCTGTTCAGGAATAAATACATGAGTAAGTAGTGCTAAAATGCACAACTAATTTTATTTGCATGTATAATTTTAGATGGCACGTAGATGTAACATACTAATGATTCATAAGTAGCAATAATACTCCCCCTTTACCTTGAAAGTTAATGCTATTTGTTGATGCCAGAAATGTCAAGGTTTTTAATAAAATGTTGTTATTGTGGATAAAATAACCCCCATTAATATTAATAGTTTATTTGTGCAAATTATGAGCAGATGTGCTATTGACGAAGGAGCAATGTTCTGCTCCTAATAAACAGAGGAGAGGTTAACTATTCATCAACTCCAGGAGCAGAGATGCAGCATGCTCCTGCATGCATCCCGTTAATAAACTCAGAAAATATCATTTGGCCAGAGAGTATTCCTGAATGGAAACTTATCTATTCCATTAATTTAACTAATTATTCCCTAATGTGAGGGGAAGCACAGAAAAATGGAAGCATATGAATACATAAAAGACTACTCAGTGAACACTGGACACCTCACCTCTCATTCATGAAGTTTAATTTTCTTTCTTTTAGTGATTATTTTGTTATTTGATAAAGTGGTTGGCTTGACACTGATACAAACAATGCTGAAAAACTATTTCTTAATACTAACCTGCACTTGTAGCCTATATAATTTCACTAAACGTAATACAACTGAAACAAATTTGTTTTCATAAGCTGATTGATAATCAGACTGCACAAGCTAGCTTCAGATATCAGTGGAAGGATGAGTTTTTTAACTACGTCAGACAGAAGGCACATTCCAATGAGAATAAATGGTTTTGTTGAGATACTGCATGAGTCTACCTGCTGCACCTGTTATCTTCTTTTAGTATTGTTTGTCTTGTATTTCCCTGCTGGGGTGTTCCCTGGCTTCTGCCCACTGACAGCTAGAATATAGGCTCCATGGGGATGGATGGATGGATGGATGGATGGATGGATGGATGGACGGATGGATGGACAGATGGATGGATGGACGGATGGATGGATGGATGGATGGACAGATGGACAGATGGATGGATGGATGGATGGATGGATGGATGGATGGATGGATGGATGGATAGATGGATGGATGGATGGACAGATGGATGGATGGATGGATGGATGGATGGATGGATGGATGGATGGATGGATGGATGGATGGACAGATGGATAGATGGATGGATGGATGGATGGATGATGAACAGATGGATAGATGGATGGACGGATGGATGGATGGATGGATGGACAGATGGATGGATGATGGACAGATGGATAGATGGATGGATGGATGGATGGATGGATGGACAGATGGATGGATGGATGGATGGATGGATGGATGGATGGATGGATGGATGGATGGATGGATGGATGGATGGATGGATGGACGGATGGACGGATGGATGGATGGATGGATGGATGGACAGATGAATGGACAGATGGATGGATGGATGGATGGACAGATGGATGGGTGGATGGATGATGGACAGATGGATGGATCGATGGGCGGATGGATAGATGGATGGATGGATGGACAGATGGATGGATGGATGGACAGATGGATGGATGGATGGATGGATGGATGGAAGGATGGATGGTCAAACGGATGGATGGATGGATGGACAGATGGATGGATGATGGACAGATGGATGGATCGATGGGCAGATGGATGGATGGACAGATGGATGGATGGATGGATGGATGGATGGATGATGGACAGATGGATGGATGGATGGATGAATGGATGGATGGATGGAAGGATGAATGGATGGATGGATGGAAGAATGGATGGACAGATGGATGGATGGATGGATTGACAGATGGATGAATCGATGGATGGATGGATGGATGGATGGATGGATGGATGGATGGATGGACAGTTAGATGGATGGATGGATGGATGGGTGGATGGATGGATTGATGAATGTATAGACGGATGGATGAACCTTTTTAACTGAAGTGATCCGAATGTAATGTGTTTTTCTCTTTTCCAGGGTCTAACTCCAATAAGTTCATCAAATCTCCAACATCTTCCATAAACTGATTTTAAAAAAGTTGATTCTTAATTCATCCCTGGTGTTGGGCCATACCATGTGCTGCAGAAGACCGCATGGTTCTCTGAGACAAAGAAAGACAAAGGAAATCTTTTAAAACTCAAATCCCCAGCATTCCTTGCAAGTTCACGCCTAGGTGTGAACGTGATGTCACGGCCTCTCACTGGCCGCGAGCCCCTAGTCTCAGCGGGTTCCCCAACTGCAGATCCCCCGTTTAAATACCGGCTACCTCCTCCCATTCTCTCTCTTGCTCCTTCATCTCTCTGACCTCAACACCCCGGAAAGGTGCTCCTCTCTGTGGCCTGCACCAGCAAGGTAAATAGCCAAAGGCCTGTTTCCCTAGCGACCTGTCTGCAGGAGATCCCTCTGGTTGTCTGACGACAATCACACGCCTGGTCCGAACGTGACGCGCCACACGGAGTGAGCCGCGACGTACGGAAGAAACGACACGTAGGAATCACCCGCGCGCCTCGGACGCGTGAACGGCCTCAGACGAACCGGGACGGACGCCCGGTTGTTGTTGCTGCCCAACTTCGCATCCCCACGTTAACCACGCAGGGAGAGAAAAGGGAGGAGAGCCGCTCTTGCGACCACCTGTGGAGCGTAATTGATCAGCGGTGCTGCCGCCATCCCAGCCTGATCAACCCCCCCAGGACACTACAACGCCACCGATCGCTTCCGGAGCGATCCACGTAAGAGGACTTTGTGTCTGGGCAGAGTTACTTAGTTTAGTTAATATTTCTGTATATACTGTGACAGTGGTCACGATTGAGCCCGCCGGTAATCCGCCGGTGCGTATTTACCCACGTGAATGCAGTGTTTCTTCACCACCAGCTGATCGCGCCGTGATTTCAGATAAGCAGTCAGGAGGAGAGTGCAGGAGTCAGCTCCACACTCTCCCTTCTGTGGAGATCCTCGGAGCGATCACGGCACCGGTGGTTAGGAATCACCCTCGCGTTGTTGATTTTACTCAGCCTTTTCTGTACTGCCTTTCCTACTAACCACCTTTGTGAGGACGTCACCACGTGACTTTGTCGGCCTTCTTGTGACGGCCTATCGCAAGAGTCGGCGGCCATCTTGATTGGGGAGGAACCACAGCGTGACTCCATCCGCCATCTTTGGTGCCCTATCGCGAGAGCCGGCGGCCATCTTGGACACCCCTCTCACATTACCGCGGACACACACACACACACACACACACCCAGCACACACATGTATATAAGTCTACATTGGTCCATTGAATGTTTCATTTGCTTATGTTAGTTTTACTCATCTTTTAGTTAGTAGATATCAGAATCTTAATTCAAGTGTTTGTTCCTTTGAATATTTGTGTTAATAAATTCTGATATTCTAATGAGAGAAGTTGCTTGTGGTTATTTTACACAGTTTTGTAACATTGGCTGGTTGAAGAGGTCTGTGCTCGTACTCACACCTTCTCTGTTGCTCTATAGCGCCACACCTGGTCACAGGCTGGCACGCATAGAACAACAGCCATTTTTGAGACTGATTGTGCCATTTAGTCCTTTTTCCTGATTTATCAGGTGGTGCCCCGTTTCATTTTATTAACTTTCTGGTTATTAGCAACCGCCCCTCAAGACGGTTGATAATAACCCCCTTTTTTGGACTAAACAAGCACTTTATACGCCTTATTGCACAACACTGGCCTAAAAAGGTCCAGCCTCCTCCATGCAGACAGAAGACACCAGTAGACTTCCTCCAGCCTGTTGGCTGTGTCTATCAGTCTTTCAGAAAGGATTCATCACCGGCCAGATGAGATTTGTGTTTCTTCTGTTTATAAAACCTTTAACAGAATTATCTTATTATCTATAACTTATCTATTATATTACGTATGTTACCTTCACCATGTCTGTGAGTTTGAATGTACTGGAGGACACTTGTTTTGCATCAACCTTCAGTGTTCCTCAAGTTTCTCTTGTAGCTAACTAGCGCCTCTACTTTTTTTCTGTAGTTTCATTGAACCTGTTGACTTAGGAAAACTTTTTCAATTTTCATGCTGTTGTATTTTAGGACTTTTTAAACTAGTTTTCACCGTCATTAAATCTCTTTTGAGGCTTATTTCACTTGAAATAATGAAGCTGCTCGATAATTATGCACCGTGTAATCTGTAGTGTGAACCCCCCCCTTTATAACACCAACACATATCACCTGAAAATGAATACATTCCAGAAGAATTCAAGTTTATGTGAAGAGTTTGGTAAAACAGTAGTTACATCAAAATAGTGATGATTCATTTTTGCCTTATAATTCTACCTGCAATGTACAGATTTATTCTAAGAAGACTGTTTTAAAATGACTCTTTTAGATCTCTTTTTGATGTTATTTTAAACATCATGTCATATGACTGTTGGAAGCTTTATGTTTTCTGACATATCTTATGAAGTAAGCATCACTTGCTGCGTAAGCGGTCAGCTTTGCCTGTTTAGGATACAAGTAAGTTTGACTGCTCAGAAGGACGCCATGTATTTGTAAGACTATATTTGCAGTGTACTGTTAAGTAGCTTAACCTGAACTCAGGAAACACATGTTTCACGAGTCACAAATGTAGAACTCTTCAAGAGGACATATCATTAAAAAACAAGAACAACAACAATACAAAGAACAGTTTGTTTTTTTTTATTCTTGATACTCGTTCGTTATGTGTGTGAAACTATTACTACTAATTTGGATCTAATACAGCCCTGTCACTTTAAGTACGTCTAAGTATGAAAATGTCTCATGCAGTGATTCATTCAGACGTGCAGGGTGCTGCGTGTCTCACAAATTCCCATCAGAGTACAGTTATGCAGCCTCCCCATTTTTCATCTTCCCTCCAACTTCACATTGTGCCACATTTGTTGTACCTCACAAGTGGGTGGCACAAAGCTTTTAACACCATTTGCCAGTCAGATTTGCAGCATGAAACCCACAGCGGCTGCCGGAGTGACAGAAGTGATGGTTTCAGAGCATGAAAATTACTCTGTTTGCGCTGTTTTACCCCATGGTTTTAACACAAACAGGCTGTGGACAGATGTTGAAATTTCCACTTGTTTCCCTCCTTTACTTCCTGTGAAATATAATAGAACATGCCCCCTAGTGATCAGCACGTGGAGCTACAGTTTTTTATGAATGGGTTGGTTCAATGCAAATGCAATGCAATGATGCCAAATAGTTGTTATCATGTACGAATGACTATTCTTATAAAGGCTATAAAGAAGTTTGTTTTTCAAAAGTCTACTAGTTATTTTCAGTGTGCTTGCTAGCACTGGATGACAGCACAGCATGTATGCTCTCTCCTAAATCCATTGCACAAGTTCAATTTTTTCAGTGCACACAAGGCAAATCATGCTCTGAAAAACTCCAGAAAAATAAATGATGACAGGCTCTTGTAAAAATGAACACATCTGGACATATCACCTGACAGCAGCAAAGCCACTTCACCACCTCAAATGCTTCTTTGTTTTTCTTTGTCCTATGTGGATTAGAGACAGTAATCATTGAAAGCAGGATAAAAACTGATTATAGCCTACGTACCTGCTGGGAAAACTGGTCTCAGGAGCTAGTTCAGGCAGGCATCTAAGCAACATGTTATGTTCACGTTCACCCCCTCTGCATGGTTTACTCCAAGTTCCCCATCTCTTTCATTTAAGGAGTAAAAGTATATCTTTTGATATTTTTTCACTGCCAAGGTTCACTGCCATTCATAAAATCTCACTTCCTGACCAGCGTCCACCTGAAGGCTATGGTTCAATGGAAGGGGGTAAAGTTATGTTCATTATCCCCAATATCTCAACATATGCCTAATAAATCAAGATGCCATTAAAAAAGCATTTGGAGTTCTCATTGCATGAGGTGACTGTCTGAAATGCAGTAGCTTCAAAGATGTGGCACTTGTAACCCTGAAATGTAATAAATCGGTGAACGGAGCGACAGAGATGAAAGAAAACGCTTAAGTACACACTTACTCTTAAGTACATTAACCTCTCCTGTACAAAGGCATGCAAGAAATACAAATTTATTCTATTATTGTTGTCACTTGGAGGTCACAGTGAGCCTTGATGTGGATCTGAATAAGTGAAGGATACATCTTTTTATTCACCATTCCATCAGTGGAGTACAAGCCCTGCGTGCATTTGTGGGAGTGAGTAAATGAGCAGCTATAAAAGCAACCCAAGCTTTGAATTTCTTCCAGTCTTGAGTCAAGGACAGTTTCTCTTGGAGGGACCGAGCCGCTCTCGGTCCATCCTCTCTTTGTTGCCCACACTTCCTACTACGGACTATTTGTGATTGGCCCGTGCCCCGCCGCGCTCCCTCCCTCTCCGTGTGATTGTATGTAAATCCTGCCGGGGCTGAGGCTGTGTCTGAGGTTGGGGCTGGTGGCTCGTGGCTCGGTGGCGCACGCGAGACCCGAGATCAGCCGAGGCGCGCTCGGAGCTGTCCACTCTGCCGCGGTGCTGAACTCTGCACCCTCCTCTCGCCTTTTTCTCCCTCCGTCCACCGGCTCTACAGTACATCCACGTTATTTTTGGAAAGGATTAACAACATCCCCTTTGTCCGCGTGTAGGCGCAAACTTCTCCCGTCCACGTCGGGGAATTACAGCACAGCAGCCTCGGATCTGACCGGAGCACAGCTCGAGATTATCGTTAATTATACTTTGTTCAGAAGGGTTTCTTCAAATCACTCCTGTCTACACGTGTTTGGATTATTCTCCTGGATGATGTCCGTGTGGATGCACGGGTAAGAAAGAAATCATTTTGTGCTTTTTTTGCTTGCTGTTGTGGAATTATAGTTGAGCCCCATCCGAGCAAAGCGCCCTGCGCTTGAAGTAAACCCCCTCGTTATCGGAGAGGCGCCGAGACTCTTTCACCATAATCTAGCAGGTCACTCTCCTCGACTCTTATCTCCCGATTTGCCGCCTCGAGCTTTTACTGTTTCAATTTACTCCAATCAGCTGATATCAGAGTCTCTGAAGTTGACATTAGAGTTGAGTCGTCCTGTCAGGACGCTCAGGTTGAAGCGCAGTGTTGTTGAAATCACACCACGTTGCCCGCAGCTTTTAATTTATCCTCGTGGTGGTTTACTTAGTGTCCCCCCCTCCCCACAGTCCACCCGCCCCCTTGGCTCGATAATCCTTGAGTGACACCGTTAGCAAGCAGAGGGATTATACTTTTGTTTTCCATCCTCAGATTTGCTTCTGACTCATTTGTGGGAAGCTATATTACCGGTTTTTACGTCGGGGATGGCTCCTAATTGTGTTGTCTGGCGGTTTTCAAAAGCAATTTGGAGTCAAACACACACACACACACACAAACATATATATTTATCTCCACACTGGTGCACCAGATGGAGTTAAAGCAACCATAAAACCAGATTAAGTTGTGCTATCGATACGACTTAGATTTACGGCTTGGACGTCTTACAAGAGGTTTCTTTTGTAGCCTCTTGTAGGATCGCACAGTAGCCCACCATAAATACAGCTGAGAGCAAGTTCAAACAGCTCTGTATAACAACAGCAACGAATACCAGATACATATCTGTGCTATAAGCAGAGGTGAAATTCACTTGATTTATTGCTTTATTGACATGATTTACCTCTCAAGGTAAATTCAAAGAAGCATATTTTATTGAACAGCTTTGGTTATGCTTTCCTTCACAGATTAATTTTCTTTACTCACACATTCATGCAAAATGATCTTGAGAGTCCTTTTTGGCTCCTTTTTCCTCCTCAAAGATTTAGTCCTTAATGTTTCAAATTTTGAAAGCAGCTTCAGTCTTATAGTGGTGTCAGATTTCTTTCTTTTTCTTATATGATCAGATCACCAAGGAATACAGGAATGCTATGTAACATTCACTGAAAGTCAGTTTTCATTTTATTGGGTTATTTTCTCAGCAAGTCTTCATCTTGATGATCCCGGTGACATTTTTCTTTCTTTCTACCTACAATATCAGGAACAGAGATAAAAAAGGGCAGAAGAGAAATAATGTTTACCCGGGGAAATAGTTCAACTCCTTGTACATCCTGCTTCATGTACAATTCTAATGTTATCTTTAGCTGAAATGAGACCACAGAATCCAAATAATTTCATGACTAAACGCATCAGTAATTAGAAATCTCGTGCAGTATGTGTGAAAGCTACATGCAGTTGAACATTCAGCCATCTGTATCCCTCTGCGATCCAGCTCCAGATCCTTTATTCCAGCAATGCATTCATTTTATCTGTCAAAGCTCTTTGAAACCACTAGATGGAATCTATTTTCACTGGTGCATTAGAGCGATATGTCTAGTTTTCAAGGCTGGGCACACTAATTGATTCTCAACTTGAAGGAAGGAAGTGATGTATAATTTAAGTAAGTTTTACATTATATATACTTATATTGCCCAAATTTTATTGAGGATACTTTCTAAATGGGCACAGTTCAGATGGGTTTGTAGAGGGATATGTTCATTTTCATAATGCCTTTGTGGCTGAAATGACATAATGACATTCACAGCAATATTCAAACCCATAAGGGCAACGACAAAGCCAAACAGCAATATTCCGAATACCCCCACTGGGAAAACACTTTTCTCAAATACACTAAGACGAGAAAGATATAAAAATCTCCACTCTGTCCTTTTTACCCAATAAAGCCATCTAATAACAGGTAGGGGATAGGTGCTGCCAACCGAGCTGGTATAGAGTTAATAGAGTTGCTCTGCTTTTCATTACAATGACTTCCATTTGAGCACTGTGGGAAGCAAAGACTTTTGAGTCAATAGTGCTTTCTCAGAGAGGAAGGAAAAAAGCTGGTAAACTGATCAAAGCATTTTAAAGATCTGAGTGGAAAAGCACTCTTTATGTAGGTGTGAATGCACCATAATGGCAGCTGGTAATGAGTGAAAGTGAGGGGGGGTTGGATGATATGACAATAAAGCTATATGTCGGGGTGGTAAATTGTACTACATGTGAAAATGGCATCATTTTAGGGCCTTCACAATGATCCCAGATGTCCTGGCATCACAGTAGACTCAGAAATCTTTGCCAATTAGCCTCAGAGAAGTCTTTATGGAGCCTGATCTCACAATGACATTTTGGTTTGTTCAGGGTCCAAAATGAGGCAGTCTCACAGTTTGGGGCAAAAAAACAAAACAAAACAAAAAAAAAAAATCCTGTGAGATAGCAACTTATTTGTAGACTTGTCTTGGTAGGATCACAATAACACTAAAATCTGAATATTTAAACATGAATAGCCTTTATACTTTTCTTTTAAAAAAAAATGGTGCGGTCTTGACTCCAGCATCTTGAAGGCTGTTGGTTCAGTTCAGTCACCTGGCTCTCCTCATGTTAGTGTCCACGGACAAGAACTGGACTGTACTGTGGACGGTTGGGAAACAAGTGTTTGGACCTTTTTAACTTAATCACGTATATTATATCTAAATCTAATCAAACTTTTTTAACTGGGAAGTGGAAAAGTGAGGAATTCAATTCAATTCTTTTTAATTCAAAAGTACTTTATTGATCCCCAAAGGGAAATTAAATAATTGGTCGTGAAAGTGAAGTAGAAAAGTGATGTGACTGTTTAAAAAGTTGTGCTTGGAAGGATCTGGATCTCATGGGAGTAGCTAAACTAATTCATCCCATTCTCCTTTTGAGTACCAAAATCAAGAGGTTGAATTGTGTCTCTTGTCATTTAAAGGCAATCAAAAGGAGTGTTTCCAGCTTTTAGGTCTGAGAAGCCACCTTTAGGTCCAGAGGTTAAGTCACTTTTTACAACACTGTTCAAAAATGTCCTTTTGTTCAGACACTTGCGAGGTCGCCCTCTTGTTTTCTCTTACACTCTTCTTCCATCATTCCTTTCTTCAGTCACTTAGGGGTTGGACAATGAAACTGAAGCACCTGGATTTAGAGCACAATCATTTATTAGTATGGTGTAGGGTCTGCTTTTGCGGCCAATACAGAGGTCAGAGGGATTTGAAGCCATTCTTCCTGCAGGACAGTGGCCAGGTCACTACGTGATGCTGGTGGAGGAAAACATTTCCTGACTCACTCCTCCAAAACACCCCAAAGTGGCTCAATAATATTCAGATCTGGTGACTGCAGGACAAGGGAGATGTTCAACTTCACTTTCATGTTCATCAAACCAATCTTTCACCAGTCTTGCTGCATTGTCATCCTGATACACGGCACCGCCTTCAGGATACAATATTTAAACCACTGGATGAACATGGTCCTCCAGAATGGTTCGGTAGTCTCTAACAGTTTATCCAGCACAAGTATTGGACCAAGGGAATGCCATGATATGGCAGCCCAAACCATCCCTGATCCACCCCCATGCTGCACTCTGGGCATGCATCAGTCTGGGTGGTACGTTTCTTTGGAGCTTCTCCACACCGTAACTCTGCCAGATGTGGGAGAAACAGTAAAGGTGGACTCACCAGAGAACAATACATGTTTCACATTCTCCACAGCCCAAGATTTTCACTCTTTGCACCATTGAAACCCACATTTGGCACTGGAACGAGTGACCAAAGGTTTGGCTATAGCAGCCCGGCCGTGTATACTGACCCTGTGGAGCTCCTGACGGACAGTTCTGGTGGAAACACATTTAATTCTGCCGTGATTTGGGCAGCTGTAGTTTTATGATTTTTGGATACAATCCAGGTTAGCACCTGAACATCCCTTTCAGACAGCTTCCTCTTGGGTTCACAGTTAATCCTGTTGGATGTGGTTCGTCCTTCTTGGTGGTATCCTGACATTACCCTGGATAATGGGGCTCTTGATACATCACAAAGACTTGCTGTCTTGATCACAGATGTGCCAGCAAGACGTGCACCAACAAATTGTCCTCTTTTAAACTCTGATATGTCACCCATGATGTTGTGTGCATTGCAATATTTTGAGCAAAACTGTGCTCTTACCCTGATAACTGAACCTTCACACTCTGCTCTTACTGGTGCCATGTGGAATTAATGAAGACTGGACCAGGCTGGTCCAATCTAGCCATGAAACCTCCCACACTAAAATGGCAGGTGTTTCAGTTTCATTGTCCAACCCCTGTGTGTCAGCTAGCCTCATCTTATAGCATTTGTAATGCACAGTTGTTGCAGGAGGCAGTCGGGACGGGAGTTCAAACTAACTAATGGTGATTTTGGCAGTCAAGATAGCAGTGGGGATGGGAAACTGTGAGAGCTAGAAGGGACTTTAAAATAACCCTATTCCTCCAGTAGTATTTGACACTGATATTTTAACTTGGACGCGTTCCTTCATGTTGCTGTAACAGTGCATCGCAGGTGACCACCATCACTTTCAACATATGCACCATCATACAGCAACATGGGAGCCAGGAATCGCTGTCTAAACTAAGAAGAAAAAGCTGTTTGGCATTGGCAGAGAAGATTTAGCAAAATCTTTCATGGGTGCAGCTCTGCTGCTCATCCCATTAATGCGTGTTCCTCACAAATATGGCGCCACTGAAAAGGGGAATAATCAGATGTTCCAGCGGTCTAGGATTAATTGCCAAGAAGCATTGTTGCAACAAAGAAATAGTCCACCAAACACAAATTGTTCTTAGTTTAGATACTGAAAGGGGAAATGAGTGAGGGAAACTGAATATACAATTTTTGGTCCTTTTTTGTAAAACTAAAACATTACTAGCATAGTTATTATGCATTCTACGTGGGGTTGTGTTACTTTATGGTCTGTTTTAGAGAGTTGTCAGGTTTAAAAAAGAATACTCTTTCACGGTCGTTGCGGCTTTTTGCAAAAAGGACAAATACGACTGCAGCTCACGTCTCCAGTGCCAAGTCAGGTCCAAAGGGTTTTTTTGCACACCCTTGAAAATTCTGCACTGGGATCTTATAACAGATTCAGACGAGAGGTTGTAAGTGGCTCTCTTTTCTTCATTTTGTTTTTCATCTCCAATTACATTTCCACCACAGATAGGAATGTACAAGTAAAGCAACAGCTGTAACAGTGGGTGGGAGAAAAATGTGACCACATCATAGTTCCTCTGTTGCTTATAGGCTGAATACTGTTTCAGTAAGTCCTGATCTTATTTACATAGTATTTACACAGCATGGGAAGTGACACCATTCCTCTGTGTTCCTCTTACTAAGACTTTAGAAGCTCATGTTAAGAACTGTTGCTTATATGGTGGCCTCTTACTAATAATACAAAAGCTCTTACTATGAATTAGGAGCTTTAATAAATAAATAAGTGAGTTCTATAGAAATAATTGACAGCAACTCCTTCCTTTTTGAGTCTTGAGCTCCAAAAGCTTCAATCCATAACACCCACAGTGGACAAAATATGAATGAAAAAGTCCTTCTGTGGCAGTAGAGCTGTTTAAAAGTTTAAAAGTTTAATTTATACAGTGGAAATCACAATCATTCTCTGCAGATGGAGATCAACACAGCCCTGGAAAATAGTCTGAATTTATTATCATACACTTTCTCAAAGCTACTTTTGTTATTGAAAGGGACCATTGACTAAAATCATGTCATGGAAATGTTTTCCTTTTCGCACAGGTTGTGATACGCATCCCTCAGAGCTTGGCTGCCGTCCCAGTGTGTTGAGCATAAATTAGATGACATTTTTTTTTCAGGGAGCAGTTTGAGTGAAAAATAAGAAAGGTCATCTGATCCAAAAAAGACTGCTGTTTCCATCAAAGCCACGCTTCTGTTGAATTATGCTCCATAGGCTTCACAAATTGAATTTAAATCACTTGTGTTGTATAGGGACATGAAAATAATAAGAGATGGTTTCTCCAAACAAAGCTAACCCATTAGACCCAAGTAACAAAAATATGTCCTTCCACATTTTCTATGAAATTGCTCCCTGTGTCATGGTGCCTATCTTTGTGCAACTTGTTGGTCGGCTGTTCCCTCCAGCATTTTAAACTCAATATTTGTTATGCAGACATAACAGTGTTATCAATCTTATGATTTCACTCTTGGAAAGAAAATATAGAGTCTTTCAAATATGTAACCTTTCTTTTAGCTGTATTGACTCAGAATTAATTTAGAGAAAGCTTCATGTAGTCTTTTTTTTTTGTTTTGTTTTGTAATGATGCTTCATTTCACTTTGGCATCCACAATTTAAAAATCGATGACAGGTGGATAAAGTGATGGCATTGATCAATTCCTTACAAAGCATTCCTCTGCTTGGAATCTTTGCACTCATGCATTGAAGCGAATGTTACTTTGGCACACAGCAGTGAGTGCACCCCTTAATGGCATTGTCAGACAGAGGTGAGACACATGTTCAAGAGCAGTGCACAACAAGGGGTCCCAGCCTCATCAGATCAGAGGTGTTTGATCAGCAAGAAGGGGGGCGGGGGGGCAATACTATGCTTAGTATAAGGCAAATGTGTGTGAACTTGTGAATGATGACAGTGGTGTACGGGAAGGTCGGTCTTTACAGACATCCATGTGACCCATCAAATCCCAAGAACTCACAGTTACTGCAAATGCAACAAAAGTGTTGAATGACATGAAAAAGTTAAAACAGATAAGCTGCAGTGAAACTGTGAATGAACGATGCACCTCCTCTGTGAGTCACTCGAGCTGTTTTCCAGCAGTTTAGTAACAGTAGTTAAACCTTTAGCAGGAACACTGCAACAAATCGGACACTCCCCAAGATCCTCTATGAACGGCTGCTCTCGTCATGAATAGGATAAGTAAGATAAGGTAAGATGAAAGCAACATAACAAGCACTTTGTCTTTGCTCAGTGGTTCCACCCCTTTTTAGATTAAACCGTTCCATGGAATTTGACTGAATTTCTCTCGTGTAATTTTGTAACCAAAAGCAGGTAAAAATAATATTGTGTCACTTCCTATTAATGATCTGCAACATTATACAGAAAAGATTTCAGATATAAGGTCAAAGAAAGTCCATTCATTTTTTGTCCATCATATGAAATGAACAATCCCACCAAGTGGGATAGTTAGATAGTATTATTTCTGGCACCCACTGATTCTTCTGTTCGAAGACACTTTATATTTCTCCTTTAATTTTCTGTTCAGTGTGAAGTTAATGTAAAGCCATTTCACCGTAGTTATATTTTATGCCAACAAGCACCATTCAAATTGACAAATTAATACTTTTAATACTGTCCTCTTAATGAACCATCACATCTGACTGCTGTGACTTTTAACATCAGAACTGATTACTTTTATTTCTATAATTGACTCACCTCTTAATGAAGTGATTGCAGCTAATTATGCCTGGTCCTAAAGTTTCCTATCTTCACCCTCTCTGCAGATAGCTGTAAGCCACAGATCTTCTCCTTTGTTGTCCTATTTGTGGGGAAGTAAACAAAAATGCATAGCAGGAATTTTTAAAGAAAAGAAAAACACTTATTTAAAGTGCAGAATATGAGGTAGAAATAGTTCAATGGTGTTCATTATGTCTTCCGTTTGTTAGCAATGGTTGCTTTTTTCCTTTTTTCCCTGACATGTGTTTTACATACCTTCTTGACATGTTTCGGGGAAAACTTCCACCTTCCTCAGGAAGTGTCACCTAATGTTAGGTGTGACGTGTCTTTATCAGCTGTTGTTATGGAGGCGTGACCGACCTGTCAGTTTCGACAGGTTGATCACGCCTCCCGGTGTCTGTTCGCTTCTCCAGGATGCTGCTCCAGGTGTGGGAGAGCATGTATGACTCCCTCGTCCCGGTTCATCCCCCCTGGTTCCTGTTTCCTTTTCTCAGTCGCCTCCCTAATCCAGCGCTGGTGCTTGTCATCCTCAGTGCCTCATCCCATTCCATGATGTAGAAATGTTAGAGATGATGCCTCCCACTTTCCTACTTTGAAATGCTTTTCCTTGCCCTCTTTACCCAAAAGAGGATGTGGTCATCACAGGGACAGGAAAGTCATTCATGCTATATGGGAAGTTCTAAGGTTTTATTAGGTTTAGTCTTGGCTTACTGATGCTGTTTTTGCTCATAAGTTCCTGTTTTCCATCTGAAATGATTTTCTATTTTATTTTGAAAGTGTTTTCCCCTGGTGTGTCACTTCCCTTTTTGGTCGGCTTCTTGATTTCCTACAACTGTGGCCCGTCGGCTCATTGAGGAGGATTCAGAAAGAGTCCTGCGCGTTCCTTCTTCCTTCCTTGTGTTACCTCCCAGTCTAATTTGAGTTTGTTTGGAGTTATTACTTTTCGTAGGCCTTTTTGTTAAATAAACACCTTCGCGTGTACTCAGTTTGCCTCAGTAGAACTAACTAGCAAATTACCAGCACAAATTAGTGTTGCAATGACCAAAGTATCAAGCCTTTTTAGGTTTAAGATTTTAACTGATCATTGAATATCCATCTCTGAATTTTAGTCATTACAGCTACAGTCAGTCCACTGGAGCAACTCTGAGAATAAAGCTCTTTTGTAGTAGTAATATCTGTCAGGGTTACCTCTTGAGTCTTTCCTTGTTTTTTTATTTTTTGTTTTGCTTTGTCTTTTTTTATTCTTGGTAAAACTGTCAATTCTAAGTGCGAAAGACTTTTGTCACCTATCAGGAAACAACTCACTCTATGTGTAGAATATACCAATTATGCATTAAAAGAACAATCTGGAGGCTGAAAACAGTTAAAATAAGTGACTACTACGTCTAAGATCTGAATTCCTGAGACATTCAGTGCTATTTTGATATGCCATTTGTTTGCCTATTGTTTCACGAGTTAATTCTCCAACCCACCTCATTCCCCTGTTCCTACTCTTAGCAAAGCTTTAACTGCTGCCGTCTCCTATCGCGTCTCTTTGTCTGTTTTTGTTGTTCCTCCCTTCAATTCAAGGGATCTTTATCGTGCATTCGACCCACACAACTTTGAGGTGTGTTATACAGCTGCCATGTTTAGCAGACGCTGACATTCTTTTCTCCTGGCACTCAGCGGTTTGTTTGATGATGTGAATAACTTTTCTTTTTTTCCTTTGTTGTGCACAAAGAATTTCTTTTTAATAGAACTTCACTATTGCTTGAAAACATGCAAACAGACACAGAAAATCTCTTTTTTTCTATCACTGATGTGCTGTAATGTGGGAGAAAGTCTGCTCTATGTGCAGACAAAATCAAAATGATGACATTTCTATGGAATCTTTAATTTTTTTTTCTTAGTTTCAAGGATCAATATGAAGCCGTAGGTGAGAGGCTCTATCTCCTGACTTTTCAAACACCTCTGGACTTCTGAAGCATGACCTCCTCCACTACATGTGGTGGACTGAACTCCAAGTGGATTGTTAAATTGTTATTGTCATAACCCATTTCATGCAGTGCTGCAAAACAAGACTTTGGTGGCCACTGTTAAACCTGAGCCAAGGTGAAATATTGAGGCGGGTATTTGGCAGATGGTCGGATCATAACAGAAGTAGCACAAACCTCAAGGGTGACGGCCGACCGGGCTTAAGGTCTCTGTTCTAATCCTGTTGAGCACACCAATGGCAAGTGCTGTTTGAGGCATTGTAAAATATGTTTGAGCTCAGGGCTATGTGGAGACCTTCGAAAAGGGCAGATTGCCAATGTTGCCAAAGAATGACATTGAGCAGGCTTTAAAAAAATAACCATACACTCAATTTGTAGCGCAAAATGACACCAACTGATATTTGCAACAGAATTAACATGAAATGTAAACCTCATCACACTGTGTCAAGTTGCTGGAAAAACTATTGCTTATAATTGAACTTATCCTCATTAATCGCACTCATTGTTTCACTATTTGAAAGTGAAACTATGAATACATTAAGGCCCCAAACGTACCCTTCGCCTTACCCGTTAACACTAGCCACAACTCTCAAATTGCAGGTATAGGAACCTTCGCTAACCCCAGAATGCCATCTTCCGCCCACTAAAGCTGCTACACATTTTGCCGACTCTCGTACTCATTTTGTAGGTGTGGCAATGGGCGTGTCTTTTGCCCTTTCCTCAAACTTGGTATTGTACCATCGCAGGTTTAGGAAAAAGGATTACGGGTCGTCCGACCACCCGCAACCCATGTGGCTCGTACAAGAGCGCACCTAAATGGCTTCAATATGCATCCACTTGGTCACATGTGGACGTGCACAAACGGCCCTACCTCTCAAATTAACTCTTGTATAAAAAGCGTGATTTGGCCTCAGTTGAACCCCTGAGAAAATGGCAGATATTGTCTTTAATCAGCTTGCTCGCCAGTTAAACCATAGATGACCAGAGCAGTGTTTACCAGCTTCTCACCAACTATCTGGGACTTTCAGGTAGCCGATAGGAATTGTTTGATCAAACCTGATCAAACCAGAGTTCAGGTTTTAATCAAAACCAATCAAACCTGAATTCAAGTTGCGACATAAACTTATATCAGTGGAGGTGAAAACATGGAACTGACTGGCTACAAACACAGCTAAACACTGGTTTGAATGCATTGGTTTGATGTTCCTGTCCATAAATGCTTAAAACATCTGCAGCCTTCCCCTCATGCAGCTGCTTTATCCCATTTTCAGAGAAGCGCTGTGTCCGTCCTCCCTCCATAACGGGTTTGGGAAAGTGGATTTCAGGTAGCACAACCTGAAGGCAATGGCTGCTGACGCACTGATTGGTTCAACAAGTGACACGCCCTAACCACTCCTATGCATAATGTAGCAGGTAGCGCAGGTGGGAAAGGGGATATAGCAAGGGTGGAAGATTGCATTTTTTTTGGGTAAACGCCTCTCCTGCCACACGTTATCCCTAAATAGCAGCTATAGCAGATCTGGCTGAAGATCGGGCCCTAAGTCTACATCCACATTAATGTTTCCAGTCTTAAATGTGACATATTTTTTTTTTACATTTATGCCTGGAATCCTTACTGCTTTGGTGAGTTCAACCCTCAAATAGAAAACTTTAATCTGCTGTAGACCCCATTTCAGTAAAAGAAATTAACTGAAAAAAACTGTTGTGATCTAATATGGATAGTCTAAACTATGGAGATTTGGAAACGTGTCAGAAATAATATTAACAAAGTGTTGATTGACATTCGGCCTTAGTTTAACCTTAGTTTGACATTAGTTTGTGGAGGGACAGTATCGCGGTCATATATGTCAAAACCTGCCGTCTAGTAGCCTACCACTTCAAATTAATCCTTCACATTAACCAATCGTAGCTCGTGTTTTGGAGACGTCCCAGTGCTTCATCAGCCAGAATCGCTTCGCTAGCATTAGCATTAGCTAGCATTAGCATTAGTCACAAGTGGTGGTTTCACAAGTTTCATGAGCCTTCTTACATTGATGTTTGATTTTGTTTAATGTTCGTGAAGGTAATTAAACATTTTAACCCACAGATAGGCTATGCTGTGGTAAAAAGGCAAAGCATACCTTAGTTACATATTTGTTTAAAATCTGAAATGGGCTTCGTGTCATCTGGTTTATCTTCTGACAAGTCTTCATCGTCCTTTCATGCTCAAGGACCTATTTCAGAAAGTGGGTTATGTGTAAAATAAGCTTTGAGTATGTTGAACCTGAGTTCAGGGAAACTCAGTTTTCCATTTCACATAGTGGGGTCACTTAACCCCGAGCAACAGAGCAACACAGTACTCTGCGTCTATTACCAAGGAAACTGACTCTACTGCTCTCAACTACACCTGGTTGAGAGCAAGTTTACTTCCACATACCATGAGGTTCTCTCCATCTCCTCCCCTTTATAAAACTGAAATGAGTTTAATTCCATCAGACAATCGATCATATCAAACACATTTTCAAGACACATGACCGATTTGCATTTGAAAGTATATTAATGGTCTCAGTAAATACTTTGCTGCGGTCTGTCGTATTTGGGATATCTTGATGAGTTTCATTTGAGCGTGAGGTCTACCATTTTTCTGTAGTGCAACTACACAACAAAAATACATCTTTTCTTCTTGTGCATCACAAATATCACCCACTGTAAGTCTGTACTTCACACTAAGTACCCAGGGTTACTTTTCTTTCTTTTTTTATTAGCTCTTATTTATTTGCAATATCAGTTTTTTTCAATAACAATGGGGATGCAGAACTGTGCCACATAAGCAGTTTTTAGCCCCCTTTTTTTCTATATGCGTGTGTGCGCATGTGTTTGAGTTTTATTTTTTCAGTAGCCACACACATAAGAGTCAGAGAAGTTGATATCATTCATTTAAAATATTTGTTTTATTAGTATTTTTTTTCCACTACTGGTTTGAAAATAAAATTTCCTTTCAGATTTCTCAGTGTGATTGGATGTATTGATGACACCCATATTTCCTACGAAGCTCCTTGAAGGACTTTTCCTTATCCTTTCCTAAAGAAAAGCCTCACTGATGATGTCTTTGTGTAGTTGCGGTAATTCAGAGTCTATAGTAAACTATAAACCCCCGTTTTAAAACCAGAAATTAAGAGGATCTTAACTCAGGGCTTTTTTGACTCTGAGTTATTATTCTTATTTTTTTTAACCTCAGAATTGTTGAACGTCCTTTTTGAAAAAGAGGCTCCTATTATAGATGAAGGAGTGTATAAATCCGTGTTCTGGTTTTGTTTCCCCACTTTGATAGCATCCTATGATGCTGACTTGTTGGGTGACACCCTCAAGCGGAAGCATAATTTGCAAACATGTCAGATCAGATGTCTCAGATAAAATACTCCATTAGCTTTATTGATATGCAGATTAAATTTAAGGGTTTCTCACATGGTGTAAAACATTTAAAAGGCATTCTTCTTTCAGTTTCATTGACACAGTGCTGGATAAAATTAGTGTGGCGTATCTGTCACTGTGTGCACATCATGTTTCATTTAGTTTCAGCACATTGGTTAAATAAGTGGTATAATCAGCAGGTTAGTTGAATTGCAGGGACCATTATAATGTATTACAGAGCTGTAAGAATGTCCTCGAAGTCAAGGCGGAGGCCGGGACCAGGACCAGGGGAAAACAGAGGGAACTATTGTTATATTTTTCAAAGAATCAGCCACCTAGAAAGAAAAGAGATCCTCAGTCAGAACAAGAATCCCAGCAGTTCAGCAGAGCAAGAACAACCAGAGGTTCCCAAGCAATCAACAGACCTCACTTCCTTCAAAATCTCACTCCAAGGCTTTGTGAAAAGTTGGTATCTCTCCCAAACACTTTTTCTAACCCTAACCACACATATTATAACATCTGAGTCTAACTATTTAAACCTAAAGGCTGATTCATATTTATGCATCAAAGCTGCACCGTAGGTGTGAACCTCTCTCAAAGGCCTCTGTGCATCACGTCGATGCCGAATGAAAGAAATGTGACTGGTGGATTTGTTCTTCTTCATCTTCGAATCTTCCGCCACTACTTTGTCTTTATTGTTTTCACATGGGGAAGAACGATAGTTTGCTGCAATGTCTGTAAAAAACGACTGATGCTCAACATTTATCAGCACGAACACATGTAAAAAATACATTTGTTTGCTCTATTAAGCTGTGTCTGAGCTACGTAGGAAGTAATCAAAAGGAAACTGCCACTGCGAGCTACAGCGTGGCAGAAACAAACCCGCACTCCTGTCTTGCAGTTGTTGGTATAATTGCAGGGCTTTTATATCTTCTGTCTAATATGGATAGACAGAACATGTCTATCCATGTTCCGGATAGACACGTTCTAGTATGTTAAGACTTTGGTTTACTGTTTGGTGACTAACTGCTTTGTGCAAAGCAGAAAACTTCCTAAAGTTTGAAACTGCAAAACATTTAGTGAATTAAAATTAAGCCAAAGCATTTCACTCCTTGTGCGTTAAAGCTACTTAGTGTATTTATACAATTCTGACCACATGGGGGGTAGGACTTTGCAAGAAGAAAGTTCAGCGTTTCAGCGCCTGGTGTAAGACACAAATAAGTGCATCTCTTGTGGAACAAAGCTGTCTTGCAAACTCTGACAGACCATTCCCGCTCATTAGCACAGTGTCAGTCAATGGTTCTTCTGTTAGCATGACAGATCTGTATAGCTCCATGTGGTCAGAAGTAGGGATGTGTATCATCAGGAATTTTTCCATACCGATACCAATACCGATACTTCTTATCGGTACCGATATCGATACTCTTATCGATACCACGACATGTAATTTAGTGTATAAAATAAAGACATTACAAGATGGTAAAATATTCAATAGTTTTTTATTACCACAAGGGGGGTTACACCAGCAACATCATTACAACAACTTACAGCACCTGCCTTTTAAGCCTTTAGCAAGTCAACATGTGCAGTGCGAGGTATGTAAAAAAATAAAAAAAACTATCAGGCAGCACATACAGCCTTAAAGGTAACTGTCAATGTGATAATGCTTCAACAGAATAGAAGCTTAACTTAAAATTATAAATGCTTCTCAGAGGATAATAGATGAAATGAAAAAAAAAATATAGAGGAGTGTGGCAGTGACATAATGATCCTGTGTGATACTTGTCCAGCCATCACTGGTTATGGCCACTTTTGTCACATTAACAAGCTCAGCTATTAGATTTTTCTTTTCAACTCCATACCAAGCTGGGAGGAGGATGCCTGACAACACTTGCCTGGAAGGTGGGATGTAACCTGGGTTGAGGGCTCTGGTCATCTCCCTGACAATCATCATGGAAAAAGCAATACAAAAATAGTAATTTGGTGAATAGGACAGGTAACAGGGTCCTGCCTTCAAATTTGAATTTACTTTACAGATAGCAGCTAGCTATATAGACTAAGCTATCTTATGCTACTGCCTACCTAAACCACTTGGACTGGACTGTAGTGAAGGGCTGTAGATCCTTCACAATAAACTTAGTAACAGCCCTGTGGCATTCCTAGGTTTTTTGAAATGAAATGAAATGAATGAAAATGAAATGAAAATGAAATGAAATGAAAAATACTTTATTTATCCCATAAAGGGAAATTCAATGGAGTAAGGGCTCTCTCTCTTTTTTTTTTTTTTTTTTTTTTTTTTTTATAAAAAAACAGACAGAAATAATAATATAATAACAGGTATTAGGTCTTGTTGTGGAGGCTGATGGCTGCTGGCAGGAATGATCTTCTGTATCTTTCCGTCTTGCAACGGACCTGAAGAAGCCTCTCACTGAACACACTCTGTTGTTTGATCACTGTGTGGTGGAGAGGGTGTGAAGAGTCCTCCATCATCTTCATGGAGAGGGTGTGAAGAGTCCTTCCTCATCTTCATCAGCTTGTGCAGCATTCTTTTTTGTACAATCAGTTCCAGCGGCTCCAGAGTTACACCCAGCACAGATCCAGCTTTCCTGATCAGTTTGTTGATTCTCTTCAGGTCTCTGGTTCTGATGCTGCTGCCCCAGCAGATGGCTGCAAAGCTGATTGCACTTTCAACAACAGACCTATAGAAGATGTGCAACATCTTGGTGCAGACATTAAAAGATCTCAGCTTTCTTAAAAAGTAGAGTCTGCTCTGACCTTTCTTGTAGATGTATTCTGTGTTGCATTTCCACTCCAGTCTGTTGTCAAGCTGAACTCCAAGATACTTGTATTCCTCCACCACCTCCACCTCCTTTCCCAGGATGGAAACACTGCTGTGTTGATTCTTGCTCCTCCTGAAGTCGACAATCATCTCCTTAGTTTTGCTGGTATTTAATACAAGATGATTGTTACTACACCATTTCACAAACTGACAGATCAGTTCTCTGTACTCTGCTTCCTGTCCGTTGCTGATACACCCAACAACTGCAGAGTCATCAGAGTATTTCTGCAGATGACAGGACTCAGAGTTGTACTGGAAGTCAGAGGTGTAGAGCGTGAAGAGAAATGGTGAGAGAACAGTTCCTTGTGGTGCTCCAATGCTGCTGACCTCCATCTCAGACACACAACCTTTCAGTCTCACAAACTGTGGTCTATTTGTGAGGTAGTCATAAATCCAGGAGGTTGTGGAGGAATCCACCTGGAACTTATGGAGCTTCTCACATAACAACGCAGGCTGAATTGTATTAAAAGCACTTGAGAAATCAAAGAACATGACCCTCAAAGTGCTGCCTGATTGGTCCAGATGAGAGTGGGCTCTGTGAAGCAGGTAGATGATGGCGTCTTCAACCCCAAGCCCATTACGATATGCAAACTGTAATGGGTCCTGAAAGGTGCTGACCTGCTTGTTGAGGTGGACCAGTAAGAGTCTCTCCAGGACTTTCATGATGTGAGATGTCAGGGCAACTGGTCTGTAGTCGTTAGGTTCAGCTGGTTGTGGTTTTTTAGGCACTGGAACAAGGCAGGATGTTTTCCACAGCACAGGAACTGTTCTCTGTCTCAAACTGGTGTTGAAGAGGTGCTGGAGAATCGGACATAGTTGCAATGAGCAGGTCTTGAGAACTCTGGGACAGACACCGTCTGGACCTGCAGCCTTGTTCTGGTTCAGTTTCTCTAGTTGTTTTTTGACCTGATTGCAGGAGACAGACAGAGTGGAGGGGGAGGCAGAGGAGGTCTCTGAGGTGGAGAAAGATGCTGCTGGTTTCTGGTCCATGACTGAGCTGCAGGGTGACAGAGTGGAGGTGTGACAGGAAAGCTGTGGGCTCACCGAGGGGGTGTGGTCTGTTGGGCTGGAGGCAGGGGGGGAACTGAACCTATTGAAGAACCTGTTCAGTTCATTAGCTCTGTCCAGACCTCCATCAGTCTGGTCCCCCTTTGCCTTGAAGCCGGTGATCTTCTTCATTCCGGACCACACATCCCTCACGTTGTTCTGCTGGAGCTGCCTTTCTAGCTTCTTCCTGTACTCCTCCTTGCACTTCCTGGTTTGTTCTTTAATTAGTTTTTGTGTTGTCTTCAATAACTCCCTGTCTCCATCCCTGAAGGCTTTCTTTTTGATGTTCAACAGCAGTTCTGCAGACATCTTCATTTGACGTCGCTTGGCGATTGTGAATGGGGTTGTCTGCATCGGCAAACTAGCAGTGGTGGCTGCTGCTTCGTACATACCTCCTACAGGATTAACGTAACATATATCAGCGTTGCTAAAATTGATAATGCATTCTCCTGAGTAAATTAACTACCAACTTAATGATTCATAATCTCACCTTGATTTGATGATGACGAAGTAGTGTCAGAGTCTACCTGCACCAAGGAGGGCACCGCATTGTTAGCGTTAGCTTGGCTGCTAACTTTAGCCGCGTTGTTTAGGCAGTCAAACACACTGCACTCCTTAATTTTTATACTGTGAGCACACTGCAAGTGTTTCATGATATTGCTGGTGTTACCCCCCTTGGACGCAACTACTTTCTGGCATATATTGCATTGAGCTGAAGCTTCATTCCGTTTGATAAAGTGAGCCCATACCTTCGATCGCTTAGCTCTGATGGCCGACATATTGACCTATTGGCTAGAGAAAACAACGGGGCGCTACGTCACAACCTGTCGACGGCAACAGTATCATTACGCAACAGTTATGTTGCTCTGGGTATACTCTCTTTAAAAAAAAACACAGATAACAGTATCGTTTGTCCGGAATTTTTAGCAGGTACTCCAGTACCGACCATTTAGGAACCGGTACCAAAAAATACCGGCTCTCGGTACACATCCCTAGTCAGAAGTGCTATTGCTTCATATAGGGTGTAATACTGTATTGGCCTGAATGTAGGACGATATTTTATTCTAGAAATCATATTCTCAAAAATGGGGGTTGTCTTATAATCGAGGTCTAGACATTTCTATTGTCATTACACATCTGTGCCACTAGATGGAGCTGCACCAAAGTAACCAGTAAGAATGGAGCATCACAGTGAATGCATGGAGCAGGATCTGATGTAAAATGGACGGAACCACATGACTGCGCTGAACAAAGGGGTTAGAAAGTTTTGTTGCAGCCCAGAATTTTTTTTTTACAGACTGAAATATTAATGTATTCTTGAAATTGAATATAACTTGACTTTGATGGTTATGCAGTTGTTGACATCATTAATGCAGTTATTGAACTACATGGTTGTTGCTTATTCACTGGGTTTTAGTCTCAGATTTTAAGAGAATAAGTTTATTAAATAGTACTATCCCCTTGGTCTTAAATAAAATGGAAACCTGACATCTACCCAGTGCCACGGGAAGTAGAAGGTGCTCAAAAATGTTAAAACAAACAAAAAAACAAAAATATTGGAAACAAGAGGAGAAAAAATGTGGTCAGAAAAAAAAAATTACTATAAATTCTAGTGGTCTGATTTAATGTTTATTACAGTATTATTCAGTAGCGGGTCGTGCATTTTGGACCTGGGCCAGTGCGGGTTTAACTACTTAATCCGTCATGATGTTATAATCATACAAGCCACCAGCACAAAAACGCAATATAACAAGAAGAGGTCGCTGCAAAATTTAGAGATTACGTATCACCGTATTACTTGTATACGTTTTTATTCTCTTGAGGTCAGAGGATGTCTGGTCAGCAGTTGTGGTGGATATGGGAATAATAACGGCCAGACATGTCAGTCTGTACAGCTGTGGCATGATCTCATTCAGATGTTTGCTGTGGAGGAAACCAATGAGATCTTTGGGATATTTCCCTTCAAAATCCGTCATGGCCTACATCACAGTCAGTTCTGTTTTTAAACAGGTCAGATCATCAAATAGAGCTCCGTGGCTCTGGTGTCAAGCTGGAAAAGGTTGGATGCGGGAATTTATTTCCGATCTGTCTGAAACTGCTGGTGGTCGAGGTGGGACAGGACCATTAACTGCTCGTGATCTTTAAATCACTTCTGTATCTGGCAGATAAGGTTGACCAGAACACTGTTGTGGAGTTTCTTGTACTGTATCCCTCCGTGCACTGGCCCTCTCCTTGCGCTCGAAGCAGAGACACGCTCAGTGGTAGAAGGTAGATGTCATCAATACCTGTTCCTCTGGCTCAATGGTGTCACAAAACTCTTTCACCCCTGACAGGCAGAACTGCTCATCCAATGATTCGTTCTGCAGTATTTTAAAAAGCACATCAGCTGCGCCAAGTACTGACATCTGTCATCTCATCTACCATAACGACAATAGTAGTATAGTATATAACGGTGTTATATACTATATATATTGACAACCATATAATTGATATGGTGCAGACACAGTATAGGTGAATTCCAATTCCTCCCTTAACGCTCAATCTCAACCCTCAATCTCAAAAATGCCCGCTTCCCGCTAAGTGCAAGTGCTGTCCCGATTCTCAGAACATCAAGTTGAGGGACGAGTTTGAGGGCTGTATCGCCCTCAACATTGAGATTCTCCAGCACCACCCTTGGAAGTAAGGGCTACCCAGAAGGCATTGCGTATTTTCGCCAAGACGTCTTAGAAAAGGATGGCGCCGAAAAAAGCAAGCTACAAATGTACGTATTTTCGTAGTTAATAAAGATATAAATGTTATGAAACTATCTTACTGTCTTCGTTATATATATTTATGTTATCTCATTCTTCTACGTCTTCTGCTTCGTTATCGTAATTTTCTTGACAGACTGGATGTAGCTTTTGCGTAAGGCCACCCCCCACAGTCTGAAGACGTAACTGCACTCAAGGGGTGTCCCATTTCACGAGATAGCCCTTATACTTACTTTCGAGGGCCAAGATTGAGGGCCAAAGACTGAGGGTTAAGGACGAGGGTTGAGCTTGAGGATTAAGGGAGGAATTGGAATTGGCCCTATATAAAAAAAAAAAAAAAAAAAAAAAAAAATATATATATATATATATATATATATATATATATATTATATATATATATATATATATATATATATATACATATATATATATATATATATACATACATATATGCTTCCTAAAAAAAGATTAAGTGATTGAAATGTTAAGAATACAGCAGAATGTTATCGCTGTGTGATTTTTGTTTGTTGTTTTATGAATAACCTTATTTTCTTCATTATATTTTTATTTTCCCAAATTAATATTTGAAAAATAGGGGTCATCTTATAATCAGAGTTGTCCTATATTCGGGCCAATGTGGGAAAAAAAAAAAAAAACATTTAAGGCTTTTACATCTGCAAATGTACAAAAAAATTCTGGATTCAGCAGTCAAGCATTCAGTTACTAAAAAAAAAAAAAAAAAATCAATAAGTTTGCTCATGAAAAACCATAAAGGAATCGAACACAGCTACTTTCATTTACGGCTAAGTAAATGTTTGTGATATTTCCTCAAAGACATAGAAAGAACTGTGACTTGCCAAAACAAAGAAAACATTAACTATCAAGGCACTGCATTCTCCTGCAGCACCACAGCAAACTGCTGCTTTCGCTCTGAAATTTGAATAGACACACATTTCTTTTCTCAACTTGTCATGCGCAACACACTCACAACACCCCTGTACAGCCCACTTAGCAGCAGTTGAAGTCCCCCCCCCCCCGAGTGTAATGAAATCCCAATGATTGTGTTATTTCTCCCGCTGAGCATCTCCACCTCCCTGCCTCTCAGCGGCAGGTCTGCCAGAGGATAACCTCAGGTGAAAGTAAATAATTAAATGTTAATTATAATTTTCTCAGTCAGATAAATGTTTTTATCAATAAATGCATGAATAATAAATAGAACAAATCGAGCGCACGTTGCCCCTTTGCACCTGTATGTTTGTGCTGGTTGAATCCGTCTGAGCGTGTGAAATGCTGGGCGGCAGATGTCAGGGTGGCCTGGCCATGCGTTGCATTTTAATGGCGTCACAGTGCATCTTTCATCTCCTGCTGTGGCCAAGTGTGATGGCATCGCTCTGGGCACGGCGCAGTCGATCACACGAGTCTGATTATGTAATGATTGTTAACAATGTGATAGCGTGTGCCTCTGCCAGACTTCTATCTGGAGCTTTGTAGCACCAGCCTTAACTTCCTGGCATTTGAAATAGTCAATAAACTAAATTCTATAAAAGAAAAGTCAAGGTCTTTCCTGCTTCTGTCTCCCGGGGAGACGCCTGCAATCATAAATGATTGTAAAGTGGACCGTATAATGTGTGAGTCCTTGTCAAATCTTCGTCACACGGAACTTATAGGTTCACCGCATGAAGGAGCACTGCAACTGTCGGAAATGTTTTGTGGTGCTCCTCAGTGCTACCTTCAGTTGTTCATAACTGACGTTTTTGAATGAATTTTATAGTCCATGGTTGGAGCTGTTGCTGCACCACAGTTGGCCTTTTTTAATTTCCAGATGTTGTACCGAACTAGACCAAAACCCTGTCCATGACAAAAGATACTTTTAAACCGCTTCATTTTCGCAGTGGTTGGTTTTTCAGGGATGTGATGAATAATGGACACATCAGACGATGAAGTTCAGATTTTAAAGTAGCAGCAATAAGCAGCAGCATTTTCCTGTCAATTTAAATGTACACCAATTAAAGCTGAGATACCGTTTCTTTTTTCGAACATGTAAAATTAAAATTATTAGAATCTACTGCTGTAAAGCCAAGAGTTGCAGCCATGTTAGCTGAGACGTTAGCAACTTTTTCAGATTTGATCATTATTCATAAAACAGTTGAACAATCAAAGCATTTCTAAGTCAAGTCAGAGTGCAGTATGATGTCTTTTTTTCCCCTTGCAGATAAAAAAAAAAAAAAAGTTGGCCGGTTGTCCCGAATTCTCAGATGTTCACATTTTAAATTTATAGGTGCACATAAAAGGAAAAAGTTTGACATTTGGAGAAGCTTCAAGTTGTGAAGATCAGTACTAATGTCATGCCTGTGAGCTAAATAGGGATCTTAGCAGAGGGGAAAAATTCAACCTGCCACTGGATAGAGCCGAGCAGACACAATTATCACCCCAAAAAGTTAAATCATCATATTTACAAAGAAGAAAAAATCTCTGATTTTAAAATACAAGTGAATTGGTGAATTTAGCATGTCAGCCTTGTTTTTTGTTTTTTTTTTTTTCTTGTTAGTTTTTGTTTAGACAGAAGAGTGGTGCGTCCCTTTTTGCTGCTTGCACTGTCATGTCTGGGCGCCTGCAGGACTCCTGAGTCAGACACAGTGATTACTGAGAGCACACATCCGCAACACAAAGCATCCACAGTCCTGCTGAGAACAAAGATGGCTGCAAAGTTGCAAAAACATTAGAGGCTCATTACAGCTCCATTGATTGACCAGCTGAACTCTGGTTACCTTTGTGACTTCCCTGATGTTAGCTCTGCTCTCCCTTTTCAAATGAATTAATCTCAGTTTACATTCCTGTGACTCCAACAAGTCTTATTGAACAAAAAGCTCAGAGGATAATATATGAATGAGGAGCAGGCTTTTTTCCCCTTTTTTTCCTTGAAAAACGGAAGTACCTGGCTTGTGTTTTGAATCCTGGTGGGGCACCAACACTGCAAGTGTGAAGGTCATTTGCAATTCCACATTTGATTTCAGATGTTTCTCTGCTGAGATTTGGATTGCCTGCCAGGATTTGTAGCAGATTAACTTTTGAGAGTGATTTAGCTTTCAGGCTCTGCAGTTGCTATAAGGGCAAAGAAATGACTTCTTTTTTTTTTTTTTCCTCATCCTCTATTTCTATGCCTGCTGGCTCACAGAGTCCCACAACCACTAAATATTCCAAATATGCAAAATAAAATCTGTTTGTGTGACCCTAATTATGGTGGGCTGAATATTTCAAAAGTTAATCAGAGGTTTGGATGTGAAAATGGATGATTGGCAGAAACACAGGCATGAATATAGAAGAGAGACAGCACTATGTAGACATTATGTAATCACACAGGCCCACACACACACACACACACACACACACACACACACACACACACACACACACACATTATACAACAATCACAGTCCCCGCAAGGATTTGCGACGTGCCTCACTCTGTGGTAAAGTGTAACTGTTGTGCTCAGAGGATTTAGTGGAGGGGGGGGGCACACAATATGTCAGCGCAAGTTCAACGCTCCCTGCTATCACATTTTATGTGTTTGGATTATATCTGAATGAAACAGATAATGGCCCCATAAAATGGATGGGGGGGGGGGAATAATGAATTATGTCATCACAACAACAAATTTACACAAGGGCCAATCTCTCGCTTTATCTGTCAACTGGTGTGATGCACCGCTGCAATCCACTTGGCATTTGGAGCCGCCGTCCCGTCTAATGAGTCGGAGATGCTGGAGAGTAGCTATCCTCGAGGGTTCAAGGAGGGTTGTAGACGGCGAGTCGCTGCTTTGAAGCTTCTTTGAACTTAGTGTGTCAGTGATCTTAGAGGCTTGTGTGTGGAGGCGCAGAGAGGTAATTGGTAGATTTAGAGTGATGAAACAAGTTTTTCTTTTTTTTTTCTTTGTGAAGCAATTAAATATAAACATGGGCTCATTTCTTGTTGTTCGCTTGACGTTGTTGTGACCATCAGCTACAGACACACCCGGGTGTATATTAGTTTTTAAACTGCTTATCAGCCTGATTAGATTGTTTAAAGAAAACAGAAAAATGAAAGATAGACGGGGACTGTCGAGAAGCTTCAAACCTGCCGTCTACCGAACGGTGGTTTGTACAGACATCTATGAGAAAAAAAAAAGATTCTGTAGGATTAAACATTTCATCCATCCATCCATTATCTAAACCTGTTTAATCCTAAATAGGGTCATGGAGATCTGCTGGAGCCTATCCCAGCTCTCCTCAGGTGAAAGGCAGGGGTACACCCTGGACAGATCGCCAGTCCATCGCAGGGCCACATATAGACAAACAACCACACATGCTGATTAAACATTTCCTTTGTTATATTATTAATTACTAGTTCAACATCTTATTTAATGGAACATAGTCTCCATTATGTCAGTTATGATCCAGTTTAGAAAAACAAATTGAGTATACATTTGGATGGGGTTAACTTTGATACTGGTCAGTAGATACTGAGGTTTTGTATCGAGGCACATGTGAACATTAATATAAAAATGATTACTTCTTTCTGACTATTTAGAATAAAATAGGTAATAAAGAAGACTATGCATTTGGGCAGGGCTAAATTTTAAATGACCAGATGCTCCACAGTGGGAGGTAATAGATGCATACACTGGAGTTCTTTTTCCAGTTTCAATTTCATGAAGACCAAACTGCTGTACTTAAAGCCTTCAGTAAAGTCAACAACTTGGGCGACATCATGGTGGCTCGCCTCTATTATGGAGTCTGTATCAGGTAGTTGCTGACTGTTGCAGAGGAGACACTGCTGATTTCAGCAGGGACACCAAAACAAAATTAAGAAATTCTGGATTGTAAAACCAAAATAATTAGCTGAAAGAGCTGAAACTGCTGTATAGCTACTAAGAGCAATGTCTTTTACAGTATTATCCCCATTATAAAGTTTAGAGGAAGTCACTGACAGGCAGGGCATATTGCAGGGCTTTTTTTTTTTTTTTACAGAAACACAAAACCTGGTCTTTGTCAGTGAATCAGTCATAATAAGTGTTAAATTTCCATTTTCTCCGATTACTGTCAGGACTTCTTGATCATATTGGCTAACACTGTAGGTGCAATGTCATTTGTCAAACTCCCAGCAGTATCAGCACTTTACAAGAAAAAATAAAAGATGAGATCCACTCCGAGGCTGTGTGGTGGATTTCATCTCTCAGTTTTTATTGCCATTTCCAGCTCCATTTGGCACCGTCGCTGCTGCCGTAGTGGTGGACGCTTTCCACAGTTCGCCCGGTTACCTTCACCAGGTCGTATCATCTGAAATGTTCAGCAGCTCGGCACACAGCGGGTCGGCGTTGCTCGCCACTTTGATCATTTATCTATCTGGTGTGTCCGAGTTGAGGAGTAAACTCTTCAAGGAGAGGTTCGGTGAGAATGAAGTCAGCAGCATGCTTCATAACACACAGTCATGCCCCGAGAGCCGCTCTGAACAAGCGCCGTTTTTATCTTCTCCTCACTGAGCAGCAAAATGCAAGTAAATTGGAGCACTCTGCTCCATTGCGGGTAATGAGGCAGCAGCAAAGCACTCAATGTTTCACACTTGTGTTTATTCTTTGTTGTTTTTCAGAGTGTTTTTTTTTTTAAATTTGCCAGTAGTTTGGAAGCAAACAGAGGACAGGATCGCTTTTTAGCACTTGAGCTCAGTAACCTCTAGAAGGCGTCATAATAATCTTTATTTGATGCATAAGGAACTATTTTATGTCTTTGACACAAAAATTACCCAAATGTAGCATCATATTGATTTTTTCAAAACAATATATTGTTTAAATATACTTAGATATTTAGATGCTAATCATATATATATATATATATATATATATATATATATATATATATATATATATATATATATATATATATATATATGTATATAGAGTGCTTGAAAATCCGTATACTACGGGTAGAATATAATTCACCAGCATTTATTGATATGCTACCTGTGAATTTTTATTCATGGGATTTCCTCAGTTCCTGAACAACTGGCTTTGTTATATGCTTGAATGGGTGCTTTAACTCCCAATTATTTGTTTGGCACTATTTTTACGGCCCGTAGAGCCCTGCATTGTAATGAAAGGCTTCCAGGTGGGTCTCTGTGTAAAAATGAAGTGGAAATGAAATTCCCCGTTCAGTGTCAAATACAAATTGGAGACATTTTCTACCATCTTCATAAGGGAGAGCACGATAAAAGGTTTGTGTCACTGAAACTATCCTACCCCTGTTTATTTAATAACTAATTGAAAAAAAAAGAAGTTGTCCAAGTAAAGGTTTCCCACTACGAAGAACAAAAAAAAAAAAAAAGAGCAGAGTTTTGTTTTCAGCTTCATGATGACGGATGTGCTCATAAAAAAAGACAACTATCCTGATTGCTCAGTTCTTTCAGGATCCATCTCAATTTTCAGTTTGTAATTTGTTCCTCCTGTTAGGATTGTATGTGGACGTGCTGCGAAATCAAAACATAAGAGAAAAAAAACAATCATAAGCTCCTTAAAATAAAAACAAGCTTCATATTTCTGATTATTCACTGTTGTAATTAGATTTCTGCACTCACAGATTTGCATAATAATGTACGCAGATAAATATATTTCTCCTAATTAATGACATTTTCTTATGCCTAACAATACTTGCTGTGATGATGTCAACACCTACAAATTACAGGAAGACAATGAAACTCACATGAAATTCACACAAATTAGTACAGGAATTAGCTTAATTAATTAGGCAGTTAGCCTAACCGGTCATATTTGATAAATCATGGTGATTATGGGAGCTCAATTGCTTCTTATCTGGACTCGATCCAAAATATGTGAGAGATGATGAAGGCCGTGCCAGTTTTGAGTCTCATCTTTATCTTTATTCAGCTCAACTATGCATTCAGTTTAAGCTCCATAAAGACAATGCTTCGTCTTTTCTGCTTCTCAGATGAAAGAGAGGGAAACGAACTCGTATCTCGTGGCCTCGATTTCTGCTCATTATTCAGATGGGAATAACAAAAGCCGGGGTCCAGTTTATGAGGTCTACTGGCATTTTACTCATTTGATTAGTTTGCCACTTTTTTAAGATGCGTGTTAAAAGTGAGCTTGGAGTAGTCTCTCTCATTAAAACTACGTCTAACTGGGAGGAAAACAGATAAAATAGATCATAAGTCCTCCAGGCGTCACTGACGGGCTTCGATTTTTTTCTCTTTAAACAATGAAAATTTGTTTGCTAGCATCGTAGACAAGGGTCACACATGAGCTCGTCCGTGTAGAAAAAAAAAGTACTAAATTTCTTGAATGCAAATGTGTCTTGTGAATATGAAGATCACAGATTAGAGGCTGCACACAAAGCCAAATCCATGTTAGCTGTCAGCAGATGCAGCTGCCAGCACAGCTGGGAAGCTGCGGAGGAAGTGCTCGCGCTGCAAAAGCCACCATACATCCCCTCACCAAAACATCTGTCACCATGTCATCTCAGATAAATGGCTGGTGATTACAAAATGATGGTTTTGTCAGGGGGGCGGCGTCGAATCACCTAATTCTGGATCCTTGACGGGACTTTTCATGTCGCCGCATCTTTTAGTGACGAGGCAGCAGATGACACGTCATGTCTGATTTTATTTTCTTTCTTTTTTTTTAAACAGCAATGACAATTTTATTTTGCTTAAATCCAACATTCAAGTCATGATTTGACTTTGAGAAACAAAGCAAGGCTTATTGAGGCTGTTTGAACAAATAGTACGGGGATTGTTAAGAGCACGAGAGAATAGCAATTAACTCGGGGACTGAAGGTTTTTTTGCGGCGCAATTGTGCTTCTGTTTCCTGAACTTCTAGAAAAACAATTAGAGTCTGCAAATTATATGCACAGAGGGAAAATGCTTTGTGTAATTATATTATTTTCTTGCTTTTGAAAATATGTGTGAATTAATTCAGTCAATTTGCACAGCTGTCAGTTAATCATGGCAAACAAATTCCTTATGCAGATAAATATTCAGAATACACCACAGTCTTTAAACGTCTGTTTTGCCCATTATAACCTTTAGAAATACTCACATTTCTTAAAAAAAAAAAAAAAAGATTAAAGTTCAAATGTCCCGTCTTCAAAGAGAAATTTTTTTTTCTCTGCAGGCAGTTGATGTCACAGATATGTGACTCCAAATATCCCAGTCAGTGCAGCTTTTACTTCAAGTTTATAGTACTTTTGTCCAAGTAAAAATTGTCTGCCACATTGGAAGTAATGCATTTTTATGTTTCCAGCTGCTGCAACAGCTTGCAATAAGCAGAGGGACTGGGCAGTTATCCTGAGCGCGAACAGTCACTGCGTCTGGCTAGATTAAATAACAAATACGCTCGGAAACTTCATCAGTGCAACGTCAAAGAAGAAAAATGTAACGGCGTGAGCCAGAAAATTTAATCGACAAGTAATCTCTGGCAGTGCATGGCTACATTTCTGCAACGCTGATGATATAACTCCCAGGTTGTTGCCAAAACAAAACAGACAGATGAGCAGAGCGCTTTACTGCAGTCTGCAAGGACTGAAGCTGAAAAAGTAGCAAAACACAGCCCAGTCACCAGAGTAAAATGTTGGCAACTCCAAACCATGGGATGCTTGCAAACACAACAGCTCTCTGCCAAAAGAGCCTGGTGACTCACATTTTTATGCGATGCTTCGTGGGGAGTGTTTGGGGGTTGTTCAATTGTATTTCATGCCAAAACCTTTCCCCAAATTTGTCAAAGGCAAAACAAAACTGCAAGATAAAATGGCGGTCTCTGTCCTGAGTTGAACCCTGTCTGCCGGGTTCGAAGACCCCGAATGTGAGCCTGTCAGCCGTTTGTTCTGGAGCTAAAGCAACTCCAAGTCTATTAATAGATGCTAAGAAGTGTGAACTTTCGTCAGGGGACCAAACGTGAATCAAAACAGTTTGCGTTAAGTGAGAACGGAATATGTGTTTACAGCAAAATAGCAATTTGTTTGAGTGCCGGGTTCAATGGAGCTATTTCAAAATAAATTGCTATTTTAAGCCTCTTAAAAGACTAAAAAAATGTAATTCCACACGGATGATGGTGTCTGTCGAGATAGTTTCTTGACAGACAAGCCAAGGAAAGCGCACAGGATATGTGTAAAAAGTGCGGGCATCTCTGTCTTGTCACTGTCATCTCATCAAAGTCGACTGCAATAAAGTACAGCCGGTTAACACAGCAGCAGGAGAGTTCAAAGTTTCTGTCTCCATAGGTCTGGATCTGTAGTCCAGCAGATATTCATGCCAAAATAGGCAGAGTCCATGACCTCTCCTCCTATTGTGACTGTTGATAGTAGTTTATGCAACATCTGTGGTCAACTTGTAAGGACTTATAACAAGACGGCAGCAACCAGATGGTGAAGCCTGTACAACAGTCCTTTTTATGCATTTTACGTACACAAACATAGATAGTTAGAATGACCAAACTCGCTTCAAATTATGCTGTTTCGTTCCCTTTTGAAATGTTTAACTTCTTGCCATCTAATAAGAGCCCAAGGGTTGTTTAAACTCCAGAATGTTCCTTTAAGCCATGCATTCATTAGTATCATCAGAGCACTGAAAGAGCAAAATCACATATGCAAGGTTTCTCGATGCATAAAATGGAAGCATTTAACTCTGCTGACAAGCTCATAAATCAACAGTTTTATTCTCATTCCTTGACTAGATCGCTATAAAGAAAAAGCTCTCAATAAATCAGTTTTTATGGAGGAATTGTTCGTATTTAAATTCATGAAAAGTAGTGAATGACTGTGAAAATGGTAGTTTGGGCAATTTTCAGCTTTTAACAGGGGCTTCCTCTGATATCAGACAGTCTGAGTCACCCATAGTACGTTCCAGATTTCTTAAAAGAATGCAATACATCCTAAAATATCTAATGAGACTGCATCCCACAACGGTTTGAGATATAAGCAATAAATACAGTTAAGTTGACATATATGTTGTTGTTTGTAGCACACTTCTCCAGGCCCGACTTACCATGAACCACAACAGAGCAAACTGCATCTGCAAAAGAGGCCATGAAGCTTGAAAACTCTTGCGTTGAAAATATTCTTTCAAAAAAGCTGTTTTGACTCTGCACTACAGCCACAGTGCTTCACAGAGCTGAAAAAGAATCGGCATAGGGCAGCAAGTGTTCGATAAATCAGCTATAAACAATATGGCATTCATGCTTCACTACACCATTTATGAACTACCAGCCCGAGCTTGTTTTGTGGTAATTAACATCTTTGATTTGCAGTGAGTAAGTGAGAAGAATATTTTGTCAACGCAGCTGCAGGTGAGCTGCAGAATCTTTGAAGCATTTTGATAGTGGTCTCATTAATAAAAGATTGATAAAAACATGATTCTGAAATTTTACAATCTGGATCTCTTTTTTTTTATTTGATCTGGAGTCTATATAATGTTACTGCTCAGTTTATAGCATGCGGTTATGAGGTTGGTGTTTAAAAATATGAGCCTTGTGACTGAAATGATGTCATTATATAAGAACCAGCACTACTTCCTCCTTGTGAAGTATACTGAAGGTCACTGCTGGTATAGTAGTAATGCTCACATCCCCGCTTATACTGGAAACCAGTTTGAAGTCAGATATTTGCAGTTGAGTGTTTTGCCTGGGGGTAATCATGACAGTGTATTTCTGCCTCTTTACTTCAAAAACTCTATCTCATTTTGCACGTTTGAGAATATAAATGCACAACCTTCCATCCACCAGACAAGTCCTCTAACCTCTAGGCAAGTGCTGCCCCGTCATATGAACCTACTTTACCAATTATCAGCCGACTTACTGACCGCAAGCCTTCAAGAAAGAAACGTGGCGTGCTCTGGTCGCTTTGTTGGGGGATTGTTAGTTCTCTCTAGCCACCAGGAAGCTGAAATGAAATGCCCCACCACCTCCACCACCGTATGCAAAATGTTGCCAGCGTGTCCTTTTGAAACCTCAGCCGTTTCATTACCGTGCACATCATGAATGCGTGGACCACGGAGGCAGATAATGTTTCTCAGATGCAGCAAAAAATAATAACAAAGCAGTCAGGGGTTGAGAGGAATTTAGGAAAATTAATCAAGCGGACACTGCGCTGCATTATGTGAATGCTGTATGAGATGCTCATTTGGGGACTTATGGCATACAGAACCATCCGTCTCCTGCTGTGTTATAAGACAGTCCTCCATGGTATACTGACTGCACTTTTTTACATTATTTGTAGAAAGTGGTGTAAGGATAATCATGAAAAAATGGATATGGCGTTATGATTATATTAATAATCATTTAAGGTTTTTGAAGGCCATGCATAGAAATGTGTATAATCAGCTTTCAGGCTCCAGTCTGAGGGGAGACTCGATGTCTCTCTCACAGCTCCATGGCCTTGTTGTGCATCTCTAAGATTCTGCTGTCCGACGGGAACAGTCCAGTACCTTTTGTAATTTTTCTGCTTATGCTTAAATTCATTGTGACGTCCCATTTCGGGGCTCATTCGCCATGATCTGCAACTTGCTGTCTGATCTCTTGCACTACAATGGAAATAAACCTCATGAAAACCTAAGAGTTCTTCAAGTCTTTACTTTCAGTCTTGAAGATATAGTCACAGAGATGTGGATATATATAAAGAAAATATTTTTCCACAACAGTGAAAGAACGAAGTGGAAGCACTACTCTCGGGGAAAGAGTATATCCTCTGATTTTGGACCTACTTTGAAGTTGAAGGAGTCCTTTATCAGTGTACAGTGGTACTAGTGAAGTATGACTAAGAGCACAGGCGGTATAAGAAGCTTAACAATAACTCTGCCAAATATGACGTGCTCAGGCCGGGTGTTCAGGCAGTGAGCACACAACAGATGCTCCTGTGTTCTCCCGATATCTTGGAGACAAACTTTAGTGGTCAAAATTGATCCGTACATAGAAATATCGCTGAGCACGCTTAAATAGATCTGTCCACGGGGGTTCAGGGATGTGTCAGCTGGAGCATATGGTGGGAATGAGGGAGGAGGGGGAGGGGCAACAAAAGCCAAGCAGTTTTATCTGCTGACTGTAGTTCCCCTCCAGTGACCCTCCTGACATTTTGAATAATTTCAAACAAAGCCTCTGTTGGGAATCATTGGTTTACAGAGGAAACGTGGATCAACCGGCTACTCCGTGTAAGATGATGTAACAGGCCAACCTGCTGCTGATGCGGGCGGATGCAGAATTCTGTAATTTGTATGTGCTGACAGTAAACAAACAACACGTGGAAATAACCCACTCTGTTGTAGCGTTTACATGTGCCAAGAATGCTTAAAAAAAGCAGTGAAAGGAGAAGGATGTATTTACTGGTCATGGTAAACAGGCTAACTTTGGATTATTTTTTTCCTTTGGAACAGCGCTAGTTTGCTAGAATTAATGCTTCATTGCATTAATGAAGTTGCATTTTCCAAGTTGCATTTTAAGTGGCCGGTAACCAGATGGAGTCATAGGATTTCTGACACTGTCAGAAATTTATATCAGGTAGTCTTTAGGCACAAGTAGGGATGGGTGATACCAGTGATTCCTGTAATACCAGGGCTCGTACATTGATATAGATGTCAATGTTTTTATAAGTCTTGTTGTAAACAAAAGAACATCGAACACTTGCCATTTTTATGCTGAAATTCTCTCAAAAATGTACATTAAAAACTTACTTTTATGACACTGCTTGATTAATAAAGCATCTCCATTTTCTTTTTTTTTTTCTTTTTTTTTTACAAAAGCAGATAAACGTAGTGTGTTCTTCAGCATTAAAACGATAATTTTGAACTACGGAAATACGGGGAGGTAGAGAAATAGACCCCAACCATCTCTATGGTTTGATACAATAAATATCCTGGTTAACAGTCCTGTTATCACCAGTTACCTGGTAATTCCTGCCTTTCTGTAATGTCTCCACTATGAAACTTTGTTTCAGTGAAGTGAGAGTATCCGTCTACAATTTCTCCACTTCTCATTGTTATTCTTGTAACGCATCATAGTCTTAAGCGTCTTTTAAGTGTTTGAAACATTTCATATTTTGTCGCATATTCAGCATTTCAAATAATGAAAATCAACCGTGTCAAAATAATTCCACATCAACCTTTATGTTTGGCCGTTGAACACAGCTGCTTCTGTGAGCCGCATCACAGTCACTCTTTGAAACAGAGCACTAAAGCGGAAGGAAAAGTAGTTCCTATCCAAATGAATCATTCAAAAAAAAAAATTTACATGTTAAAGCATTACCTGGTATGGATTTTTTTTTTTTTTTTTAATGTGAGGATCGATCCTTAAGACTGAACCATCAGAACCGAAGTATCGGTGTTAAGGTATCGATCCGCCCATCCCCAAAGGGTCAGACGTTTTCAGGTGAGTCTGTAGTCAACATGTAATTGTGAACAGTTGCATGGATTATCATTAACCTTATGTCATGTAATGTGGAGTAATTCTTATTTAACAAACCTCTTAATATGTCAATTTGAAGATGACAGAAGTTTCTGTTTATTTCAGTTAATACCAGGTAGAAGTCACCGTTGGTGCTGGGAAAGAGGAAACCTTAGTGTTTATGTTTAATAATGTGTTTTCAACCATCAACAGCAGCATCAACATACTATATATTATATTATGAAACATTAATATTGACTATTTATTTCTACTTTTTGGTAGTATTAACATGCCTTGTAGCTGTGTTTGTAAGAGCAAACCCACAGGGGAAAAAAAGGTAGTTGTAGGTTTAGAAACGTTGCCAAAGAACATGCAGTAATGTTATCAGTAATGATGAGAATTAATTATTATGTGTATAGCACAGAACTATATCAGAAATAGTTCCAAAAGAGCACAGAGGGTCAGTTTAGGGTTAGGGATGTTAACAAATCTACAGTGTTTAAAATTTTATGTATTTATTTTTGCCAAAGGCTTTCATAAAGAAGGTTTATATCCTTGAGTTCAGTGGGAAGAGGGTTTTATAAAATGGAGGCTCTAATGGAAACAGCCTTATGTCTTTGGTTATGTTAACGCTGCAGAAAAAGTGTTAGAAAGCAAGCTCAGCAGTTAATTTAGTTGCAACATTTTGAACAAAACTGGAGATGATGGAGGGAACGTTGATTGAGACCTGGGTTCGCTGCGTTAGAGCTCGCACAGCTTATTGCAATTCAGCTATTTAAAAGAATTTATCTGATTTTAAAGACGGTCTGACTTGAGTATCAAAATTGAGATTAGTATAAAATATTTCTTCTTGAAAGCAGATTTATCCTCTCGAATTGTTTAGTTAATGTTTGTCATTTCTTCAGGAGGGAAGGAAATATATTATTTTAATGGGTAACTTATGGTTTTTTTGGAAAACCTTCAGGTTCTCAAAGGCTTTTAGAAAAAAAGTCTTTGATAGCACTTGGTTGAAGAAATGTAATCTGTTCGCCAAAAATAGATGTTTACATTCCCTAGCCACCGGATAACAAGTTGTTTTTGTCAGAAATGTAATAGTCTCTGTCATAGTTCACTGGTGTTCTTTCCCAGCAGCCACTGCACAGTCCAGCTGTATTTAGGACCCAAATGGTTTTGACAAGAAGAGTTAATAATCTGTTATGAGAGTTGTCCTTGGAAGACAAATTGCATTCACTATCTTATGAGTCAAAATCAATCTGATATTTTGGCAATGATGAAAGGCGTGATTCATAAAGAGCAAACTTTGGGAATCTCTGCAAGCACCAAAGATTGTTTGGGACCACTGCTGTCGATTTTACTTTTTTTCTTTTTTTTTTTTTTTAATCAAATGATGTGTCTGTATTTCTCACTGATTCTGCTCCCATTATCTCCTCTGCCTGTTCTGTAACTATACGCCCAAAACAAACAAGGAGATAAGGACAGACACAGAAGTCCTGACGTGTTCGTCTCTCCACATTACCAGATGCACCTGCCATTTTGGGTCTAAGCAAACTTGTTTGTGTCGCCGTATTGACAGGCGCAGCTGCCTTTTTGGGTCCAAACAAATATCTTTTGGAGACAAACAAGCTTAATGGCCAAAGATGTGAGTAACAAACCTGTAAAATTTAATGCGTTCAAAAATTTGGGATGAAACAAATAACGATTGTGTCCAATGAGATCGTCCAAAAATACCCGGAGAGTGTAAGACACCCCCATATGGTAGGGAAATAAAAGTTAATGCGCAGACTAAAAAAAATCAGTTTTTTTCCTGCAGGAAATAACTCAAGCTTTTGATCTCTGTATTGGAGAAATAAAGTTCCTGTGTGCTTCTGACCTTGTCCGGACTCCAGGCTTCATTTTTACAGCTGCAAGTTTTTGATAACTCAGTTACATTGTGAGCTTTTGAGAGACAAGATTCTGCCGTGACGCGGGACCTTGACTTTACTGGCCTTTTATGGACCTCCATCTGAGACACATATTATATCACATCATGTTTTTAATATATATATATAACATGTCAATTGAGAAATATTTTCTACTTGCACTGATAACTAGCCCACAAGAGATCAGAAATTTTGGAGCTTCAAAGATGACAGTTTAGTACAAGATCTAGGTTTTTTCTCTTAATTTCTATGAAATAATATGAATAAATGCTGATAGATCCTGAACCTAACTGTATTTTAATTTAGAGTGATCCCTTGCCAATTCACGCTTTAAGTTCCGCGGTTTTAGTTATTCGCGGATTTTTCAGAAATATATAATATAATAAAATATCAAGAAAAAAAATCACGGAAATTCCGGGAAAATCCACCCCACATCAGACGAGAGGCCGCCGCTGCCAGCGAAACGTCAAACGATGACTTACAACCTCCTGTAAGCAACAGGAGAAACGCAGACGGCCCAGCACTCTAGAATCTGTGCGCTGATTGGCCGAGACACATCACCCAAGCATCACAGGATGTTGTGCGCGTTCTTTCACAGTGAAGAAATGTTGTGAGCCAGCCAGGCCCCTTTAAGACGGTAGCTTTATGGGTAATGGTGTGTGTGTGTCGTGGGACAGCAGAACGAAAACGGGGTTAGATGAAAAGTGTAGTGAGCATCAACAGCAGCCCAGCGTGTATAGATTTACATTCTCTGTTAACCGACAGGAGCCAAACAATACAACCTGTGTGATGTTACAAGTTCCTGCAGTGTCAGAATCAAGTTACCGGTCCATGCAGAGAAAACTGGACATTTTTCTTTTGTTGTTAGCGTGTGCCCCGCTAATTACGAGCCAAAAATAGCGCAATACCAGCGGTTTCTTTACTACAGTTCAGAGACCAGAGGCTGTGAAGGTAACAGAAAGACCACAGTTGAACCTTTGTCCTTTTAAACACATTATTTAGGGTTGGGGGCTCCGGCTCCTATTCACGGAGTTTGATTTTTAGCGGGGGGGCAGCATTAACCACTAAAAATAAGGAATCACTGTATTGCCAATTTTTCATTATTAAACTAATTTCTGCACAAGTAATCCCTTGCATACTGCTTTCCACTGGACACACAACTTGGCCATAAAATCACAGATTTCTATCAAGGTCTGCATTTAGCATGTTTCACTGGCTTGTTTCCTCTAAAATGTTTCACATACTTAAGAAAACTGTCTGCCTTTCTACTTTTCAACCTTACCCTCTGTATTCTCTCCCTCTTTCTCCAACCGTTATATGTTCTTCTAATTTAGTGGGCTACATGCAGCTGTTGTGACAGAGTGGAAGCTACAGTGCCCTCATTACTGAGCATTTGCCACTGAGCTGGAAATACCTCAGACTGACATTTAGGTGGCTCTATATGGCACATCAGTGCTACAGTTCCATGTCATTGAATTTACACAATCAATTATGTTCACTAATCATCACAGCCCTAATTTAGAGCAGTAATTATTACAGTCTTTTTTTATATGCTGTTGTCCTTGGTGTGGATGGCCTCTAAGGCAGGGGTCCCCAACCCCCCGGTCCCCGGCCCAGTACCAGTCTGTGGGTCATTTGGTACCGGGCCACAGTGAAAAAAATAAATAACTTCCGTTGTTACCGTTTGATTTATTATCTGAGTCTAAGTTATGTGGTATTTTGAAAAATGACAGGATTCTCTCATTATTACATTCGTCTTTGACTTACTCTTGACACATGACAAGACTTCCAGACCCGTGTCTCCGTCATGTAGGCAAAATTAGTAAAAAACAAATGTCTTCAGAAAGTGTCTTTGTGCAGAGAGGATGTTACCGATGTTCTGTTGTTATGAGGATGCTTCTACTAAAGTTGCACGTGAATACACCACAAATTTACGTTTATTATAATATATCGAAAATACCACAGTTTTCATGCCGGTCGTATCATTTTATTTTGTTGTATTTATCTGCGACACATTTCACAGACCGGTCCGTGAAAATATAACCTGACATTAAACCGGTCCATGGCGCAAAAAAGGTTGGGGACCACTGCTCCAAGGTTCAACAAGGACATCTGAATCTGTTCTTTGACCAACACGTGCAACCGTTTTTGTTTGGCAGTCAATGTGTTGACATGCACAGTTTTGGCTACAGCTCAACTAGGCTGTTAGCTGGACTGCGTTGCCATGACAATACATTTTTGATATGTTGTACAGCCCTGCTGTGTTTGATATGTTGTAAAGCCCTACTGTGGAGCATGTGCAGACCATGTTGGCCAACTTCAGCCCTACTGAACCTTTCCATGCGGACTTCATTATCTGGCTTTTTTAGTCCATCTTTAATAAGTTCAGTCTAGTTCAATTACAGTCAAAGACATTATCACATTTAAAACTGATTTTAGTTGGACTAATGCAATAATTCAATTTTCCTTTCCTAATGTCATGTAAAGACAGTCTGTCATGATGTTGGAAGTGTAATTTTGCAGGCTATTACTGCTATGAAATATTGTCAGTGAACAAGTGCATAAGTACAGTAAAGTGATGTAATTTAGACCTGCAGAAAGTGCCCTTTCACCATCATTTCATGTTGGTTTCCTTATAGTAGGGCTGCATTTTTCTGACGGTATCGCTCTCTTCCTTTCAGTGACTACTGCAACCTGAGCTTATCTACACATTATAGCTTACTGAAGTAACGTGACTAATGTTAATAGCATAGACTCAAGGCTGTGGTAATGTGCTGGTGGTCCTCTCACACGCCGGAAGAGAATCAGTCAGAGGCATATAGGTGAAGCTTCCTGTCAGGGCTGACTGCCAGAAAACCTTTTAAGGCAGAAATCAAAAGCAGACAAAGTGATTTTATTGATTAAATCTGTAGCAACAAACATATTGGGGTTACAGAAAAAAAAAGTCTAATGAAAATTTTTAATGACAATTGAGGCTTATTTTGAAGTAGCTATGTTTGTTTCACCTCTTGGCCTTGCTTTTCTTTTGAGATCTAAGGTACATGGTTAACTAGGCTAGTCTAAATTTGTCACTAATCCCCGACAATCCAGTGCAGATTGTTGGGACTGGTCACACTGTCACCTACATATGCTGCAGGTCCAATCAGAAGGAGCTCTGTAGTTTGTTAGAACTTTAGTTAGAGCTGATAGAGCTTTAGTTTTTCTGATGTTAAGCTTTTCTACAGTTTGTTGGTAATTTAATGAAATGATCATACATGGATATTTTACTGCTTTCTTTAATTTCTTTCCTGCCCTGAATCAATGCTTTGTTCTCTCCATGGTAAACACAGAGCAGCTAAAGTGAGCTAGTGAGCGTGCACCAGCTGTATTTACTTACTGTATTGTATACAATTTTGATCCTTATTATATTGATGAAACATCTGCTCCCTGCTCACTCTGCTGTTGTTGGTTACCTTGCTAAACCAATAAGACATGTTATTTCCAGTCATGTGTCATGTAGACATGTGGAACATCTGGAGGATCTTTCTTTTTGAGTTGAATGGCATGCACTCCACATGGACTGTTAAAGCCCAGAGATGGTGAGTAAGCCTAGTAGAAAATAAGGAGAGTAACAAGGCATAAATAAGGCAGGCTGGCCGTTTATTAACGGTATGAAAAAATAAATAAATAAAACAAAATAACAGATCCAACACGAAGTGATAAAGAGGTATAACACAGGCTAAGCTCTCACACAGAGCAGCAACAAACACAATAATACAATAGGCCAACCTAGCCAGCAAGTTAATGACAACACAACGGCGGCAAATCTGTCTGTGGCTGACAGTCTGTCACGAATGAAGCTCTGACAGGTCCTGTATGGGTGGGGATGGCCCAGGTGATGGCAACACTGCTCAGCTGTTCAAGAGCATACCTGTCAAGTATCCCGTTTTGGCTGGAAACTCCTGTATTTTACTCTTCTCTCCCGCCGTCCTCCCGTATTAGTATTTTCCCGTAAATCTCTCGTATTTTAACCTATGTTATTGAAAATAATACTGCATCGAGTAAAAAAAAAAAAGAAAACATACCCAATCTGAGATCTGTCACTTGCCTCTCACTGCCACAGCAGTAGCTACTACAGGTACTGTAGGTGATAGATGTCACGAGGTTAGTGTGTGACAGTGCGCAAAGCAAAAAAAAAAAAATATTGTAACAGTGAATAGGATTGCGCTCTTCTCTCATGTAAAATAAACCACTCTGGACCAGTCCACAAATACACTCCTTCCAAAACAGTCATAAAGACTTCAAAGTCTGAAACAAATGAGTACAACAAGTCATTAAAAGTGTAAAAAAAAGTCACGTGAAATGAGATGAAAAACTGTGAAAGAGCAATATGAAATGAAAAGGTGTGGAATGAAAATCAAAAGTAAATGTAAATACAAGCAATGTTAAATGAACACAAAATATGCAAATCCCTTCAAATAAATTCTTAATATATACTCCTTTTGTGTTTTCATTTAGGCTATAATGAATGTTCACGTTATGTCAACGTGGCTTTATGCACAGCTGCACTACTTCCTGAACTTCAGCCAGCTGCTTTGTTTCCTGTGTGTCCATTAATTAACAAACTGATTAATCCAGGTGTGTCTGACCTCGCAGCAATGGTCAGACACACCTGGATTGATCAGTTTGTCCAATAATGGCACACAGGAAACAAAAGAGCTGGCTGAAGTTCAGGAAGTAGTGTGATTTTAGCTTTTAGCTTTTTTGTACACCAAAAAATGTAAGGGATACTGGAGCTTGGTTGGGATGGTGGGACTGCTCGCGGCGGGTGGCAGAAAATTTGACAGGTATGTTCAAGAGGCGGAGCTCCCTCCCGTCCACTCCCTCTTCCGGTCCGCAGGCAACAGATGGGGATAGCCCACAGATCGTGCGAATGCCACCAGATCTCGGGGTCAGTAACGTGGACTTTAATAGCATAGGCATAGGCCGGCTTGATGGACTTAAGTGGGTCGATCTGCAGAGGCAATCCGTGTTTGCGAAAGCAAAACGTTTTAGGGAGGGGAGAAAAGGAATCACTGGAAGCTCCTGGTATGACTGCTCTGTCAAAACTTTTATTCATTTTAATCAATTGTTCACCTCTTAAAATGAGAGAGGGCCTGAAAACTGGATATATGACAGTTTAAAACAATTTTGAACATAATATGTGTCGTTTATGTCAGAGGTCTCTAAGGCTTGTGGTTTTCATTTGTTCCTTACGATATAACAGCTTTGAAACAGTGAGTAACATAAATGATGCCTTCAATACTTTCTTGTCACGAGAGCTTTCTCTACTCATTCATTCTGGAGATTGCTTGAAGACTGTAGCTTTTGTTGCCCCATTTCTTTTTGGCTGATTGGAGTGGAATGAATTTGAACGTCATTTTAACAACACTGATAGCTTTGGCACAGCTTAAAGGTAACTGATGAGCTATATTCAATATTAAGTCAAAGATGACAAGTTCAGAAAGGTGGAAATAAAATCTTGGGAATGATCAACGAGTCATAAATCTTGAGAACTGGAAGTTCCAGTCTGAAGTTTCTTGGTAGTCTCAAAAGAAAGGGGGGGAAACGTTTAGCTTCTGGCTACTACACTTTAAATAAAAGGAGTTAACAAAAGGACAAGCTAAAAAACCTTAGTTCCAGGAAAACAATCCTGTGGTTTAAAAGCAATTATTGCAATGTAAATTCATATCTCAAGTTGGATAGCCCCTCTTGGTGTTTAACAGAAACCTCAAATACTTTCCTCATAGCCACTAAACAAAAACTTAATTGTGTTTTGCAGAACACAGGAGTTGTAAGTGCATTGCTGCCTTGAGAAATCTGTTTTGGTGTAATTAAGCCTTTGAGTTATAGCAGCAGGAAGACGATGAACTCTGATGTTGTTGGAAGACTCGTCAGATCCTCTACTTAGCTAGGACATGTGACATGCAAGTTACTTTGAATCAAAGCATCTGCTGAGATTACAGTGGGACAAAGACTTGGCTGTTATCTTGAAAATGGATGTTTCCTGCTTTGTTGCTGATGCTGATTAGCTGTAGCTTTATTCCAATATAAATCTTTGAGCATAACAAAACTTACACATTTTCATGAAAATTTTAGTAGTTCCAAACTTTTCAAAGGTAAAAGCAAAATCTACTCTTGCCTCTGACCATGTATAGAACTTGTTTAAATGTCAGTAGAGGCAAAACTTGAGGACAGATCATGACCACCGCTTCCCTAGAACTGGATCAGTATAACAGTGAGAAACGATAGCGATGAACTCACCTCATCATTTTGCATCCATTGATAATAGTTTATCTCACATTTGGAAGTTAATAGGTATAGAGTAAAGACAGCAGTGAGGCCAGCAGAAGGATATCTCTATATTAACAATCCTTTTTTAAACCCCTTCTGTACACTCACAAAGTTAAAGTTACCTTGGTATATATGCAGGAACCGTATACACACTATTGCTCTAAGTGATAGTGATAAGTGTTAAGTGTGGATGTCATATCATAAGTCATATCAGAGGCTTAAAATAGACATTTGTTTTGACGTTGCTCTCGGCTAACACTTTGAACAAATTCAGTTCTCAGTCTGAACTGCATCAATTCATGTTGTTTTGGACCCTAAAGCTCATCTGCACTCAATACCATCTTGTAGTAGACCTGGGGTTGAAATTGTTTTAAAAAAAAAAACAATTCTAACAAGTTAATCTTGTCTGTTGAGCAAGGTCTCAATGCTTTGGGAAGTGCCTCTGCTCAAGTTTGATTTGACTTGGCCTTCGTTAAAAAAAAAAAGAAGTTTGTGGTTCAGTGAAATGCATGAATGAATGTAGAAATGAAAAAAGAGCAGTCATCTCTTTGGTTCTTTTATCATCATATCATCTGGAAAATAATTTCATTGCTGTTTCAGCTACCTTTACCTTTGATCTGTCAGTTTTTGTGGCATCTTGAGAAGAAAAAGATGTTGATATGTTGATAGTGTGCCCTTGTCAGTAATTCATAAATTGGATACACATTCGAAAGATGTGACTTTCATGAAGCTTTGCAGCTTCCAAACATGTCTGGAATTTAACTACTAATCGATTTCCTAATTCCAATAGTGTGTAAATGATTTTTCTCAAAATTATCCAAGTGGTGGAGTCAAAGTGGCGCTGGTGTGTGTAGTTGGCCGTCTGCCTCTGTCACTTTTGTTTATATTTTTGCTGGTTCTGATCCTTGGCACTCAACAGATCAGGTCACTGCTGGTGTATGACCACCAAACACTCTTGGACCTTCGACTTTCTGTCAAAAGTGTAATAGCATTCGATGATGGCGGACAGAAAACTTTGCCCCCACTACTAACGGGGATCCGGGTTACCTTTACTGGGCTGAAGTTGAAGGCTTGTTTGATGTGTTCTTCCTCCATTCCCTGAAAAGAGCATGGATTGTTCTCCGTGGATGTCGGGTCAAGGAGGAGGAATGGTGACTATAAAAAAATACTGTAAATAAATCTTAATTTTCCAGCTTTGAAATGACTTTATGGTGGGCTGTGCTATTATCTACCAACCGCCCTGAATAGAGTATGGACTTTATAAATGACTTTACCAACTTTTTAGCTGGAATCGTGCCCAATTACAACCTTGTTCTCATTATTGGAGATTTTAATATCCGTATGTGCTGTCCTGATAAGGCACAAGTGAAGGCCTTTTTAACCCTTATTGACTCTTTTAATTTGATGCAGTCTGTGTCTGATTCCGCACGCGAACTTGGGCATACATTAGATCTCATTCTCTCCCTTGGTTTGTCAGTCTTAAACCTGGAGATATATGATGATTTACTTTCCGACTATATGCCCACCACCACAACGGCTCTCACCTCAACTCCTGGTTCTGACCCCTCTGTTTTAGGAGGTGGTTAACCATATTAAGCCTTCAGGTTCTCCCCATGATGCTGATAAAAAGTGTCCAGTTTTTGTCCATGGCTCCATTGAAGTCTTTTTCTTGATGACCACAATATCTCAGAGATTTTTCAGTTGGGTTTTAATACCCTTCATAGCACAAAGTCAGCTTTGTTAAGGGTCTTTTAATGACATCCTTGATTCTTGCTCTGCTTGACTTAACCACAGCCTTTAATGTGGTGGACCACAACATTTCATTATCTCGTTTACAGCATCTCGTGGGTATCTGTACTTCTACTCTGGTAATGCTTGAGGTCCTACCTGGCAGATAGAACCATTTGTGTCAACATTGCTGATTCTGAATCCTTGATTCAAAATCCTCCTCCACTGCCCCGTTATGTGGGGATCCACAGGGCTCATTTTAGGGGCCCTGCCTTTCTCACTTTATTTCCTCTGGACTCTGAGCATGGCTTAGAGTCCATGCCATACCATGCTTTCTAAGAATATAGAAAGTATGGTATCTCCTTTCACCGTTATGCTAATGACAGTCAAAAGGATGCCTTTTCAGTTGCACCTTTCCTTGCATGCCTCAATGCTATTAAAGCTTGGATGACCTTTAATTGTTTACATATTTATGACAAAAAAACCCCCCAGAAAACTGAAGTGATGGTGTTTGGTCCCAGTGGCCCCTGTGAGTCCCCCCTATTGACCCATTTCCCTTGGACCTGCATGTAAGGCCTACAGTTACAAATCTGAGCTTTAAGATGGACAGTGATTTCAAATTGGACCATCAAATTGCTAGGCTAGTGAGGTCCAGCTTTTTTCATTTAAGGCAGCTGGCAAAGGTGAAACCTTTTCTTTCGAGACAGCACTTTGGGTCAGTAATACATGCCTTCATTACGTCTCAGCAGGATTACTGCAGTGCGCTTTACTTTGGAGTCAGCCAGTTTTCCCCATCACATCTCCGGCTGGTTCAAAATGCAGCTGCAAGTCTTTTAACAGAAGCATGTATGAGAGATAATATTACAACCTTTCTGGCTTGGCTTCACTGGCAGCCTGTGTATTTCAGAGTTCATTTTAAACTTCTTTTATTTGTACCTCTTTTATTTATTCCTGCCCTGTCTCTCAGTTCAGCTGATCAGCTGCTCCTAGCTGCAGTGAGATCAAAGACAACACGTTTTTAGTTGCTGCTCCTAAAATGAGGAACAATCTGCCTTTACATGCTAGACAGGCCCCTTCATTGTAAAATTCATCTTACGAATCTGCTTGTACAGACTGGTTTTTGATTGGTTTTGATTTGGATTTGATTTTATTTGTTCTTATTGTTGGGATATCAGTCTTTTTATTTCTGTTTTAGTTGTACTTTATTGTCTTGTTTTTATGTCGTATGTTTTATTCCTATTGCAGCCCTTTCTTTCAGCTATGGCTGTGTGAAAGTGCTTTATGAATGAAGTTGGCATGGTATGAAATGTCAGAAAGCAGTTTTCTTGTTTTCATATGTAATGTCAGAAATTCTATGAAAACAGCAACTTTCAAGAATACTTTAAATTCACATTCAGAATCTTAGTGCTTGCGCAGTCATGGTTCACTGACAGAGCAAATATGTTTCCTACACGTTTACACTTCTCCTCATTCATAGATGTTCCACGCTCACCTGGGAACTTGTACTGTAGGACCAGAGTTGTTTTTTTTTTTCCATTTCCATCGTCAGTTCAGGCATGTAAAGATCCTGTTATATTTTTGACCAATGCATATCAGATATTAACACTCTCCTAAGCTCTTTATGAAATGATTTATGGTAAAAAAAAAATACGGCTATTTTTTTTTCTTAAAATGGGTCTTAATTATTGAATTGAAGCATTCCTATTTTTCAGCTATGTCTCACCAAACATCCATGACTATTTTAGGTAAATTATAGTGTGTATATTCAGACATAGCCAGTCCCTGATTTTGTTCATCCCTGATAGCTTTAGGAAGGGCTGCGTGAATGTTATTTTGTTACCTTGCCCAGCATACCGGATGGTAAAAGTCCACTGAATGGTAAGGGCGGGGGAGAGCGGCTGTGAGTTTGCAGGACATTATTCATTGTGTACAAAGTAGGAAATGGGTAGTCCTCATTTGAAAGTCAATGCCAAAGCTCAGATGTGCTCTGGGGGATTTAAAACCACAAGTTAAAGTTATGACGGCAACCCTTGGGGTTTTCTGGGGAAACCTGTTGATTGTTTGTCTCCTGTGCCTTCAAGACAAATAAAGAGTCTAGACTCACGGTGTTTACACAAGCTCAGGTATGCTTTCTCACGCAAGGAGTTTTACATACATTTATATGCATTCACAACAATGTTGTGCCACTTAAACCGGTGACCAAGGCTTCCACAAGCAAAAGAACCTTTCTATGTTAATATTTATATTGCTTTTACTCAGGAAAAAATAAAAATAAAAAAATTTGGGGCACAATCTCACCGTAGAGATATTTGCTATGGTTCAAGATCAGATGACTGACTTGGTCATTGCAGAATATTTCACTTCTTTTCCTACAAAAGCTTTTGAGCTGCGTTGACAGCACATTTTGAGCCACTGACTAGGAGTCTGTTCAATCCAATTACAAGTCACTCCAATTCTGTACATCATTTACAAAATGCCAATTCGTGCAAAAATCTCTGGCTCAGTGAACCTATGGACTGCATCAAATCTTCACTTAAATCTAATTCGGTCCCCTCCTTCAAGCATGGATGGGGAGGTCAAGGTAGATTTCTACCCTTGCAAGGTAGAAATCTACCGCGACTGTTTAGGCATGTGAGAAAAGGACTCCAGAGCTTTAGATCGTGTGTGTTGGAAAGGGGCGGGGCAAAACAAATGCAACTCGTGACTAAAGAAAGTAGCGGAGTGAGGACAGGTGCTACCTGGATCATTGAAGGTCCCGCAGCATAAATAAAGGGATGGCTCAGTGTCACACAAGCAAGGTCCTGTCTATGAGCTTCATCAAAAAAAGGGTTTAAATTTAATCATAGAGGCTGCCTCCCTCACAAACTCAAGCGAGAGGCTGGTTTCACACAAGAGCAACACTGCAACCCCATACTTTTCCTCCCATTACTGTGCCTCCTGCTATGCTTTTAAAAATGGAGCACTCCGTCATCACATTGCAGGCTTGCGTGATTCCTGTCTGGAATACATGGAACCATGAGATAATTAATAGATCTTGTTTCATAAGGTATTTACGTGCGAGACAATTTCAGTTCATATTATGGATTTAAATAGAGCATTACAGGAAGCTAAAATTGATTATTAAAACTGATTATCATCAGAACTCCCACTGAAGCATTTTGAATCAGCTGGAAAAGCTAAATCTAATATTCATAGATTTTTTTTTGAGCATGGAGTAAGTTCTGTGTTGCTATGCCATTTCTGTTTGATGTCAGAACATGAAAATGGTCAGCTTAAGATTTTCTAATTGCCTGAAAAATAGTCTGTGTCTGGACTTTCCAACCACTTTTCTTGTGCAGCTAGGAACTATTCAAATTTTAAATGATGTGGCTCGTTTTCAAAAATGCTTTGTAAACAAATCTCTCATTAGTGTGGTTGACGGTTTAGAAACTGTTATTTAAATTACTCTCTGTTGTAGCTATGTCTGGTCACATTGAGTTAAATATGTGTGCCGATGCTCTGTATCGTGCAGTTAAACTTTTCAAAGCTGCATATGTCTCTGTCTCAAACACAGCATCCTCCAGAAGTCAGCCCATTAATAATCCATTTAACACTGGGATGCCGGAAAGAAGTTGATTGATTGTGCTGGCAGATATGGTAATCCACCAAGTGTGTTCAAAGCACCGTGCTAGAGGAGTGCTGAAGCAACTACGGTGGGCTTCTACCTGGATCTGGGGTGTTAGGAAATGCATAGAAAATTAATTTGATCACACTGTCGGTGTCTCGTGGCTCAAAATGAGTTTAATATGTCTGTAAGGGGTTAGAAAGGCTGATGATCATTGCCAGAAATTAATTTTTTTAAAGACTCATTCTGTGGAGAAGAAACTCCCTACCCACAGAACTATTACAACATGGTCCACGTTTCTTCCCCCTGACATTGACTCAGATGGGAGTGCAGGATTGGCATGATGAGACATTTCATCTGCTAAGGCAGAGCAAAAAGTGTTATTTAGATCTTGCTAACAGCTCATTTTCTTCCGTGGCGAACGGCGATAAAGAATCCTTGATTCTTGTGGTTGATTAGTCGCAGGAAATTATCTGCAGATAACGACTTAAGTATTTGATCGGTGGTCAGACAGGAGAGCTGAACCGTCTCGTCCCTGATATCTCGAAAGGATAACACAATCTTAGAAACAATTACTCTGTCTTGAGCTACTGGGGTTTTATATCCCATTCAGATCACACAATGAGTAAGGGGTAAAAATAATAAACTTTGTCGACACTTGTTGGGAGAAAATTGGATTCAGGATTATTCGCTTGAGGGGAAAAACAGCCCTGTGTCTTTTCACTTTGTACATGAATGTTTGGTCACCGTGTGTGAAGCTGACGATAACTCGTTGTCAATATATGATACAGCATTTCCTAAAGTGTCAGTCATCTTACATTGGTATAGGACAGAAGTCTAGCAATTCAGTTTGCATTTATAAGCAAATGAAACCCATCTTGAAGGGGAGCCTGATCCCCCGACAACAGGCGAGGAAATAAATAAATGGAATTGGCTTGGATCACTTATCGTCAAACCACTTGTGCGGATAAGTATAACTGTGTTAGGGCTCTGCGTTTGGTTTAAAAACTGATTGATTCTCTAACTTGAATAAAATATGGCCACAAAATAACTTTTCTCAGACATTTCCTCAAAAACAATACTTAGGATGTTTGCAGAGGAGCGATAAGGATCTGTGGATCAGGTAGAGGCGCTTGAGCTGGCCTTAAAATATTTAAACTGGGTTTCATCTCTGCAAACAGTTTCGAAGGTCCTGAAATAAAAGTTTGGTTGCAAAGGCAGGGGAGGAACACTCCTGTCATGAATAAACTATCCCGTTTTTATCTGTGACTAACACAAAATTAAAACAAAATGGAGATATCGAGTTGTCCCCAGGGAATTGCTTCAATTTATTTCCCCTGAATAGTATTGAATGTGGAGTTTTATGCGTATTTAACTTTTATTCTAGACTGTTTCGATTGCAGGCTGCTGTGTTGTGAATAGGAATACGATGCACAGATTGCTTGACAATAAAACAGTCCTCATGAAACTGTGATACCTTTAAAATGAATACTTCATCATTTTATGTTGTTAAATAGTAAATTAGTAAATAATGTTACGTTCTTAATCGAAGGCTTCAAATGCACCATGAATCACAAGACCATGAAACAAGAACCCTAATTTAAAAAAAAAAAGTTTTTATGATGTTATTTGTAGATTTCACCTCTTTGTTCAGTCTATTAAGAGTCAGTTTAAAAAAAAAATCTTTGGTTTTTCAATTTGATGAGTGTAATAGTTTAATAAATGGGCTGATAAATAAAGAAATTCTATTAAGGTTTGTTCAGAATAGTCGATAAAGAGCATACTTAAACTTTTCTCAAAACTGTTCCCAAAACAAAATCTAATTTTGAGTTTTCTGGTATGATTTCAGTCAAAATACAAGTTGCACTGCACAGATTGAGTTCTTCACATGCTTTCAAACATAAATCGTATTTTGAAATCAAAAGGCACTGACTTCAAAGTTACGTGTGCAGAAAATCCAAGGGCATCAGACGGTTCACAAATGCATGAGATGTCATGAAAATAAAGTTTCCAGTGGTCGTTCCTCGGTCCTGGAAATCACTGTGACTTGCTGCTCGGCTGATGTAACCTCCCGACCTCCAGTGAAGAACATGTGGGCTGAGGAGGCTGCCACTGACGGCGTCATTGCTGTCTGACGCTGCGTTGCTGCAGAAGAACAAGGAAGCAGAGTCATCGCCGTCCTGCTGTCAGTCATATGTCTCCGCTGAACGATGATGAGCAGACTCTTGTGGTTTGAGATGCCCTAAAAAGTACAGCTGAGAGTTTGCCAGGCAAAATCTACGAGTCACGTCGAGTCAGAGTTATAGACTGGCCCTGCCAGAGAATTTAGTGGTGAGCTGCACAGGCTGGGGGGAAGAAATGCAAATAAGGATAAAGGAGAGAAATAAGCATTGCAGGTCGTAACTTATCTGGATGTTTTTCGTCTGTTCTGGGCTGCTTGAGAATACTAACACAGATTCAGTTTATTTGCTGTTTGTTTATTTGTAATAATTTTAATTTTGACAGACATTTCCCCCCAACTCACTGTTTAATTCATGTCATGCAAAAGCCAAATTTATCGCATAGCATGATGAATAAGTGGAGAAAAAAAAGACATGATGGAACAAAGTGAATATTCTCCCTTGCTTAAATATAAATACACTCTTTTTAGACTGCATTTCTGCCAGGCGGAGGGGAGCTATTGGAGATCTTATCCCTCCACAACATCGCAGTTACTTGACTTTGTCACCCAGCCTAATTAATCCACAGTCCTCACTTTAATAGCCTCTATATATTGGCTCTTTGTCTTCTTTATCTTGATTTTTCTCATGACGTTTATTTCCCTATAATTGATTTAGAAAAGAGATTTAATCCCCTCATCGAGTGTGGGGGCACATATTGATAGCTTTAGTTTAAAGCAGCAACAGTTTTGCGGTTCTCATTGTCTACACTAATTACTCTGCACTTAATGAATTATCTTGATGTGCTTCAGACTGCTGGAGAGCATTCACCGTTCTGCTCCGGTTTTTGACAGGAGAGGACCAACGAAGATGTCCGAATGGTGGCTGGTTGCAGTTTTACTGTTGGGGCTCGATGTGCTTGGCGCCAACGGGAGACCCAATAAGGAGGGGTTCGGGTCACCACCCTATCGACCGGTGGTGAGATTCCGACACAAGGTATTGATTTCCTTTTTTTTTTTTCCTCCATTTACTGTTCATAACAACAGGACTATTTGCATTTCCCCAGTACAACGCTAATTGCAGTGGGGCTTTGGTGCCTCGTCAGATGACTCTCGCTGATTTGATGGATCATTAGCCTTTCTCTTTCACTACGGAGCCTGTGATTTCAAAGACTGCATCAGATTAATGCGAAGCACAGAATAGAAAAGATACGTTCTGAATGAAGTAAAGGTGTTGTCATGACATTTTAGGTGAACATTTTAACATAAGATGTAATTAAATGCTTATTGACTTAGTGATGTAGTGGAGGCCCTGCAGATGAATCTCTCTTGCTGCATTTCAAAGTCTTTTTTTTTTCTTCTCCATTCTCAAAACTGCATATTGTTGTTTTTGATAAAACAATGGAGTAACAGTTACGAACCAGTTTAAGCCAGACTGGAGAAGAAATGGAGGATTATTTTTCTTTATTTTATTTTAATTCCCAGAAATAGAGTAAAGGGTCACAACATGTTTTATCAAGACACACATGAAGTTGGACTTCATCCTGTCCACATGTGAGCACTTCTCCATCCAATCCATGATAAGAACCTTCTCTGACAAGAGAAAGAAAAGCTGTTGTACGTTTGCTTTTATGTGAAGACAGTCTTGTATTGTTACACTAAATATTGCATTCGAACATTTGTCCACATCAGGGAAATGTGCATGAAATGAAAGGCAAAAACAGCGCTGCTGAGGGATGGGTGGGGCGGGAGGACGCTGAAAGCAGAGGAGTCAGAGGGAACAGATGGCGGGAACGTCATTGGACTGCATCACAGTTAAGCGAGGAGCTGGAAGCAATGAAAAGCTGTTAAATCGTCACAATGGTCAGACACGTTTTGACCCCTGAAACGAGATTTAATGAGAAAGATGCTTTCTAGCACGTGGACTGCACGCATCAGCTGCGCTAGTTCTGTTTCATTTAAGCAAAAGATGTCTTTTAAAAAAAATGAGTTTGTCAAGGAAGCAAGGGGATTTAAACCTAAATGCCCAAAAATCCTGAAATATGAGGTCAGGAATCTGCAGGGACGACTGCGCCCTCACCCCACGGTGCTTTAAACCGAGAGTAAGAGAAACAAAAGCTCCATCATCCACTTCTACCCCGATGGTGTTGGATTTCAGTTTTAAAGGACGACGTCACAATTTTCTAAACCTTATCTCAACTGCATTGTCCGTGCTTTGTATATCCCACAAAGCAAGAAGATAGAAAAAAAAAATCCCAGACTTTCACTATTTCATCTTGTAAAGTGTATCCTTTGAAGTTCGGAAGGAAATAATGCAATTTTTCCTGCCCTGTGTTCAAACTGTGTGGTGGAGAAATTCAGGGATAGAACATTTCTCTCTCAACACTACGTGTAACTGATCTTGGCATAGAAGAGTTTTATTACCAGGATCTGCAGGGCCTGCTTAAAGCAGAATAGGCTGCCTTAATGGGATGAGATATTTCTATATTCTATTTAAGGCTCGTCTTTGAAATTTGGGAGACAAGCAAGCTTACTTAAATGATAAAAGGTGAAAGAAATCAAACTGCAGTAGACTACTATTTGGGGTAATTTTTTTTGTTGCAACACAATGAAATGATTGCTTACAAAGTTGGTTTGTCAAAAGACCAAAAAAGAATAAATAAATCCTAAAATATCGGCACTGTATATAAGTGAATTATCCACTTCTGCCTTTGGAAATGCACCCTGCTGCAGTGGTAGTTACCAACTCAGCGAGACACAAATCTTTATTGAATTTTGTTTTTTCTGTCATCTTTTTCTTCAATACTTCAAGCGCTTTGTCATAAGATATTGATGGATGCTTTCAGTTGCAATATCCATGCCTTAACGTGAAGCAAACATGCCTTTAAGTAATTTTAATTCAGCTAAAACCTCATTTTGAACAAGTGGCATTTGGAACCATTTGTATGGAAAAGGTGCATTATCTCATTGAAAATCCAAAGTTTTTAGTTTTTGTTTTGTTTTGTTTGGACCATGTCATGATGTGGGACTTGAATCATTACTGAGTATCTAGATGCAGCCAGACTGCCGTGCGGAGCTGCAGAAATGATGTATTTGCTTTTCCACTTGAATGAAATTAATGCTCTGGACAACGTGATTACATCGGCGAGGGCTGTCATTACAGCATCTGCATACCATTACAGTTCATCTTACGAGAGGACTGAGGTAAACGCTGCTCATCTATCAGCCTGTCAGACAAAGCTGTGGAAATGTACAGTGCTTTGGTTGGAGAACGCCACGCAGTAAACACTTTTCCAAACAATGTTATCTCCCTTTTTGTTGCATGGTGAATTTTCTCCCCCCTTGGCTGTTACAGGAAGGCTTAGGCCGTCCACTTGTCAATATGCTGTAGCTGAGCGAACAGCGTTAACAGTGGAAACACCAGAAGCAACATCAAGTTATAGAACCTATTTTAGCAGGTTATATCTTATGAACTGGGGGGGTGTTTCCTTTTTTATCATTTATTCATGAGGTGATAGTTGAGGTTTTAGTGACAGGTCATCCTTCCTTCCTGTGCTTTGAAGGACAGCGCGTGACAACCGTAACAGGATTGGACACAACCTCATAAGCTTCTCCACAAACACTTCAATCACCAGGAGTCACTCAGCCATGAACGGATGGTCACATGGTGTGCCCTCAAGTCCCACGGTGATGTTTCATTAAATCCTCCACCTGGGGTCAAACGTGGGTTTTGATCCTTAATTGGTTTTAATGGGTGTCGGGTCGAACGTGATTCATGCTGTTCTCAAACGTCTTTTCGTATCACGGACCTTTGAGTGAAACACAAGTCTGCAAGCCAAGATCTTTATGTATCAGGTTAAATATACAAGAGATTGAGAGCCTCTGTGTGTAAATTGTGTGAAATTTGTGTAAATCCGTCAGACTTTATTGACACGAGGGACAGAAACGATGTGAGTTTCGCTTTGTCATCAAGCAGTACGCCAGGACAAATAAAATGGAGGCAAGGACAACTCTGTGCAAAGCCCCATCCATCCAGCTTTAGCTTGGCCACATGGCAAATCTAGATTAGAGAGAGAGAGAGAGAGAGAGAGAAAGAGAGAGAGAGGGTGAAGGAGGAAAATTAGATTGCCACAAAGAGACTGGGACACTTGGCTGAGCAGGCAACCCATGTTCAGAGGCTACAGTACTCCTGCTAGCGGTCATAGGTTTGATTCCTAGTCCGTGACTCTGCTGCAGGTCGTCCACCTCTCTCTGCTCCAGGTTCCTGTCTGTTCACCGTCCATAAAGGCAGCTAGAGCCACAAAATCTTAAAAAAAATAAATGCAAGCATAAAAGAGACTGGGAACTGGGTAAATACAATGATCACGGTTATCAACAATTAATAACAGTTGTGTTACCTGAGAGGTCATTTTACCTGTACGGTCAGTGTTGCCGCCAGCTTCTCCGTCCTCAGCTGGTCACAAATGTTAATCAGTTGTCAGCATTAGCAGCAGCTTTGCTCATATTTGGGTTTAATTTTCCAGTTTTGCACATTCACAGTTTTGCTGTGTGCCAAAAAGTCTCACCTTTCCGTGTCGTAAAGGTTGATCTCTTAAGGGATTCGCCGATTTTTCGGTGATTTTTTTATGCAAACCGCATGTCCCTACACCTGAGAGAAACTCAGCGATTAACAGGTAGGGACTCTGCAGTCAAGCCTGTGTTGTTAGACACATAATGCTGACCTCATGCTTTGTTTAATAAATGTAATTTAAAAATGAATACAAATGAAGTGTGAACGCTACTTGCCATAACCTTAAGATATCCACGCATCATTTGTTTTATTTATTTTTTTATTTTCAACTGTTATCTTGTTGTATGGACAAGAAGAAATAAAAAACTGGCCCAACTCATTGGTGCTTTGGAAAGAAGAAAAAAAAAGGCATCATAAATTGGCCATCATCTGCCCTGATTCCTGAAAACCTCCATCAGCTGGAGAAGACACCCATCGGTTGGCTTGTCGTCATAATGCCATCATAAATGGTGACGGGGGCACAGTTTAGAGGTGCGTGAGTGCGACTATAGTTATGGGGGTGTGTGGATCCTTGACAGACATGACTTGGTTATGAAAAATTGCAAGGCCACGCGTTGATGTGGGGTTTTTACTGCAGGTATAGAAGTTTGGTTGGGGCATGTGGGGGGCAGGATATGTGTGGGTGAGGTCATCAGGACAGTATTTTGTAATGAATGGAAAATGGATGGCAATGTGCACTTGTTTGCTTTCCACTGTGCTTTGGATGACCTTGGCAAAAGAGGAGACGGATTAATCTTTTTCTTTTGGTGTCCAGCATTCTCATGAGACCACAGTGAAGTACGCTGCATTTTGTTTGCCACCCTGTTCAGATGAACAATCAGATTCAGTCTTGGTGATATGATGTAGCACCACAAACAAAATTCTGCTGTAACAACATGGTTCACTTTGCATTTCTATGCAGGAAGATGGAGGCCGAGTTGTATGTAGAAGCTCGTGCTAAGAAGAAGTGAGGCAGGTTTGTGAAACTTAAAGTAGGAGATACGGAAGGAGGGTAGTGCAGGTGGAGTGAGGGAGGATGAAACACTCAGACAGAGATAGATGTGGGCGGTCAGCCAGATAGCTGTGACAGGGGCAGATAAAGCACGGGTTGTACAGCTGGCTGCTTCACCGTCCCCAGAGTGTCGCGGCCGAAGGATCAGGTCTGCCAACAACCCTGGGGAAATAACTCCTCAAAGAAATGAAGTGTGAACGCTACTTGCCATATGCAAATAAGCAGCGTTTGATATCTTTCCTACCTGTAGTGCAATTCTAAATGTCACCTGATGGAGGGTGGAAGTGGGGGCATGCAGGGAATGAAAGGGGAACCACAGGTGTTTTCTGTGATTTGTGCCTATTGGGTCTCTGGTCAGCAGTGTCTAATTAAACAGCAGACACATGATGGTCAGAGAGAGCTTTTTATCATCAGACCGTGAGCTTTTGTTGCTTCTTTGATGCCGCTGTCCCTTAATTGATGCAACATTTGAGGGGAACTTAACGAAGAGATGGTGTAATTGCACTGCATGTGGTGTAGTGGTCGGCGCTGTTGCCTTCTCAACTAAGTGGCCTCTCTGTGCGGAGCTTCTGTCTGTGAGATGGACTGGCATCTCACACACACACATACGCACACATACGCACACACACAACACTGATAGGAATGACACAGGCATTGAAACTACATAGATGTAATGTCACTGTTTTCAGCCTCAGTGCATTCTGTTTGCGCTAGCAGATGCATGCAGTTCAAACTGCAGTTTGATTGCCACAGGACTAGGGCTGTAGCGATACACTAATCTCGCGATATGATACAATATGATATATGTGGCTTACGATACGATATATATCGATATTCATCTTACAATACATTTACATCATTTTCTGAAAGATTTTAACGGGACAAAGTGATTTTGGTGACATCTTGGGAGCTTCAATTACTTTGTTTGAATTAATTGAACTGAAAGCATCAATTACACATTATATGGCTGACAGGCAGCTTACAAATGCTAATACAAATAGGATAGCGGGGCTCCATCGCGTTCACCATGCGCCTAAAGCCAGCGTTTTCCACCACTGAATACGGTCTCAAATCCTGACAAATAAAGTAGGCAATGGACTCCGTAATTTTCTGTGACCTAGGTGAAGTAGATGAAAACTGTCCAGCGTGGTTTGTTTCGGATCTTGCCGCAACTTGTTGGGTTTAGCAGTTAGCTCTCAGTTAGCTTGTCCTTACCTTGTCCGGGTGGTGACGTTTCAGGTGGGCTCGCAGGTTGGTGGTATTTCCAGAGTACTTCACGTTTGTGTGATGCATCTTGCAAACTGCAATACTTTTGTCTAAATCTTCGCTTTCCTTTTTCTTTTTAAAACCGAACTGCTCCCACACATCTGCTTTTAAGCCCGCAGGCACTGGGTTTATACTCGCCGCCATCCTCCTGACTGGCTCAGCTCTAGCTGGAAGAGAAAGAATCTGGCTTCTGGATAACTTGTTTGAAATGCTCTACAGCGACACTAGCGGCTGGAGGACTTAATGGCTCTACTTGCACTTTGCAGGAAGCACCCGTGTGGGACACAGGGGTTTTGAAGGGAGTTTAGAATATCGATACCAACGGCTGAAATATCGATACTCCCTGGGGAAATAAAAAATCGATATATATCGCAGAATCGATAAAATCGCCCAGCCCTACACAGGACGTCTTGAAATTCAGCTTTATGCGGATGGTTTCGGCTCAGATGTGGATTTTGGCACTAGCATTTCTACATCTGTGTAAACATGGTCTTGGTGAAACTATAAGAATGCCAAAGATGCAGTATGTCCTTCTCAAAAACCAAAGTGAGATGTGTTTTTGTTTGCCAAATCTGGTAATAGGCCAGTAGAGATTATTATCCATACATGTTTAAAATGCTTTAAATGGTCTACATCTAGTATTAATTAACGTTTTAACATATACATTATGCAGGTTTTCTTTGAAAATCTATGAACTGGTTAATCAGCCTTCGGTTAGCGATCAGGGACTGTTGTTCATTAATGAATGTAGACCGATTGCGTAATGCATCCTTTCCATAACACCACCCTGCTTGAACTGGTGGAAAGACGGCCTGAAATTTCTCCAAAAGAAAGAGAATGATGAGCTACACAGATTGCACTGTAGAGAAATCAAATATTTATGCCTCTTACTTACTCTTTCATGGTTTATGGAGAACTGCTCCTTCGAATAGCAGTCTTAAAAGCTTTTTTTTTTCTTTTTTTCTTTTTTACAGCCATCCATGAAAAGCATGCATGCTTTAAATACAACTGATTTTAATGTGCAGTGACTCTAGAGGGTCGCAGAGGTTTCTTGTTTTTTCCTCACGTCCTCATAAGACGATTTTCATTGTGGCTCCGCTGAATTTTCTGTCAGAAGATAGGGAGGCAGAAATTAATCACGTAATGAGAGAATAAATGGAATAAACTGAAATGTAACGGCAGATAGATAAACAAAAAACCTGAAATGTCTGTGCACAACTCCTGTGATAGGTCGATGGATCACACCGTTGTTAGTCAAACCAGATGATTACATACACTATTTAGAAAAAGACACAAACGTCTTCTTCTTTTATTTTTTTTAACATATCACTTTTGCTATTTTAGGTCAGTTAAGATTAGGACACTTATTTCTATGTAATAAATGACAAGATGAGAGATATTTTTTAATTTTTTAGGGTTTTTTTGCCATTCTTCAAAGTCAGAAATTTACAGACACTAAAATTACTATGGCTTTAAATAGTTTGGGAACGCCCACATGATGATGTCATGACTTTGAAAGCTTCTGATAAGATAACTGGTAATTGGATGATAACTGGTGTGATTTTTGTCCAGTTTTAAATTTGATAAACAGATTAGCTTGGTGATGAAATCTAGCTTTTCAAGTAAGGTCAAGGCCCACTTTCCTTCTAAAGACTTTGAAAGAGTTCTGCATGCTTTCATTTCCTGTCACCTAGATTATTGCAACTCCCTCCATATCGGGATCGATCCGGTGGTCCTCTGTCGCTTGCGGACTGTTCAGAATGCAGCAGCTCGCCTTCTGACGGGGCAGAAACAGCATGCGCACATCGGTCCGGTGCCGGCTGCCCTTCACTGGACAGGAAGCCAGTGAAGGGCAGCCATCACTCCTGTGCTGGTTTTCATTCACTGGCTTCCTGTCCAGTTCAGGATCCAGTTTAAGATTTTATTGTTAGTTTTTTAGAGTTTTAAACAGCATGGCACCACCTTATTTGTCTGAGCTTTTAAACTTCGATTGTTCAACCAGCTGCTCTCGACAGTTCCAAGATCTAAATTAAAGAGCAGAGCTGATAGCTTTTTCTGTTGTTGCTCACAAATGGTGAAACAGTCTGGCCATTACGTCTGCCCAGAACGCTGATCATTTCAAATCACTGTTAAAAACACACCTTTTCTCATCTGCGTTTTCTCCATCTAGAGCACGATACCGTGGCTTTTTTTTGTGTATCTACGTTATTCATATTTTACTTGTTTTTATTTCTTATGCTATTAGATATATTTGGTTCTTCTTAGGGATTTTTTTTAATATCCTTTAGCTGGCACTGATCTTTGGTCAACTGAGGTTGTTTTCAATGTGCTATAGAAATAAACCTGACTTGGCTTAAGCCTTAAGTGACATCAGGGGACGGGCAAGACATCAGGAAAGGAGGTCTGATTCATCCTTGGGTACAATTTTCAGATGCCTGAAGATGCCACGTTCATCTGTTCAATTATACACAAGTATAAACACCATGGAAACGTGCATCCATCATCATGCTGCAGATAGAAATGGGTTCTGTGTCCCAGAGATGCTTTGGTGAAAAATGTGCGCATTAACCCCAGATCAAAAGCAAAGAAACCTTGTGAAGATGCTTGCTGAACATGGTAAAACAGTACCTTTATCCACAGTGAATTGAATCCTGTAGCAACATGGACTGAAATGCCATTCAGCAAGGAACAAGCCATTACTCCAAAAGCAACTTAAAAAAGCCAGATGACAGTCTGCAAATGCACACAGGGACAAAAACCCCAATTTCTGGAGGCATGTCCTGTCATCTGATGAAAGTAAAATTGAACTATTTGGCCACAATGACTATAGTTAGTCAGGAAAAAGAAGGAAGCCTGTAAGCCTGAGAAACCCCATCCATTTATGAAGCACGGGAGTGGCAGAATCATGCTCTGTACTATGTGGTGTTTTGCTGCAGGGGCAACTTGTGCACCTCACAAAATAGATGGCTTCATGAGGACAGAACATCATGTGGAAATATTAAGGCAACATCTCAAGACATCAGCCAGGGAGTTAAAGCTTGGGTGCAAATGGATCTCCGAAACTGACAACGATCCAAAGCATACCGCCAAATTATTGGCTTAAGGAAAACAAGGTCAATGTTTTGGAGTGACCATCACAAAGCCCTGATCTCAGTCGAACAAGGCGGTTCTTTCTTGAGGAATGGACCAAAATAAAAAAATAAAAAACTTTTGTGAGAAGCATGTGGAAGGAAACTCAAAAGATTTAACTGAAGTCACACAGTTTAAAGGAAATGCTACCAACTACGAAGAAAATTCTCTCAAAAAATGATATAAAATATAAATCATTTCAGTAATCCTACCTGACCTCAAACAGGAGAAGTTATGTCTGATTTAATGTCAATGAGGATAAAAAAAATGTGTGTTTCTATACAATGTACTGCAATTTATCATCTGGCTTCAGCTGCATGTGAGGCAACCAACCGTGCAGGATAAAAACGCATTTTTGTCTTTGTTAGTGCAACATCATGGCCACCACATCAGAGTTTATGAATCAAAGTGAAATGTTTGGATGTTTGCCTCATACCTGCATTGGCATGAGCTCAGCTGGAGGCAGAGCCATTTGCAGAAAGAAACTGATAAGTCCATCAAATGGTCAATGGAAGCATGATCAGAAAGAAAAAAAAAACATGAGCAGCATTTTTTTGTTTGTTTGTCTTCTTTTTCAGCTTATGGTGTGATGTCATGATCCTTTTTTGTATATATATTTTTTTAAATCTTGATTTTCTTTTTGTTTCACCAGGATGGGATCCCTGAAAGCTTGAGGATGAAGGGTGAGTTTCTGTGTTTATTCCATCTTGTCTATTGAAAAGACGTTTTGGTAGATGGGTGATTGCTGTCTAATGGAGGCTACGCCATGAGTTCAGCTCATCTCAGATCCTTGTAAAAGATTTATGAATTTATTTATTTATTTCTTGTAAACTATCATTTACTTAAAAGCAAAAGGCTAAAAGCAAAAGCCAGTCCAGGAAATGTATTACGTGCACAGCACTTTTTCATTTCTTTCAACCAGGTTATTTGGCAGATTAAAGACATCTTACTTGATAATCATGTTTTAACACAGCTCTGTAACTGCATTTGGGTCCAAGCATTTTTCTGTAGTGATTTTTAGTTTTCACTTACCTTCCAGTTTGTAGAGCCCAGTGAGTGTTTTGTGTATGAGCTCTGTGTTGTGTTGTAACATGCATGAGTTCTCGCTTGCTTGGCTCGGTCCTTGGCGCAGACTCGTTGCTTGGCATTAAACATGTTTTGACAACCTTCTCTTGTACCGAATAACCATCTTCTTTTGCTTTTCATTAAATCAGACTTTAGATTGTGCAGGTTTCTAAATGAATGTAAATGCTTTTGTTGAATCTCGCCTCCATTAACAGTGTGACATTGATAATTTTCAAGTATATTTTGTTTTTGTTTTTTTCCATTTGAAGCCAGAGGTTTTGTGAAGTGGGTTTGAATTGTTCATAATGTGCTCAGCACATGAGAATCCAAGGAAAGATACTTTACCAGCAAGGTATGTAGAAAATGTTTTATGCAGTGCAGACTTCGATCCTACATTTATCTTTAATAAACAAAGGGAGTGGTTCAACTCTCAGGTCTAATAAAACTTTTTTTTTTTTTAATGATCAGGCGCTAACCTATCTTGTGTAGACTCTATTTACTGTGACACAGTATTTCAACAATGTATTGCAGTTAAAGCCTGTGTACCACTGGTCATTCACAGTTTTTCAATTGAGTATAGTTAGAGGGCAAAGTAAAACAAAAAAATTAAAATATATATATATATGTTACTTGATGAACTGTAACCACACAGACAAAATGAGAAGATTCAGCTCACTCTGAAGGACATCTTTGGAGTGGTTTGGGTTGCTGAGCCGTTGTCCCAGACACCTCACCAAAACCTTCCTGGTGAGGATTTTTCTTCAACCAGGAGATCCTGGATCTGTCTCAGAAGATTTTATTTTTTACACATGGCTTGGGAACGCCTCGTATTCCCACCACCCACCTGTGAGAGTTAAATTTGGATGCCAAAGAGTAAGAAAGTTACGCTGCCCGTATTTGAATTTAACTAGTTACTTGTTTTGCTGTTTCTTATGTAGGTTGTTGGGATCATAAAAACTGGCGATGAGATCAAATTGCTGTACCCTCTTTTCTGACAGTTTTCTGTGTAGATGTCTGTGCTGCATTTCAGTTCAGGTTCTGTCAGGAAAACAGGGAGTTCATTGTCTTCGCTCTGGTTGTGTGCACAAAAGTCCAGAAGTGTGCGAGTGTTCATTTATGTTGCTGCTGTGAAACGATGAGTGAATTACTTTTTCTCCGTGGCTTTTTTCTTTTAATCTCTCTTATTTTCTGAACAAAGATAGACTTATTAATAGGACTGTCAGTCTATTAAATTTTTTAATCGCGATTAATCACAAGATTTTCATAGTTAACTCGCAATTGATCGCACATTAATCACATTTTTTTAATGTTCTGTTCATCCATCCATCCATCCATCATCTATACCCATTTTGTCTTATTAAGGGTCACAGGGATCTGCTTTTTTTTTTAAGCCTTTTGTTTGAAAACAGGAAGTCCACCAATGCTGCCGTCCTTTTTGGAGGCTTAATTCATCAGCTTCTTACTGTATTTTGTCGGGCTGCTGCTTGATAATTTGTTGACGGTCCCTAAACTCAACGGCAGCAGCGAGGTACTCAGAAGGAAATTCAGCGCTGTTCCTGAGAGTTTTAGCCACACCCACTGAGCTTGGAGGGTTGATGACACTTGTGAAACGTCTGGCATACTTATATCTACAAAATTATACCAACCTGGATGAAATCAGTGCCGTTTTTCATGTCGCTATTAAAGTTTAAAGAGAAAAAAACAAGCAAATGTCAGATGTGAGACTAACTTTCCTGTGATGGTAACTCAATTTACAGCTACAACAAATACAAATAACCTATTTCTTGTCAACAGACCCATCTGGCAGCACCTTAAAGCTAAACTTGCCGTTCATAAGACCCTTTTCTGTCGCCATGTCTGTCCCACATGTTGACTGTAAATACACTTATTGGCCGAGGGTCATATTTACAGAAACGTGTGTGTGTTAATCTTACGTTAAAAAAATTGTGGCGTTAAACAGAATTTGTCTTAATGTGTTGTTAACACGAGGTTAATAACATGAGGTGTGAATGGTGTGAATGCTCCATTTGCAATCATTAATCTTAAATAATAACAATAATAATAATAATATTAATAATAATGTTTTAATGTAGTTTAAAGGTATGGTGGGAGATATTAAAAAAAAAAGGTTCCAGCAATCCAACTCAAGTGAGATTTTGAAAATATACACTCCCTCCCTCCTCCCAAAGGCTCTGCCTCCTCCTCTTCAGCTCACCCCTCTAAACCACGCCTTCACACGATTGTTTCTCAACAGCAGAAATATTTTTTGTAAAACCCATATCAACTAGCTACTGCGTATTGTCAAGGTTGGGTGATAGTAGTACTTACAGGTCTGAGTCTGAAGGCGACTCGGTACAAATGGTAGACACTGAAGGCACTGTGCTTCGTAGGACTACAACTATATACCATGCCAGCGTCATAACTAAAAACAAAATCAATAAGCAGCATTTATCGGTTTGTGCATGAAGCTTATAGTTAACAAAAGGTATAGCATTCAACAACAGCCTACCTAACGGTGTCACACATAGTATTGTAGCCTAGTTGACAGAGTTGGTAGCTTAGCGAAACATGCTGGAATATGTTCGTCATGTCACTCGATGGACAATAATTTTGTCATCATCTTTCATTTTCTCACTGACTGGGTGAATAGGCCTACAATACTCGTAACCGATCAGTATGTTGAAATATTATATAATCAGAACGGCATCATCTTACCTATCCAGTAGAAACCGGGCCACCTTGGCATCGGTCTGGAGCCCCTTTCATTTTTTAGCTGGTGCCAGCGCTGGATAGCCGTACCGATAACCACTCTTGTTCGTTCTTCAGTTAGCTTGCGCATGGCTGTTGCTTTTTCAACAACAGTTTTCCCTTTGATTTTGCTGCCGGTTGACATCTTGTTCTCTGCCATTGTTGCAACCAAATGATCTGTGCGAACTAACTTGATTTCTGGCTTTCAAATAGCAACGCTGTCTGCTCACCTGATTGCCAGAGCTGAGGGAGGTCCTCGAGTAACGAAACTGTGAACGCACAAGATGAGGGGTGGGGGGTGGGGGGCACTGGGGAGGAAGGGAGGGGTTGGTGGGAGTGCATTGATATTTGATAGACGTATTAGGCAGTCAATAAATGTAAAGATGATCAGTACATTGATTGGTCAGAGTTTTCCTCTGATTACACCATCTAGACCGGACCAAAACATTTGTTTTGTTTTTTTTTTGCAAACATTTTATTTCAGTGGGTGCAATGGGAATGTGAAAAGGTTTTCAGGCAATATTGTAAAAAATGCTGCAAAAAAAGATCTCCCCCCATACCTTTAAATATGCAGTTCCACCATTCTCGCCAGCCAGATTCATCAAGCAGTGAGTTCCTGGACAATGCCAATGAATTAATGTGCCATGCTCTTATGCTGGTTGACAGATGTCTCATTTGTCGCTTTTTTAATGTCTTCTGTCTCTTCTAAGCAAGAGTCAATGTCAGGCGAAAGGTTGCCCTGCTGCCCAACATGTCTGCCACTAAGTGTTTGAAAGGGCTTCTAAATGGACATCTTCCCATTGTTCTTCGCCAGGGAAGGTCGAAGCGGTAATTGTATCGGATGCATTACCATAAAGGGCAGCCCCAGCTTTCTACAGTCATTCACTTTTATGCACACACTTCTGTAAGCTGAGAGGGGAGATTTTAACTTTAAACAGTTTTTTTGCTAATTCATTTTCAGCCCAGATGACTAGAAGGCAAGACCACTGTACAGAATTATCAATAACTAAAATATTAACAAGAATTAATTAAAGACCTCCCATTATTGTGCACCAATGATAAGTTTTAGTCTTAAAACTAAAAGCTAAAATTTTACAAGCTCTGCATTGCCGGTATTAACAGTGTTAAGTGTCTAATTGTCAATTAAAATCCTATGTTCTGCAGATATCAGATTAAAAGAGTTGAAGAAAAGTGCTTTCACTTCATTTTTCAAGTAATTGGGGTTGTGACACTCAGTCGTATATTTTTGAAAAGTAGTCTCGTCTTTGATCTGTTTAAATGTGATGGTGGTGGTGTGTGTGGGGGGTTTCTTTAAACAGCATATGTGCCATATCTGGAGACTGTTTGTAATTGTCTTTGGAGATGCAGATCAGGTTCGTTGGGTCACACCTGTTCAGTGACTGTTGCCAAATGAAACAAACTCTTATCTTTCTCACTTCTATAAATTGGATCTGTATATTGACTTTACCGTAGCCGGTTACTCAATAAGGTTTTCCACACATACTCAAATCACTGAAGTCAAAGAAGAAACTATTTAATGTTTGTACTTATACTTATATTTTTTCTCCTTAAATTAAAGCTTTTTATCTTAAGTCTTACATGAAAACACAGTTACATGTCATCATCATTCCATAAGTGCCTTCTCCTGTTATTTGTTACGTTGTTTGATTTGACACATATCAGTACACGTAACATTGGCAACATTGCTGAACCTGGAACTGATAAAATGAAGCAACACCATATTAAAACACTGCACACACATGCTTATTTGGTAGTCACCAGGGATGGTGGGTGGATCATTATTGACTGTTTATCTTACCCTGACTAATCCATCACTCAGGAACAGGGTAAATCTGGACTCATTAGATGGCATGACCCTTTTTTTTCCACTGCGTCACAGTAGGGTTGTTCCAACACCAACATTAAAAAATATTCACTGAAAATAAAGGTATCAAGGTTTGCAAGTCTTTACATCTGTGCACCAATCGATACAATCTATGTTTTTAGAAACACATTGTTCCAAAAGCCAGCACAGGAAGTTGTGCAATATTACCAAGCCACTTCCTGTTTTGACTAAGAAGCAGTGGCACATGAGGTGATGGACTGAGATGGCTATCGAGCATTAGCATTATGGTGGGAAAATGCTGTTATCTCAAGCTGGAGTGCTCGTCATGCAAGCCTGCGGTTAGCACAAATGGCGTGAACATTGCTAAATGTAAAATGAGCAATGAAATTGTGAAAAGATGTAACCTTTAATATTTAAAGATAAGGTGAGGTGTGGTATGAGGTGAAAGAGCACAAGGAGATGATCAATTTAAAAGAACCGCTGCAGCAAAGTCTGGATTTCCCTGGGTGACCAGCCCTGAGGATTGGTATTGGATTAGAACTCAAAAGCCAAGGTACCAAAAACTGGTATCAGAAATATGTGGGCCAGCCCAGCGGTGAGGGCAGGGGGCCCATGTGCAGAGACTCCAGTGCAGCTGGTCACTGATTCGACTCCCTGCCTGTGACCACTTGCTGCATGTCTCTTTGCGCTGATTTCCTGTCTCTCCCACTGTTAATAAAGGCCACTAGTCCCACAAAAGCTTAAGAGAAATGAAAATATGTCCAAAGACTAATGAGACAAACTAATGAGCGTTTTTTTTTTTCAGCTACACAGCCGCTTAATGTCAGTACCTTGAGATATTTCTACATATTGCATGATGTAATGCTCTTACTTTCACGATTAAACAGTTGTCTTGCTTATAATTTATCGAATTTTCAAGTGACATCCAATCACAATTATTAACATTTTCTGCCTGAACATGATTGCTCAGCACTGCCCTTTCACGTTTTAATAATTCTCTGGAAAGTTCTTAACCTGATTTTGGTAATTACAGGTGTCTAAGTGTTTTTTTTTTTTTCCATTTAGACCAATAATGTCACCCCTCTTGAACAGAGCAGCATCTTCTGCACAACCACCAGACGTGTCTTCCAACATAGTCGTTGAACCCAAAAACTGAAAATCCACTCACTGCATCAGTTAGGGTTGAACAGCTTGTTACGAGCTAAAACATTATTTGTATCAGGCATGAAAATCTCTCACCTTCTCTCACTCACCTCTCACCTCGCCGTTTTGAAGTCAAAAAGGGTGACCTACGTGAATCGTGTAGATCCGAGGAGTTTTCTTTTTTTTTTTTTTTTTTTTTTTGGGGGGGGGGGGGGGGGTCAGAGTTGGGAGTTTTTTTTTTTGTTTTTTGTTTTTAATTATCATATAATTGACCTAATAAGCAAACTGAGCACTTCAGAAATCGGCCCTTTAAATGACACTTGGACGCTCTGTAAATCCTGCCCAGAACCAATCAGAGGCCAAATTATTCCATTATTCCAGTCATACCAACATTCTTCATACATGTGTACTCGGAGTGATTGGAGGTTACATTGCTAAGTGGGACGAGAAGCAGGACATAGTGCTGTGCACGCCGGGGACAAGGCAGACAAGTGTACGTTCACATTTTCTACCTGCATTTACCAGTGGATTGAACTTGGTGAGTTATGGTTTCAATCGTTTTCATACTTTGCGGTATAACAAAGGTCCTGCCGTTCTCTACAGCTTGCCTTGAACACTGTCAGAGCTAGCCAAAGCTCCGGTGAAAAACAGATCCCGTTTGCTAGAAGTTTGCGTCACGCTTGTGTTGGGAACGATAACATAAAAGAAGAAACACAGGCTTCTTTCTAATATCTCTGTAATTGGTGAATCCATGTCAGGAACGTGTGAGGATGATATTCAGGGCTGAGAAGGCTGAAGATGAAGTTGTAAACTCTAGTCACTTGATACCCTAACCTGGTGGTGCGCAAACTGTGGTACGCCTACCACCGGCAGTACGCGAGCGCTCTCTGGTGGTACGCGGGGGAATGTCACGACTTTCCACATTTTTTCCACATTTTCACTCTAAAAAAATAAAAAATAAAAAATCGGAAACATACAATGCATTATAAATACAACATTTTAAATGAAATGTGTAGCTTGAGATAATTAAAACTGTGTCTTTTAAAAAAAAATATTAGTTGCATATTCAGTTGCAGTGCAGATGATGAAGAGAGATGCTGCCAAACAGAATTTTGTTGTATATTTTGTACAATGACAATAAAGATTCTTATCTTAGATGTAACAACTTTTGAGTGTTTATTTTGCTCTGTATGAGAGTATGAGTATGTGAGAATTGTTGGACAGAGTTGTAAATGTCTGATTCAGTAAAGTAACAATTCAGGTAATAAATAACCACAATAAGGAATAAACATCTCCCCTGTGTGTTTAAAGCTAATTGAGAAGGCATATACAACTATATTTTAAAATTGGTCATCATGTTGGTACTCAGAGAGCTGAACAGTTCATCAGGTGGTACGCAGTATTAAAGATTTGAGAACCACTGCCCTAACCCTATTTTCCACAGTGTACCTGAATTATTTTCTCTAAAGTTGCATCGTAAAAGAATACTTTGCAGTAAAAGAAAATATCAGTAACTATTGTTAACTAGTATTTGGCACACAACAGGAATGAGCATATTTCTCATCCCTGTAAAAATGTGTAGGGTATTCTCAAAGGGTAACCTGCTGATGGAAAGACATGTAAATAAGGTGACCCAGGCATGATTTCCCTCACAGACTGGCCATATTCAATCTAGACAGTTGGACATTTCTCACTATTATCATTATTATGTTACAGCCCTGGAAGTGTGATCTCTGCAGGAACATCTTGTTATGCTGCCTGGCACAAATGTTTATGTCCCCTTAATCTATTTCATCTCCCTTTCTCATACACTGACAAATGTATTCATTTGTATGCACGGCAGCTGCCTTACCCCCACCAGAGCCGAGCTCATACCAGAAGTAAATTTGAATAATTCAGAAGCTGAAAACACAAAGCTCTAAATTGTATATTAATTCTTAAATGACACACCACCCGCCGGGACTGGGTTACACTTTTAATAACTCGCCACAGCTATACCAGGGAGCTGTCTGGCGCACTATACGTTTCTCAGACAGAACTTTCTCAAACCCTTTCTGGCCATAATTTAATATGTAATGTCTTGATCAATTCATTGTAAAATCATGAAAAGTCTGATTTTGGCCAGGGAAGGAAGCCATCTTTAACAGAGACTGTGACTGTAGAGTGTCACTGCCAGACTTAGATGACTAGCTGAATTAAAAGAACTACCAGGTTTCGTCTGTTGAATCGCTGGAGGACTGTCAGACCTTGCAGGGAGGCAACTAATGCTCCCTGACCCAGTATGACCTGAGCTAACAGTTGTGACTGCCTTAAATATTCACATTTCATAGTCACACTTCATAAAGCATTGGACCGTTTGCTGTTTTATCCAGGTTTAAGTCCTCTTTTATCTGTTTTTATCTGTCATAATCCTTTGAAGTAGCTCATAGTACATTTCACAGCAAGTTGACATCACAGCACCAATGAAAGATTGACATGTCGTTACCTTTGGTTTTTAGTTCTTAGACTAATCATCCTCCAACTGCAAAAAGACCACTACCAGTACAGCCCAGTTGTTGGCTTGTGCCTTGAATGTCAAAACAAAAAATTATCTATAACTCTATTATGCATTATACAGTTACAGATACAGTAAATAAATCTATCATGGCAGCATGTTGAAGTCTTAATTTGCAATTAAGGAGCTAATCCTAAAATGCTAAACTTGGATTCTTCAACTTTAACAGTCAAGGAACATTTAGAGATTCTCTCGTAGACAACGTGTCTTCGTACTTAAACCATCCATTCTTAAAACTCGCTCTTAAGCTGAAGTCCTGCAGGACAGGGGAAGACTGTTGAACGGCAGCGCTGCAGCAGCCGCTGTGAATCGTGGCCATTCGAGTCAGTGAGCGTAGCCACAGCAGCAGTGCTCTGCAGCAAGTGGTCCGCTCTGCTCCGCCAGGGGTGCGCGTTGAGTCTATTTTGCCATTTGGCCATTGGCGGACCTCGTCGGATTACACACAGCACATCGAGTTGGCAGGAAGTCGGACTCTGGTAACATTTCAAAATAAAACACCACCAGCAGCTAAGACTCATACATCAGTGTTACATTAACCCATGGAGGCTGGGTGTAAAGAATTTAGAGGTACTGGAATTCTATAGATTTGACTTGCGTATGGAAAGGGTCAGTCTATATGTCGAAAATCAGAAACCACTCCTCTTTTTTAAATGTGCAGTTGTAGAAAGAACAAAACATGAATGTCTCTAAATAAGCAGATTTCCACACATATGTCACGTGATCTCAAAATCTTTGGATAAGCATGTAATCTATCATAAATCCAGCCAAGCAGGGGGTGTTTGCCGGCACTCTGCTCTGAATCGCTGCCTGTGGGACAAAGCTGGAGCAAAGCTGCTTCGAGAACAGACCACGGTGCTTTTCGTGTTCTGTGGGACTCCAGCTTTAGATTTGTGTTTCAGCTTGGCTGGCTACAGGTTGCTGAGGTGTGATGCTAATAATCTAATCATCTAAACAGGGAAATATCTTGCAATCCACAGAACAGGATTCAGAGCCTTTAGTGGTTGTTCTTGAATAACAGTTATCGGTGTCTCAAATTGATGCAGACGGCCGCTATCAGTGTTTCTCCATGTATTTGTAAAGCTGGTAAATCACAATGACATTACCGTGTCCTCTGTACTAATTGACGCTTTGAAAATTAGGATCGTGCATACAAAATATCGCACTGCTTCAGTGTATTGCTCTGCTTGATTTGCAGACGCTGCTACTCTTCCACTGGATTCATTTGCTGGGCTTATCTAAGCTCCCCTGAGCTCTCTGAATCAAGACTCTGGTCATATCGATGTAGTCAAAGTTGAAATGGGATATTAGGGATAAAAATAAATAAATAAAAAGGAAGCGGATAGTCATGTTGCCGGCTAGTTGCTGAGGTTTCAGGGCAAGCTGTTGTTGACTGGTTGGCTGTGTTTGGCTGTGACTCAGTGGGTCTCACACAGCTGTGAGTCAGTTGTTATCCAGCCGGACATTTGGTGGATTGATCCTTAGCCCCATCAGTTGTCAAAGTGTCCTTTGAGGAAGCTGACCCCCCCATATTGCCTCCCAATGTGCTTAACTGTAGTATGGGTGTTTGTGGTTAGATGTCATTGTCTATCTGGATATGAAATTACAACTAAAATTTTGTATTAGGCCTCAAAAACCAGATACATTTTAAGGTAATCATGGAACATTGGAGAAGGGGTAGGATTAAATAAGTTTTACATCTTCCTACCCCTTTTCAGACATGTTAAACCAGAGATGTGCTGTGCATATTGGTATGTATATGTATGTTTGTGTGTATATATAGATAGGTGTGTATACATTCGGTATAAATTTTGATTTTTTTTTTTCTTATTTTTTTTGGGGGGCATATGTCAATTTAATATTAAGATTTATTTACAAAAGGTTCTATATGTTTCTAAATTATGGTTATGCACAGGTGTCAGGTGGATATTGATTTATGCATTTATTTATTTATTTTCAGATACATAGATTCATAATAGTGTTAAAATTGTTGTGCTTTAAAAGATTGTTTTGACATGTCTGGAATGAATCAATAAAATGAAAATGAATTCAATGATGTACAAAAAAAAATCAACTAGAAAAGCACTGCAGACGTCCGCCAAGTGCAACAATTCCCCCCATATAGCGATTTACAGATTGCTATAAAATCCGCCTTCTGGATCAGATCTGAATCAGCCTTTCAAATTTGATAGAGGTTCCCATTGTCAATCCCTGAGTCAAATTTCATGAGTTTTGGGCAATAATTAACGGAGATATTGAGAAATAAATATTTTCAGCCCGAATGACCGCAATGTTATCGAAGATTTGAAAGTGATTCCAGAATCCAGGATTTCTTCTGGATCACACCCAAAATGAAATCAGTTCTTCCTTTTCACATTTCTGACAACTACTGAAAATTTCATCAAAATCCATCCATAACATTTTGAGTTATCTTGTACACAGACAGACAAACAGACAGGCAGATAAACTCCGGTAAAAACATAACCTCCTTGGCGGAGGTGAATAAAAATAATGCTGTATATGTAGTGAATATATTATACAAGAGTGGTGCGTTTGCTTGAATGGGTAAATGAGAAACACTTGAAAATGCTTCGTAAGATCTGGAAAAGATCAAAAATGGGCTACATAGTAAATGTCAAGACCATTTACCATTCCAGTTAATCTAATTAGAGTATTAGAGTTTACATGTAAATAAGCACTGATCACATAAATAGTTTTTGGCATCCTTCTCTGCCGACTGGCTTCAAAGAGTGTTTTTGCTCGTGCATACGCTGACTGTCCCAGGCCATTAGAATAACACTCACAAGCAATTCATTTTTAAGTCTTTGAGTTGCTTAATGAACTTTGATAAACTGCTTATCTGAAAATAACATGGATATTAGTGTGTGGGGGGGGGTGGGGGGTTGTCGTGTCATGATGGATGGCATGGTGATCATTGACTCTGCCATTGGAACCAAGTTCACACTCTTGGCAAGATCAAGAATGTTACCATCACATAAGGCTTCATCATATAAGACTCCAAGGATGGTGCTGTGGATAATTTTTTGGCAATCCACATCCTGAATGTTCAGAGTTAAATGGAGCGAGATTAATCTAATTGAGATTCATCAATAATTCTGAGTGATCTGCTTGAACCTTCTCTACTTACAGTGGATAATGATGAAGGCTTGGCAACAGCGGTTCTGCTTTTTTTTTACCCCCACCTGAAGGTCAACACGGTAATCACAGGAAGGAACATTATCGCTAAGGTCGGTTTCTGCTTTCATCCAAGATTAGCTTCAATGTACCTTTCATCTGAAAGACGGCAGCGCATCTGTGTTTGAACATGAAATCACTCATACTTCCCATACTTCCACACTGCCCATTCACACGGAGCCGTTTTACTGCGCATAATGTCCTAAATTAATTAGATTTTTTATGAAAATTCCACGTTCAAATAGCCTAGGCATTTCTGTGAAGTTTTTATTGAGCTTTTCTCCAAGCTTCGCAGGATGCTTGTGAAGGATAAAACAGAAAAAGTGAAACACTCGTATCTCGTTGTCTGATCTTGTTTTTGGCAGAGAATTCAATTTATGGCTTTAGTATAAGGGAAATAAATGCAAACTCCGTCTTGTGTATTTAATCACAGTAAAGGGGAAAAAAGTCCTTTGTTTTTTTGTTGGACTGGGTACCTCTGTTTAACCGATATCTTTATAAAACATGAGTTTAAAAGAAGTGTCACTCATGTATTGGTGCTGAAAACAATCGGTTTTTGTGCTGATTAGGAAAAACTTTAAACAATAGCCAACCCTTTTTTTTTTCCCTTCTAAACAGGAAGCAGTTTGTGCTTTCTGGTTTTTACTCTTACGCCTTTCAGAAGGTAAAGGTTTATCTGTATAAATGGCCCAAACATCCACCTCATTTCAGTAAGAAACCATCGCTTTGGGTTTAGTACCAAACGTATTAGTGTGTCCATAAAATCAAGATGGAGTGTGTTAAGTTGTTATATGATTGACTTTATAGAAGTTCCCCTTTTTCAGGTAAATAGTATCTTTACAATATAATGGGTGGCTGTAGCTCAGTTGGTAGAGCGCGTCGTCCAGTCACTGGAAGGTTGGCGGCTCGATGACGTTCCAACTGTCCACATGCCAAAGTGTCCTTGGGCAAGACACCCTAACTTGCCCCCAGTGGGTTGGCAGCACCTTGCATGGTAGCAGCTGCCCACTGGTGTGTGAATGAGAGACCAATGTAAACCCCCTTGAGGGCACCTAAATAGTGTGGGTAATATATATATATATATATATATATATATATATATATATAATTATATATATAATAAAATAAATATATAATATATATATATATATATATATATATATATATATATATATATATATATATATATATATATAAGTGCAGTCCATTTACAAAGTGTTTGCTTCAATGAAGGAAGTATTAAAGTCACTATGAACCGAAACATCCCACATCCAAATACTGTGTAAACTTTTTTTTAATCAGCTGCCAAAACTATTGCTTTGTTTTTAATTTTAGTAACTCACAAAACTAACTAAAATTGCTCACATTCATGTTAACTGAATATTTCAAACTCAAAACCACAGAAACGTGGTGCCGTGTAGCTCGGTGGTTTGAACAGGCGGTCCATCTACAGAGAGGCTGCAGTCCTCCTGCAGCAGTTCTAGGTTCAACTCCCTGCCTGCAGCCCTTTGCTTCCGCATTATTTCTCTGCCCCATTTTCCTGTCTCTCTATAAACTAAATAATGGCCATCCATCCATCCATCCATTATCTATGCCAGCTTAATCCTCTGCAGGTTCATGGGGATCTGCTGGAGCCTATTCCCAGCTCACTTTGGGCGAAAGGCAGGGGTCCACCCTGGACAGGTCTCCAGTCCATTACAGGGCCACATGTAGACAAACAACCACTCACAATCACTCCTACGGGCAATTTAGAACCACCAATTAACCTAACATGCATATTTGGGCTGCGGGAGGAAGCCGGAGTACCTGGAGGAAACCCACGCAAGCACAGAGAGAACATGCAAACTCCACACAGAAAGACTCCTGCTGAGGTTTGAACCAGGAACCTTTTTGCTGTGAGGCAACAGTGCTGACCACCAAGCCACGTTCTGAAGGACATTCATGCCAAAAAAAAAAAAATATTCTAGAATCCTCCTAAAACCTCTTTCATAATTGTAAAAGTGTAACTAAAGAATTAGTTATGCCAAGAAAAGCTTCTCAGCATTTTTTGCCTAACACCCATCCCGCTGTAATGCGAAGTAGTATAATGAGAAAAGTGCATACAATTAGTCAGCAGTCTCTGATAAATGAGGGCTGTTGGTGGAAATGCTCTTAGAGCTGTGTCCTCATGTGGACAGAGCGAGAGAGGAGCCGAGCCCACGTTTGGTCATTAGGAGAGCAAATGAAATGGGACGGAAAGTTGCCAAGTGCCTGCCAGGTGCTCTTATCCGCTCTCACATGTGCTCTCAGCCTCACAGCAGCTCACACCTGCTTTTAGAGGCTGGAAGTGAGACTTTTCTTTGTTTTGTTGCTGTAATTTAATACTGTTTTTTTTTTTTTTTTTTTTTTTCCTAAATAGTATTTCCCATCTGTCGGAGTGAGTCGTATGACTGAATAGACATTTGCAAAAAAAAAAAAAAAATCCTAAAAAAGTAAATACAACTGATAACTCTTATCAGTGATTAGTGTTGAATTTACTGTCTATTATAGTTTCTTGGATGATTTGATTTATTCCTTCATATAAACCTTAAATATTTTTCTTGAAACAACCACTGAGGGGGTGGAGGGACAGTAGATGGTATCCAGTGTGCACAGATTTTACTTCAGAGTTTACTTTGCAGGGTGTCTTTTTTCCTGTGCCATGACAGAGCAGTCAATATAGTTGGTATAAATATCCAAAGCAAGGAGGGGTTTGAGAAAATGTTTGTGGCTATTCATCTCTCTGAACAACTGACAAGCTAAACAATATTCCATGAGTTGTTCCATTTGTAAGTTTTGATTTGAGTTTACAATATATATCATTCAGGCTTTGCAGAGTAATTAGCAATAAATGTAGCATTTTATAACTAACCTGGACATGAATTCACTTGGATGTTCAGTCACTTGTAGAAAACCAACAATTTTGGCTTTCAAAATAAAACCAAACAAAACCAACAACAACAATTTGTACTACCAAGTACTAAATACCACTATTCGCCTGCAGGAGAAGTAGGAGATGGATTTTAAATCTTCCCATCCCATGCCGACCTTCTACACCTGCACTGAAAATGTACCATACTTATGTAAAAGTGCTCCTTTTTTATGACCTCAGCTTTCATCATATGCATCAGTGCAGCTGTTAACTTCATCTGTTGATCTCCACTCGTATGACGCTCTGAAAATGGCGAAATAAGGAATGTCATCACAAGCTTTTGTGACATTTCCTCAGTATTGCAGTCAAGGACTGGGGAATGAACTCAAAGATGGAAGGATAGTCATGAATGTTTCAAAGTGTGTTATTCTGCTTCAAAAGAGCTGGGGAAAGACATGCCTCAAATAGACTCTCATAAAATGTTCATGAGCTGTTTGTGTGATGGGGAATAAAGGTGTCGTAACAGCGCTGAAATTATTGTACTTCATGATGGATTGAAGGTTGGACTTTTCAGCAGGTGATAAGTTGTCACCTTCGTAACTACGCTGATGGATGTGAGCCTTTCAGAGGATCAACACCTAGGTAGCACAAAGACCTGTCTTTTAATTGAGACATGCTGCCTTTCACACTTTTTAAAAAGAGGTATTGGAAAGAGAAACTGTCTCTCGCCGTGTTATCCCTTATACTTTCACATTACCTCCCTTGATGCTATATAATCTGTCAGGTGTTGAAATGGTTGCTTGAAATGACTGTTATAGCACTGGTTTCATCTGGAGGGTGAAATATTTTTTTCAGGCATTTTTTTTGATAGTGGTTTTTTATTTTTATTTGTTTTTTTGGTTTTTGGTTGTATATCCGGTCTTCATACAGGGCATTTCTGTTTTTTTCAGAACTGAAGAAGCATTTAGACTGAGATGAAATGTCTTCTGGAACAAAAAGTCCAGTTGTGCTTCTGTTTAAGCATTTATAATTGCTGTGCCCTGGATGTCACAGACAAGTTGCAGTGAGATGTGAGCTGCATTAAGATCCCGGATCATTGTAAGGTCAAGTAAGACATTTGTAGGATGGTGTAAGGTTGTTCAGTTTGGTTTTATTTATTTATTTGATTTATTCAAACATGATCGACTGTGAGCTTCCTTTTGGGAAATGGAGATCTACAAAAGTGGTCAGGTATACAACTTGTAGTGTCTGCAAATAAATTATGCTTCAAGCCATGAAATTTCATTCTCCCCACATATGTCGCAAACAAATTGGTGGCATTTAAGAGCTCACTGTTATCAAGATGCTGGTAATGGTCACATTTTAGTTAATTTACTGTGAGGATAATAAGGTGCATCATGGTAGACTGAATGACTTTAAACCTTTTTACCATTGATACATTAGGGGCCCGATCTTCCGCCAGATCTCCTAAAGCCGCTATTAAGGGATAGCGGGTAGCGGGAGGGGCGTTCCCCCACAAAGAATGCAATCTTCCACCTTCCTAAACCCGCTATCCCACCTGCGCTACCCGCTACATTATGCATAGGAGTGGTTAGGGCGTTCCACCTGTTAAACCAACCAGTGCATCAGTAGCCATTGCCTTTAAGAGCAGGTTACACTACCCACAAACAGCTATGGAGCCTCTTTTCATCCAGATCGGAGCAGCTCTCATGTGCAGCTCATCTGGGACTCTGCTGTAGAGCTTCCTCCTCTTTCTTCCTCCTCCTCCTCTGCACTGATATATACATAAAAATATTTCTACACAGACAATTTCTATCGGCTACCTGAAAGTCTCAGATAGTCGGTGCGCTCCCAGTAAACACGCTCTGGTCGTCTATGGTTTAACTGGTGAGCAAGCCGTTTAAGACGATCTCTGCTATTTTCTCAGGGGTTCAACTGAGGCCAAATCACGCTTTTTATACAAGAGTTAATTCGAGAGGTAGAGACATGTGTGCACGTCCACATGTGACCAGGTGGATGCACATTGATGCCATTTGGACACGCTCTTGTATGCGCCGACATGTGGGTAGCGGGTAGTGGGTGGTCAGACCACCCACTACCCGCTACCCTAAACCTGCAATCGCAAGATACCGAGTTTGGGGAAAGGCCAAAAGACATGCCCATTGCCACACCTACAATGTGAGCAAGGGAGTTGGCATAATGAGTAGCAGCTTTAGCCAGCGGTAGATTGCATTAGCAATTAGCGGAGGTTCCTATACCTGCAATTTGTGGGTAGCGGCTAGTGTTTACGGGTAAGGGGAAGTGTACGATCGGGGCCTAAATCTTTGGTGGCTAAAAATGTCCACAAGTCAATTACTGAGCCAATGCAACACTCTCTGCAAAGCTTGATTACAGTTCGTGGTAAAGGAGAAGTTGCTTCTGCTGCTGTGGATAATTGTAGAACATGCAGTTCTTTTGTAAAAATATTTGAGAAAGGGGAACAAAAGGGAGATAGATAGATGGTAAGAATGCAGTAATATGGAGATGATGTCATCTTGTGTTGTGTGAGATAGTGAAATTGTTTTTGTACCATTGTAGGTTTTCACATTATGTTCCTCAGTTTCTTTTTTTTCCATAATGTTTTTTCACCCCTTATTGTTATTTGTGGTCCAACCTAAATCTGTGCATTTAGTGAGCTCATAGCCTGAGTAGTGTTTACTTACCCTCAAAGTTCTCTCTCTCAAGACTCAGAACTGCTGTAATGAAAAAACATCAGATGAGATCTGAAGGGAAAAAAAAAAACAATTTGAGGAAAAAAAATAAAGAATGTCACCGAGATGTATGCCCAGGAGTAAATGCATTTCAAAACATGTCATATTGCTGAAGATGATGTGAGCATTTAGGTTCAGAATGAGCACCAGAGATGTCAGAATGCACCTTGAATGGCTTTAGAAAAAAAACCGAAAAGGTTGTTCAGCATTTTCAACATTTGTCAGGTTTCCATTTGACTCTTGGTATTTTTCATTTTTCTAAAGCTTGCCTTTACAGTGAAACTTTGTTATTTTTTTTTTAAATCCTTCTGCAAAATCTGACTTATGTTGGCCATGTCCAAATATGCCTTCTGTTCAGCTCATCATGCATGCTTTGAACGACGCTTCCCTGGAAAACAAGCCACGCTGAAGTCAGGACCCTGCTGTTATCTCCATGTTAACGAAAAGGTTTATGTTTACCTACAAAGGGCACATTTTCATTTTGTTTTTTGAGATAATGCTCTTAATTTTATTGCTTCCAATGCTTCCCAACCAAAGTGTCAGTCTTGGTAGTTTTTAGGACCAATGCCACATTTCGATAAAGAAAAATTTGCCTATTTTTTTCATGACACACAACGACGATTTGCGTGGTTTAATTCAACAAAGAATATAGTTGAACATGAACAAACGCATTGAAAGTCAGTATATCTGTTGTAACAAGACATATTCCACTTAAGAACTTTTTTGTGAGTGTTTAACGCTCACTCGTCTCACCAGCTGTCTAAGCTGCAGTCTAGAAGTGCCACTTCACTACTCGTTCTCAGTTCTTGGCTGCTAAAGGATCGGAGAGATCGCTTCAGACACTCATGTCATATGGCACTTTTAATTTCACGGCACTAGATATGTAACGCCTTTCGCCCGTAGACGGCTGGGATAGGCTCCAGCAGATCCCCGTGACCCTTCAAGGATGAAACGGGTATAGAAAATGGATGGATGGATAGATATGTAACGTAAAAAAAAAAAAAGAAAAATGCACTCAGATGATGATTCCAAATATATTCGGGATAATTGCGAAGCCTTGAGCCTGAAAAATCAACATCCTGTCCTCGAGGGGCTCCACAGATGAATTTTTACGAGGAACCAGGTGAAGAGTTCACATTTATTGAAGAGCAATTTCAGAAGACGGGAGGGAACTGAAAGGAAAATAAACTTTAGCAGTAATTACAGATAAATGGACAAAAAATGATTGCATGAACAATTAAGTAGAGCTTCATGGGGTATACGGGGAAAATAAAGTATGCAAGTTGCCACCTTACAGAAACATATGTGATTAACCTGTCAGCTAAATATGAAATAAAGTGCAGAGAATGCAAAATGAAGCTTGAAAATAACAGGAAATTTAGCAGCGTTCTCTGCCTGAGATGCTGGACTCACAGATCTCATACAGGTTTGAAGGAATCACATTTACAGTTGAACAGAAACGCATTTCATTCCAACCAAACAGCTTAGATGTGACACCAAAAATATAAACTACATATCTTAAATATTTCAGTTTCCAGCTTAAGACTCCTTTAAAACATGAAACTGCTCCACCTGTAATGCAGTGGCAGAAAGATCCAAGTACCATGCTGGCGTGAGGCAGTTTGGCAGTGACAGAATTTGGCAACAAAGCATCTGAACACTCCACAGTTTGAGTAATAAAATCTACTCCTGTGTTTTTGCTGACTACATGAATTAGCGCTTGTGTAAATGAGGAGCCTATATAAATACTGCTGTCAGTCTCAGACTCTGCAACGATAAAGCTCGCTGACTGTTATTCTCACAATATATCTTTAAGCCTGGTGCTTTAAACGTAACATCTGAAATATAACAGGTTTATCTTAATTGAAGGGAATTTTACACGTCTAAGTATCAGATTGTGTTTCTTGAAGTGTCGTGATTGGCTGAGAGAGATCCACGCACCGGCTCGGGTCGTTACTGGGCGCACCGATGGTATCACGGAGCTGTGGTGGGTTCCTGATAGAGGTATTAGAGATAATATTTATAGATAACAGAAACGTTCCAGTCGTCTGCAGCAGAGAGGTTTGCTCATATAGAGAAATGCGTCATTTTTTTCTTTAGTTCAAAATCATATCAAACAGCTTTCACTTTACTTCTTGAACACTTCATTGGACAGGAGACATGGCACTAAAGCTCTGGATTAAGTCCTGGTCCCACAGGGAATGGAAGAGCCGTGGTCCGCTTTGTTTCTCTTACTTTTTCCTCCAACCTCGGTCTCACCGGAAGCATTTTAAAAGCGAAGTGGCTGGATTCCTCCTCAACTGGTTTAGTTAGATTACGAGTTTTGGTTGAAAGTTTTGAGTTCCTGTGAATCACCCAGTAGTCTGCACCTTTACACCATCTGATTCTGTGGTCCTTGAGTGGGTTTTATGCTAACAGAGCTTCATGAGTGCCCCCCCCGCGCGAACATCTGACATTCATTAACTTACACACATTCTTACGAAAAAAAAAATCAGTTTTACGCAGCATTTATGAATCCGTAGCAGAGTTTTAGTCGGGAGGTGATTTATGTGCAAATCTACTCACAGATTTATAAAGATTTCATGAAGAAGACCCACTGTGTCTCATTCCAGTACATCTGCTGAGCTCTATTTCAAATTCACTTGTCAAAAGAATAATCCAATTCTTCTGTAAAAGTTCAGTTGATCTCTACTTTCCTGAAAAACCTACTCTGCTGCATCACAAAGCCCAAAATGCCTAACAGAAGAACCTAACAGAAACACGATGAAAAACCATTTCACACCTACAGTACATGCTGTTGTTGTTGTTGTTGTGAGGCATGAGCATTATTGATTATGTGGGATTTGATCATTTTAACAAAGTTATGTCCTGATGAAAAGCTCTGAATTTTACTGTTCAGCTGCGAACAGCTGGTAGTGTCATTTACCGTGGCTCAATAATTTGCAATCAGAACAGGACCACAGGGCTACCGTAGAAATCAAAAGTAAGCTTGAAAAGAGCAAAGCAAAGTTTGTTGTTGGACAATTTCAAATGTAAAAATAATTAACTTTACTGTTAACACTGGAGCACTGAGGATACCTGCAACACAAGGATCACCCCAGCGATCTACCACCTGACCGTGGTTTAACAAAACCTCCTCCTCCGCCCAACCTACCATCACCCCAGTACTGGCAACTAGCAGCTGCAGTGTTGAAAATTGAGATGGATATGCTGTCCAGAAATATTGTTGAAGGCAAAGGTTTTCGATACCTTGTTAATCTAACTGAAACAGCTTACAGCACTCTGTCACAATGCACCATCACCAGGATAACAGAGACTTGGTACAAAGCACAGAAGCAAGGACTGTTCAACAGGAATAGCAGTGTTGCAGACGGTTGGAGGGCCCTAACCTTAACAAGCTCCCTCACCATCCCCTGCTACATCTGCCTCCAGTGGCAAATAAATGTGTCCAATGCGTCCATGATGATGCTGCCAACAACCCCACCAGAGTTAACTGGGATTTCACTGCCTGGTTTGCATACAGCCTCTAGTTGACCTTAAATGACGGGGTTGCGTTCTACCTGCATCGAGTGATCTCTGCGGGTTAGATTGTCAGCCAGTTCAATCGCAGCACTGTGGCAACCACGGTGCTGCAAACGAAATGGCAGCAAATGGGCCTCGTGACCCACTGGCTTACACAATCCAGTAAAACATGATGGAACTCTGCAAGATGTTTGATCAGTTGGTGGAGCAGCAGTGACCTGTTGTTGCTGTCCAGTTGGATTGAAGCATTACCATAATTCAAGGTTCCAGGGTCCTTGGATTAAATGAGTTCTGGCAGTTGATGGAAGACATGCCTACAAAAAAATGATGTCTCAATTTCTTAAAAGTATCCCATTACCTTCTGCCTCATCAACACACATCTCATGCACAGAGAAGGAGATGCCCTCAATTCAAGGAATTCAAAGGAAATGTGCATTCCTCCCTGAGCAGCTGAATAAGGGTTTATTTTAAGGGTCATTTAACTGGCTTGTCATGACTGATAGTGATGACGATTGGACTGAAATAGACAAAACATAGTCATTTTCACATGGATGTCTGCTTATCTATGTTGCTTATTCAAAAGAGACATTTTTTGTCTGATGAATAATATTTTGTAGGCTTATTTTTAAAATTTTTAATCGCGATGAATCGCATGATTTCCCTGATTAATCACGATTAATCACACTGTGTACGCAAAATCAAATTATGAATTCAAAAGTAGTGTACAGTGTATTTTTATTTAAATGTTCTGGTGCCATATGAACTAAAGTGCCATAACATTTGTTGTTCAAACACTTTTAACATCAGCACTTGTCAGTAACGCATATTTAGTGTTATTCTAATTTAAAAAATGTTAAATGAAATGAAGCTTATTGCCACTGCCAGGGCATTAATGTCATCCTGTTTTTTATGAAAAATAAAAAGTCTACCAACAAAATCCTGAGCCACAATCAGAACATTAAAACAGGCAATTTTCTGAGGTAACAGCAGAAACTTTTATCGGGGAGCTCAACTTGGCAGTTGTTACAAATAACCTTGTTTCTGTTGAATCCTCCATCTGGGAGAACTTTAAAATGAAAATGTCCATGTTCAAGTTCCGTAACTTTACAGTCTCCCTGTCTGTTTTAGCTTTACCACATGTTTTTTTCTGCCAATTCTCTCTCTCAGTTCTGCAGTAGCCAATAACAGACTTTTCAAAACAAAAGCATGTGAGCAACATACGTTAATGCGCAATAAAATAAATGTCAGTGTTAATAAATTAATGAGTTAATGTGATAATAACGCGTTATCTAGTTATCCACTTATTTTATTATACACGTTCAGTCTGAGGAGATGGTGTCATTTACTCCAGTGATCACATCAGCGCTGGAACCTCGTCACAAGCATTTCGGTTTCTGTAAAGCAACTGGCTTCAAATCCAAAACTAATTGAACTGGGTCTGGCAGTGGATGCTGGCCAGGTGGCCATACTGCAAGCTTCTGGAATGAGGCCGCTTCGATCAATGTAGACAAGGGGAGCACTAGGGGTGCAACGGTACAGGTGGCTCATGGTACGGTCAGTACCTCGGTTTTTGTGTCACAGTTTCGGTACGAATTTGGTACAGTTTCAGACCACCTGCTACCCTAAACAAGCGATCGCAAGATACCGAGTTTGCGGAAAGCACAACTCGCATGTCGGCGCGTAAAAGAGCGCGTCCAAATGGCATAAATGTGCGTCCACTTGGTCACATGTGGACGTGCACAAATGGCTCTACCTCTCTATTACGCATCACCGTATTACTTGCATACGTTTTTATTCTCTTGAGGTCAGAGGATGTCTGGTCAGCAGTTGTGGTGGATGTGGGAATAGTCACGGCCAGACACGTCAGTCTGTACAGCTGTGGCATGATCTCATTCAGATGTCTGCTGTGGAGGAAACCAAGGAGATCTTTGTCTCTGGTGTCAAGCTGGAAAAGGTTGGATGTGGGAATTTATTTCTGATATGTCTGAAACTGCTGGTGGTCGAGGAGGGACAGGAACATTAATTGTTCATGATCTTTAAATGCGCATCCAATGATTCGTTCTGCAGTATTTTAAAAAGCACATCAGCTGCACCAAGACGCAGAACTGGTTACAACTGGATCTTACACAGGTAAGATCTGAGTTTAGGGAGATGGAAGATTGTGTTCTGTTAACTGTTAACTGTTTTCACTCCCTCACCGGTGTATTCAACAGCCAAACCAAAATGTTCCCACATTTCAGTGATTCGGTGATTAAAAAAAGTTTTTCCCAATTTCTTTGCTACCACTGGCCATGCCTGCTTGTTTTTTTTCCTTTTTCTGCATCTATGAGCTGCAGCCAACCGGCCAAAGTGTGATCGGCTGGTCACTGTGAGTGAGCAGAGGCGAGTGGACATTGACATACAGTGGCGGCCTGTTGCCTAAGAGGCACGCACCGTCATGTGCAAGTCCAATGCAAAGTTATTGGAACATAAATACCGCGGGACATAAAAGCGTATTGTCCCGTGCAGGTCGTACCGAACCATACCGTATTTTACTGAGTACCGTTGCATCCCTAGGGAGCACCGGCACTGGAGTTGCTAATCGGTTCTAAAACAGAAGTTCAAAACCTCCAGAGAGAGACCCCACCACTGTCTGACTGTAATCCAGCAAAGTGGTATGAAAGGATCTTGCTCAAATAGTCCCATTACTTGTGGAGGTATGAACAATTACTTCACAACATTGAAGAACAATTATAAATGTCCCCAAATTATTATTTTTGTACAGATTTGTGACTATTGAATTCTCAATCCTAAATTCAGTATTCAGCTTGTCGTTGAGATGGTGATAGTTCTGTTTATGTAGCTGCAGTCTGTAACATAGAAATGTTTCACGTTCAACTTGTTTCAAGTGTCACAGCAAAATTGTTCTGGTTTGTAATTCTACCCTGTTACTCGATCAGGGTTGACTGGGCTGAGTGCTTTTCTTTTTCTTTTTCTTGTTTTTTCCTACAATGAAACACTCAGCACTGGAAGAATCACAAACTTTTTCACTCGATAAAAAAAGAGCATCTGCATTTTTAAAGGGCATAGATACCACCTTGAATCATCTCACCACGCTTTGAAAAATGATAAATAAATGAGCGGCTGGCAACAACTCCTCATTTGTCTCTGATGTCAGCTAAACAGACAGTTGGATGTGCGTATCGATAACAAATGACTGTGGCCTTTGCTGACCCTGCTGGTGGCAGAGGATGCCTGGCTGCATGACACAAATTCACTGAATAATCATTGTGCCGGCGCACCCCGGGGAATTAATAAAGTAGCAAATTGACTGACTCCAATCGGGTCACAGTGTTCACACTTGTATCTCGTCTAAATCCTCTGCGATTGCTGGAGGATAAGGGAGGACTGTGTGGGGAGATGTTTGTGATGTGGATGAGACACTTTAATTCAATTTATTTACCCTGACATCCAACAGCTAAATCTGTGTGGATATTCATGGGCACTATGTTCTAAGCCCCACGGTTCTCTAAACCAAATGGAGTTATTTTTATTTTTTTTTTATTTTATTCTAAGAACACACATAAACCCATCCCCTGCTGTTTTGAGCTTTTTGGCTGGGAATTGGATACAACGTTCTGTAAAAACAGATTGTGCCCAAAAGTACCAGTTGTTTAATATGATTAGGACTTGTCCAAAAAACATTTTTATGGGCCGCAGAGCTACGGTGGAAGTGTAGAACAAATTTTCTAAATCGTGTTCAGGGCACTAAGAAGACCAGACTAAGGAGAGCAATGACAACTGGACGAGGACAACTACTAAAACTCTGGCATGGAATGCATTTGTCAATATTATATAAACCTGAATTCTGGAAAAGTTTGGACTTATTTTTTGTATTTGATTAAAATGAAAACTAACAGACTTTCAAGTCAGATGAGCAAATATTTTATTCACAACAGAACACAGGTAACAAAACAAATGTTTAATTGAGAACTTTACAATTTTATGCACAAATTCTGCATATTCTCTTCTTTTCAAAAGGTTTTGAACAACCCCTGCTAATAATCACATTTATCCCTTCAGGGTGAAAGTATTATTAAATAGAATTTAACTGAGTCAAATTTGTTGCTGAAGTGTGATAAAATAAAAGCCACTATGGTTCCTTCATTATAAATGTATCATGTTACTAACCCTTGGTATTCCAACAACAAAGAAAAGCTCAGACTGGTATCTTGTCTTTTATCTTTCTGTTTGCACTGGAAGTGGTGAATTATCCTTCTGTAGATCTGTTGATGGTCATTATACGTTGCAGCGTCATTTAAGCGCATGCCTGACCAATTTAAAAGCACGTCTGTGCTTGAGAGAACGTTTCATTGCAGGAGCGCCGTTACAGCAAATGATAATTTTATGCTCTGCCTCTGCGTTGATTGCAGATTATTCTACACCCAGATCACGCAGCTTATAAAAGCTTACAATCAAAATATGTCTCAGCTCTGGTATTTACCGTTGTAAGAAGAAACGACTGGGAGTGAGAAGAGCAACTTGCACTGCAAATGCACCGTCAAACCAACGTGTGATCGTGGCTGCTGAATTATTATTTCATAGAGATAAAACAGACGCTGCTTACTTAATATGCTCGTGGAGTGATATTTTATTTATACTGTGTTCATTAAAAAACAATTCACCGTTTGAGGCTGTTTGCTGTGGTGCTGCAGAATCTGTTGTTAGCTTTTATGCATCAGCACCGGATGGTGACTTTATATGTAAAGATATGTGTTTGATTCTTTTCTTTTTTTTTTTTTAACTCTCGTTGTATCCATTCTGCCTGTCATGTTGGAACAAAAGGAACAGTGAAATATTGTCATTTTGTTTCTTCACTGTTGCAGGAGCTGCAGACTGTGATGGGGTTGCTGTGAATAATGGAGTCGGTGCTCCGTTTGACGACACCATTTCTGCATTCTTGCTGCTAAATGTTTCAAGTGGTTATATGGACAAAAATACAATACTGATGTGCAGCTTTTATTGCCTGTTATCAACTGATAGATATGCATGGTTTACCCTACATTTTTACTGTAATATTACCTTGACAGATTTTTAAATATCTATATTCCTCAACTTGTTCTCACATGTGGAGTAGGTAGTCAACAAAGTTGTATTTATTTTCCTTGAAATCACTTCTAATCTTCCCTTGTATTCATAAAGCAGAAGCACAGCCTTGAGAGGCATTCACTCAGATGACTGAGGGTTTTTTATTTATTTTTACCTCTGTGCTGAACACTTTCTCTCACCCTTTGAGGACTATTCCAAAGAGTGAGCTCCCATTAGAGAGTGAAAACGTGATTTTTTTTTTGTCCTTGGACTACCTGCTGTACGGACTGATCTGTGGCCTGTCAAGACTTGTTAGTGTTTGCACATGTTGAAAAGATGCCTCATCTTCAAGGAAACCATCTCTCAAAAGAATCTCTGAGAAGGATTTGTAGATGAAGTTTTACCTACAAACCCTGATGTTTAATGAATTGTGTATAAATTTGTGTCTGAGTCACAGCAGTGTTTGACTCTTCTTTTCTTCTCATTTTTAGTCCTTTCATCATTAACACTTGATATTAATAAATAATCAAGCTCTTAAGCCTTGCACATTTTCAGGGTCACTTGGCTTGAAGATGTGTTAAATTCAAACTCTTTAGCCATTGGATGTTAAGTGTTCTTTCGCATATAAAATGGGAGGTACTTCTAAGCAATGCTAATATAAGCTCTGTGATTTACCGGGTTATTGGATTTCAACCATTTAAACAGAGTGGTGACCAGCTTTGACATGGTACTTTATGTTTACCTCCACCATGGAGGTTATGTTTTTGCCGCCGTTTATCTGTCTGTCTCTGTTCAAGATAACTCAAAAAGTTATGGATGGATTTTGATGAAATTTGTAGGAGTTTTCGGAAATGTGGAAAGGAAGAACTGATTTCATTTTGGCTGTGATCCGGAGGAAATCCTGGATTCTGGATCACTTTCAAATTTTCGATAACATTGCGGTCAATGGGGCTGAAATTTTTGTTTCTCTATATCTCCGTTAATTATTGCCCAAAACTCATGAAATTTCACTCAGGGATTGACAATGGGAACCTCTATCAAATTTCAAAGGCTGATCCAGATCTGATCCAGAAGGTGGATTTTATCGCAATATCTATAAAACCATTGAGGTTGTTCAATTTCAATATATTGACTTTGGAAACAAATATTACATATAGGAATAAAGGCAAATAAAGGAAAGATATGGTACTTTTTTAGCGGTCCCATATTGTCAGTGCTATATGTACGACTAATATTTATGGTGTAAATTGCTATATGGGGGAATTGTTACGCTTGGCGGAGGTCTGTGCTCTCCGAGTGCGTTTCTTGGTTTTTTTTTGTTTGTTTGTTTTGTTTTGTTTTTATTTAAGATGTCTTTGGGGCATTTCCAAGAATTCAAGAAAAGCCATGAATTTGTTTTCTCTTAATCTGGTTCTCCATCGATAATTAATGGTTTTTAAATCAATAAATATTAACTATTAAGTTAATTTTGGTTTTTTTTCCTTTCTTTAATTTAGCACCAAGTATTTCCATAAAACAGAAAAAGACTAGAAATAAAAACAATGATTTTGCAAGGTCATATTTGTTAGCAACACTTGTGTTCATTTTTCTGTTGTGTCTTTACATCAAGAGGTTTTCTTTCTTGACTCACCACTAATTGATTTCTAATTGTCAGTAAACTTTTTTCCCTCTGTTCATTCCTGCTGTGGATGATTTGTAGTAAATTGACTAACCTTTAGTTAGAAAACATCTCAACATATCAGTTAGAATTCAATGATACTTGTTTTGTTGGGGTTTCCCTGAAGACCAAGGGGATGTCAAAACGCTCAAATAAGGTTCACCCTTAAATAAGAGTGTACATTCAGGTTTTTCATCCTTTCTGGCAAGTGCACAGATGAACCACAGTTAAACTAAAATGTTTGTTTTTTCTCTCCCCATCTTTGTGTGTTTCCCAGGTTATATGGGCCATAATGGTTCTCCAGGTCCATGCGAACACAAGTACTGTGGTTTGGGACGCCATTGTGTGGTCAACCATGAGACTGAGCAAGGGGAGTGCAAGTGTTTGGATCACTGTAAACCACACTACAAACCTGTGTGTGGCTCAGATGGGAAGCTGTACCAGAACCACTGTGAGCTCCACCGGGCGTCCTGTTTCAGAGGACACAGGATCACCATCATGCACAGTGAAGAGTGCTTCTACAAAGGTAAGATCACCTTTTTTTTTTCTTTTAAAATATAAACGATGAGTTTGTGTAGTGCAGTCTTACATGGAATCTATTTTAAATTGTGTAAAGTCCTGCATGGCCTGTAAATTAAGAATTTTAGAACTCTTGAAAACCACACAATATGGAAAAGTATCACAAAGTACATTCAGTGTACATTCAAAGTGTTTTTGTGTTTCAACAGCCTCTTTGCCATTTCACAAATCATTGCTTAAAATGTCCTTCAAATAAATAAATGGTTAAGTAATGAATATCGCTGAATTCTGTAAAATTAACAACAGTATGTGAATGGGCAATATTGTCAAATGTTTGAGCAGTTATTCAATTTGAAGAAATGAAATAGTTTGACTGCCATCTTGAAATGCAAGTATCTTTTTTTAGGGGACATGGTAGTAAAACAACGAAAGGATGCTTCACTAATGCCAGATTTTAGTAAAATGTAATACTGAGAGCCACATGCATTTCCATTTTTATTGCGTTTTGAACAGAAATACTATTCAAACAATTGTCTTGCTTAAAATACCCATCTCAACAACAATGATAATAGTTCTGACTGCTGCGTGTTGTAAATTGAAGTGTGTTTTACACACATTCTTCTTGAACATTTTTATCACATCATAGTGAAAATAATGATCTGCTCGAATCCTTGTTTTATACATCAAAACATCAAAATTGGGTCTTAAATAAGGGGGCTCTGTTGTGTTGACTATAGTGTTTTGCTGTGCAATATGATTAGGAAAAAAAAATTACCACTTCCGTATTTGAGAGCATTTATTTGGTTGTCTGAAATAAGTACAAAGTCAAAAAAAAAAAATGCACAACTGTTTCTTAGTTTGGGGTCATTTAAGTGTAAAATGTGCATTTTTCCATTCATCCTTCCATCACTGATATGACATAGTATATGCTGAAAAACAGCCTCCACACCATGACGTTCAAACATCCAAACTGCACTGTTGCTATTATGTTTCTGGAACAAAACAGCAGACTAGACCAACAGTAAAGCTCAGGGTTGATGGAGCCTTCGTGTGTCGGTGCAGTGTAACATGCGCTACGTCAGTGATCCTATTTGTGGTGTGATGTTTTAACAACCTAGACCAGTTCAGACGATGACTTCTGATGAAATGTAAGCATTTGAAAACAAAAAGAAATATTGGCAGGTGACTACTGGCCCAGGCAGCATGGTGGCTTAGTGCTCAGTACTGTTGCCTCACAGCTAGAGGGTTCCTGGTTCGAACCTCAGCAGGGTCCTTTCTGTGTGGAGTTTCCATGTTCTCCCCGTGCTTGCGTGGGTTTCCTCCGGGTACTCCGGCTTCCTCCCACAGTCCAAAGACATGCATGTTAGGTTAATTGGTGGTTCGAAATTGCCCGTAGGACAATTGTGTGGTTGTTCATCTATATGTGGCCCTGCGATGGACTGGCAACCTGTCCAGGTGGACCCCTGCCTTTCATCTGAAGTGAGCTGGGATAGGCTCCAGCAGATCCCCGTGACCCTGCAGAGGATTAAGTGGGTATGGATAATGGATGGATGGAGTACTGCCCCCCTTTTGTATAGAAACATATTTTAACTCCCTCAACTCATAATTGATAATGAACTGACCCGACGGTTTCGAGATGATATGGCCGTTGTTTAGGAGTCCTCTCATTTAAAGACTGGTATCTTCACCATGACTTGCCATTTCTAGACACATAAATTAAAAAAGGTTGAGTGTTGTCGAATATGATTTTCTACAGATAGACTGACCCTTTCCTCATCCTCCGAATAGTTGACACACAGTCTCCGCAGGTTTATATGATGTAAGTGTAGGAGTCGGAGCATGCCAATGGTTCTTTATTTTTAAATTTTGCTGGATTCTTTCTGGCGCTTTCATGTCTGACTTCCTGAAACTCTCGGCATTTCTGGTGTGGCCACTCTCATTGACATGAACGGTGGTGATTCAGAGTGGCTGTTGTGGCACTTCCCTTCCACTTCCATCCTGTGGCATTTAAGCTTAAAGACCTGACACTTCAGTTTGTGGCATTTTGCAAACTCATCCATGCTATCAATGCAGTAGGGTTTTGTTGCTCACTGTAACTGCGTGGGTCCCGCTAGGGGGACACGCCCACCAGTTTGGGAACCACTGCTCTGTGGTATAACGTGCTTCATGGGTACATGAGTGTAATTATCATCTGCAAGGAAGCATAAAGTTGAATGCAGGAGTTCTTCCGAGAAGTACATTTGTAAGAATAGTGAGCCCAGGTTGCTATATATAAAGTATTTACATTTGTATTGTACTAATGAGTGCTGTCCCAGTTTAAAACAAACAGAATAGTGAACTTTCTTTTCAGCTCCTGCAGCTACAACCATGTTACCACCAAGATTCAACTTTAATCATGTGTAAATTCTAAACAAAATGAATCCCAGTTTCTATGTCATCTCACTTGTTTTGAGAGATTAAAATGATGCCATCTCTTATGCTGAAGATGGACTGTTGTCCGCTTTTTAGTCGGTGACAAACAATTGTGACTGACTCAAGCTACATCAGGAAGTTGGTGGCCATTCCACTCTCAATTTTCCCATCATTATGAGTACACCATCAGGGTACTTGGAGTGTAATGCATGCTGACAGAATTGTCGGTGTGAAGGCACTAATGCCCTCAAAATAGGAAATGTAACATAGCCACAATCTTACAAGAACTACGTAATGTAGAGTTGGACTGAGGGGTTAGGGGAAAGTTCAGAAACTCCATCCCCCTAAAACCAGATGCTATGAACGAGGGTGGAAGAATTTGATCATAAAAGGTGGTGGTGTAGTGTATCTCTGTGGTATTTTGACCGAAACATGTAACAGACTTTCCATCAAGACCTCAGAAAAGTATTCTAACTTGTGGAAAAAGACCATGTCTTTTTTTTTTGTGCTTATATGGCACATCTGTGATGTGGCTAATAGAAAAGATTTTGCACGGCATCCAGTATAAATGCCAAAATGTAATTTACTGTCAAAGGGAGCCGTCTTTTTTCCACAGTATAATCCATGCAACATTACATACAAGGGACGCATTCTGAAACCAGTCATATAGCTCTTTTTGAAATGCACAACTCAATTTAGAGCCAGGAGCAGGTGGTTCTGTAGTGTTCATATTTCCCTGGAGAGGGTTGACTGCTCTCTGCCATTGATTGTTGAAACACAGCAATTATTCTTGGTCCCTGGAAAGGAAGCTCTTCTTGCTTTCTGTAATGCACGACATCAGTGAAGTAAGAGCTTCAGACACCCTACACTCTTGTTCCATTCATGCCAAGCTGAATAGCTGCAGATACTTGCAAATAACACGTGCGCAAGATCGGCGAAACTGCTTCCTCTTTTAAAAAAGTAGATTAATAGAACACAGACAGTGATTCCTGGATCTTTAATGTAACACTTCTGTAGTCCTGAGTAGACTGGGTTTTGCAGATGGGTTTTCAAACCAAACAAAAACAAGCTGCACATCCACCTCACAAAAGTATGGGTTCCTCCCGAATTAAATGTTCAAAGTAGAGATGAAAGAAGTGTCTCTTGAGGCAGAAAACTGTGTTTGACAAATCCCTGTGCAAAAGCCTAAATAAACCTATTTGGAAAAGGAGTCTCAGGACTGATGTATTAATATTGAAAACAAAAAACAAAAAAACATTGCAGCAGGGTTATAATAGTTTTGGATTTTCAATTAGTTTTAGTTTTTGTTTAGTTTTTAGTTTAGTTTTTCAAATTCAGTTAGTTTTATTTCATTTTCAGAGCAGTTTTGCTAGTTTTTATTCATTTTTGTTTTGAAATACTTAGTTTTAGTTTAGTTTTTATTCATTTCAGTGTTAGTTTTAGTTTTATTTTGTAAATTAGGGTTGTAATTTTGGTTCGAGTGAAGCACTGAACTTTTTGAAGTCTATTGAATCACAAAGTTGTGTTTACATTCCGGTCTCAATAAACATATTTACCAATGCCTCTCCCCACTTGTGGTGTTCCTGGATATTTACTGACCAGCAGCTATTTGGTTGCCGGTGGAAACAGTCCATTATGGTTGCTGTTTTGCTGTTTTCTCGCAGTCCTTCCCAACGCTGACTGGCCTGCAGCTGTAGCTTCTTTCCAGGGGGCTAGTTTAGGCTAGCTTATCCAGGTAATCTTGGTTAGCCTTCTTGTGCGAGCTTTTCAAATGGACTTTCAGATTCATGGGTTTTTTTTACCCTTGACAAGTATTCCACACAATGTATCACCTGCTCCTACAACAATCATTAACACAGTCATAGTCAAAGAAATCCCAAATAGTACTGTTCCACTTTCTCCCAACTTTTGCCGCAGCCATCACTGCTGATCACTTTTTTTTTTTTGCACTTGTTGTTGTTGTATGGCGGAGTGGAGTTAATAGATTTCATACGTTTATGAGAAGAAAAAATTACAAATACGAAAACAAAGGACGTTCTTGATATTATTATAGTTAACTTTAGTTCGTTTTATAAACACATAATACAGTTTCAGTTAGTTATCGTTTTTTTTTAAACTCTCGTTTTTATTTTATTTCAGTTAACGAAAATGTTTTTTCAATTCTAGTTTTCGGTATTTTGTTCATTTTCGTTAACGATAATAACCTTGCATTGCAGTTGAGTCAGTTGAGTCAAAACATCGGTGTCATCCTGACCATAGACAGCAACAAGAGATCAATAATTTAATGGTGAATGACCATCATAATCAGCCTCTCTCATGTCCTGTCAGACCACCTCCTCCTACATCCTCTGCCCCAGTAAACGTCTTTTCACAATGCAGAGCGCATATTTGACCAATGTCAGGTAATCGATATCAGATCAACAGGAGCCAGAATAAGGAATAAAAGATACACAATCTCTCCTTTTTTTTTTTCCTAATGCATCCCTTGCTCAGTCCAGACAGGTTTTCTTCTCACTCTGATTGACATGTACTCAATTTTTCATTGCATGAGGCCTTTGGAGAGAGGACACGGTAGACTTTTGAAGCATTATTTTTCTTTTTTCCAAGAACAAGGAACAACATTCAACAAGTCAAATGCTGGAATAATCTTATAGCAAAACAATGTAAATTTAAAAGTGGAGAGGATGCATCAGAGATGGTTTCCGCTTAAATTTGAATACTTTCGCTACTCTTAAATAATACAAAGAAAAACAGCAATTAGCTACTCCAGAGACATGATCCAAGCTTTACTTGCCATTACACCTACTTAACAAGATGGCTTTTTAAAAATTAAATTAGATGCCTACATCAAGAAAATCCAGTCTTTAACACATTTAAGATTGTAACAGTTTTCTCCTGTCAGTCACACAGTGGGATGATATTTCATAGGTTTTCGCCATCCCATAGGTATTTCCATATTCATACGGCTTCCCTGTGTGGCAACGCTGACATACCATGAACATTTTGACGATGGATATCTAACATTAGACTAATGGACCAGCATGTGCTATGGAAAGGTACTGTGAGGGTTGTCAAGGATTGTAAATACTCATAAATAAATGTCTAAGTGACATTTCTGGAATTGTGGGCATTAACTGTAAAAAAAAAAAGAATAAATTCAACATATCCGAGGACAGAAAGTGACATTAAGTAGTAATTTGATATTATTTATCCTTTCTGGTTTGCTTTAGATGACTGCCAATTGATATCTTATCATGTTTGTTTTCAGAGCAGTATTGTATTTATTTACTATCTCTAATCTCCTCAGTAGATGTATTTATTTTATCCAAATGGCTAAATTTGAAAAATTACTTGAATGTTATTATTACCATCATCATCTCTCGATCACTATCACTATTATTATGAATGGGTGAATAACTAAATTGTACATACAAAATTAATTTGTATGGATTATATTCAAATATATTCTGTAGAACAATTTATAGTGCAGAATACTGTGTAAAATAATTGATTTTGTAAAGTATTATTGATATTAATTTATCAATTTCATATTCTCTTATCTATAGCATAATAACCAAGTGACTAACATGCTAGGAAATTACACAAATTTTTTATACCAAACAGGTTCCTATAAAATACTTTTTGTTTTCCAGTCCTAGGGTATTTTTTGTTTCATATTATGGTGATTCCAGAGATGATGTAAAGCAGGCAATTATTTATTTTTTGATAGGGTTACAACTATCTCAGATGAACAATAATCTTATTCAGCTAATCTAGCACTGAGCTGTCAGATGCTGATGACAGTACCATGTCAAGATGGCAGCAGTACCGACACAGGCGCAGGCGCTTGTTGTTTTGACAACCACCCTTAATTAAAGAAACATCTCATACAAGGTGATTTATGCTCCCAATATAAAGTTATTCATGCTTCCACATCGAACTGACGACATATGTCCAGCACAGCTGGAGTCCCCGTGCTCATCCAGGAGCACTGATGGATTGTCACTGCAGACTGTCTCAATAGGGAGGAAAGTATTTCCATACTAGTGACTTTTTCCTCCTGCTCCACATGGTTGTCACTATTGCCCACCAGACACTCACAGTGCACATGGTTGCAGAAACTTTTTCTTTTCCTCTTTAGTCAGAAAAATTGATTGGCAAATAATCCGCGTGTACCACGTTTCATCTGTAATCCGTTATGGCCGCAGTTGTGATGACAAGATAGCATGATGGCAGTCAGAGGAATTTACTCAATGTTTTAAGGCTCAGTATCCAAACCTAAACACAATTAAGTTTCAGATGTTAATTGTGTTTAAAAAGGAATTGTGTGTTCGGTGACTTTCAATATACATCGCTTGATTGTTTTTCTTCAAGTTAATGGGTTCAGTTCACATCACACTACTATGGTAGATTATTATTGAATGATGATGAATTTCTTCACATTTGTTGCTTTGCATGTCTAAGTTACTCACCTTACATTAACATTATTTATTGTAAAATGTTTTTTCTTTTTTTCTTTTCTTCCTTTAATAATGATGGCTGACTTCAGGCCTGGCAGGGTCTGAATTATTTATTTTTGTTTTTGGAGGTAAAATGCTTTGTTGACATACTGACTTTTCTTCTATTGCACAGTTCTGCTCCCCAATGACATTCCCATCACTTTGACTGCCTTTTTAGGACTAAATAGCAAATGTCAGTATGAAAATGGTGGAAGTCAAAGAGACGGACTAAGCCTCTAGTTTAAGTTGCTGTATGTGAACTGTTTAATCTCTGCAAAAGAAAGTGATGTGCAGCAGCCAAGAAAGACTGGGTGAAAGTAACAGACTGCAGCCAATCATAAAATATAGATTGCATGGCAATGTACTTACACCCGTGTAATATCATACGCTGGTATGCAGCAAAATGACACATGCTTGTTGGTAATCATAATATGTGATGTAGAGGGATGACCTTCGGGAATGAATTTGTACATACAATGCTTTATAACCCATAAAGGTTAATGCACTGTTGTGGCATAAGACAGCATCACAGGGCTACTAACATGGTTAAAGACTCGTCAATATGGCAGAGGTCAGATTAATATTAGCACTAAATACTGAAAAAATTGTTTCACAAAGATTTTTCCCATGACCTTTTGTTTACTGGTAATCTATTGTACCCATTCTGCATGCGCGAATGAAATGTATTTGTCAAGCTGCCGGCAGAATAAGGCTGATAGCCAATTAATCAGTCATTGGGTCCCTACTGCTGTTTGAAAAGGATCAATCTTTGTCTTAATTAGAAAAAAACAGCTCTCAGCAGAGCAGCAGTCATCATAATTTAAATGCATTAATAATGCTATATTATAACGAACAAACTTGGTTTCATAATTTAAAAATGATGTGGAGTTGAGTTTCATCTGAATATGAACTCTCTCAGGTCCACATTTTCAAGTTGCGCTAGAATTTTTTAAATGTATTTTTTAAATGTTGTTTTTGAAATGAAATTATAAGAAAATTATAAGAAAATAATATAACGGGGAAAAAAATGAAGCAACTTACAGCAACTTAACACAGCCTGATCTGTGAGGGCAACTTGCTCTTTGTTACGACCTTACAAGGTAGAACAGAAGCACAACAGAAATGCTTTGCTATTCTGCCTTGGTGTCATTCACAAAACAAGGCGTTACCATCATGTTCTTTGATTTCTCCAGTGCATTTAATATGATCGAGCCTGAATTACTACGTAGGAAACTCTAGAAGACGCAGGTGGATGCCTCCACAGTCACCTGGATTACAGATTACCTGACTAACAGACCACAGTTTGTGAGACTGAATGGTTGTGTGTCCGCCCCAGGTGGTCAGGAGTACCACAGGGGACTGTACTCTCACCATTCCTCTTCACTCTGTGCACCCCAGACTTCCAGTACAAGTCACACCCTGCAGTCATCTGAGTATTTCAGTAGATGATAGATTTCTATCACTGACGGACAAGAGACTGAGTATAGAGGACTGGTGGACCACTTTGTGGCGTATACTGGGAAGAATCATCTTATCTTTATGTGAACAAAATAAATTGAAAATAAATTGAATTTACATTGAACTGAATTATACCTGGTTACAAAGGTCGCTAGTGTGGTGATATCTGATCTTAAAAGACTGAACTCTTGGCACAAAGTGACATTAATTTGAATTTATTTAACAAAACTAATCTTAGATACGGGAAGCTATGCGGTAACAATTTACATATTCCATTGAATAAACCAAGTGGATGTCTTACTTAGGGGGCTTTCACACTTGTCCCGTTTGGAGCAGTTGTTTCGAAACAGGGAGCGTTTCCCCCTAAAGATCGGCTCGTTTGGTATATGTGAACACAGCAATTGTGCTCGGATGCGGGACAAAACAAGCAAGCCAAGATCGCCTAGGAGAGGTGGTCTCGGCGGACCTGGAGCAGTTCATTTCCAGTGAGAACATAATCGACACATCAACCGATACAACTCACTCATAACTGTGGTTCAACCTCCAAGAGAGGGGGGTAAGAGAGAGAGAGAGGAAGAGAGGAAACTCCTTCCGCGTTCATTTCTGACCAATGAGAGAACAGTTGGTTGGCATTTGTTAACAGCTTTGAACCGCTACAGACGGTTGCCTTGTGAACACAAACGCCCCAAAAGAAAAACGAAACAACTGTATCGATTCAGTCCCTGAATCGGAACAAAACAAACGGGCCACAGGTCTGAAAGCACCCTAAGTCATCCTGTATTTCAGACATGGTAACTATATGTGTGTGGATTCAACCCCACACAGAGTTGTTGGAATGTCTGCACAGAACATTTGTCATTACAGTGGAAATGGGTCCAATTTGTTAAACCAGTTGTAAACTGATTGTACTCTGTGACCATAGGCTGTTTTTAAATGAACTGTCAAAGCCAGATGGATGACAGACCAGCGCCAGTAATGCTCTGCTGATTGTCACAATTTTGTCAGAGGCTAAAAAAATGATGATCTGGTTGTCACCAGTAATGCATTTCGATCATTTAGCAGCTCCTTACGTTTTGGAGCTGTCAAAGATGGATAGTCTTAATTGTTGAAGGTGCAAGTAACCTTTGACATATTTAGCAAATCTAAATTCCTCTTGCTCTCTATTGTACTATTGATTGGGAGAAAAAAAAAAAAAAAACAGTTTTAGTGAGATACCAGGACTTGTTTTTATTGATTATATAGTTGAATTGCAGAGAAAGTCTCTTGGGTACGAATGAGTTGATTAGGATTTAGAATATGCTTATCAAAAATCAGAGGTGTCGGAAGCATTTGTAATGTGGGGGGTGGTCACACTAGTGAGGGGTCTGGGAATCCTCCCTCAGAAAGTTTTTAATAAAGTAGGTGCCATTTCCTACATTCAGGGGGGAATTTTCACATGATGCCACACACCTACTTTTACCTGTAAGTAAATATATAATCTAAAGACTTGCCAGGTAACTGTGCTAACCTTTCGATACAATAAAACCCTGTGGAGGTTGTTTTCACACATGCTGGTGTGCACCCTGGTGTGACCTCGTTGTGCACCAGATTACATCGTATAATTTTTCTGTTAGTTCAGTTCGTGTTCATGTAATGTTTTCACTCTAGGCCAAACACCACATGACATGTCATGCAACAATGGTCAATGCTGTCATTAGTCAATAGCAGTCTTATTAGCACAGCATGTTTGCCATGACAACTGGTCTAAAGTAAAGAGCTGAAGATCATGGTGACACAATAACTATCCATTGTTTTCACAGAGTTGGCCGTTTCTGTCTATATTATTTGTTCGTATCACTGTAGATGAGATAAATGGCTTGTAAATGGGGCGACTGGAAGTCGTTTGTCCACGTCTTCTAGCGTTGCTTTCTTTTTTCACGCTTACATTTTTTTTTTACAACCAACAATGTGCTGTCCAGTGCACTACGGAAGCTTCTTTCACTCAAAGTGTTGTTTACCCTATACTTATGTCTGCCTGAGGTTGTGAAGCTTTCACACCACAAACTAAGTGCACCAGAGTTTGACAACCGCCTTACTGAGACCACCTCTTCTGACCTTTTTGGCTGTTTTGGTGCGAACCAGAATGCGGTTGTTATGTTCGCACTGACCCAAGTGAACCACGCTCATGAACAAATCTCCTATGGACAGACCTCAATAGGGGTGAAAACGATAGAATCTCCTTCTGTCCATTGTGTCTGGAGAGGAAAAAGATGTTGTAAATTATTAAACATCAGCCAAAAATGTAAAAAAAAAAACTTCCAATCTACACTGCTCAAAGTAACTCAAAGTAAACAAGATAAATCTTTGTACTAATTTTTCATTGTTTAGTTGAAGTTAAATGTAACATCAATTTAATAGGACTAATTTGATGTCATGTAAAAAAGAATACAGCTTTAGCAAAAGCTGGATATTCTGAGATGGCAATGAGGTTGACGTTACCTCCTCCAGTTTTTAGCAGCCTGCACCAGTGGTTCACCTTGGTGTAAACTTTATGACAAAGACAGTTGATGAACCAGGTTCTAAACTACCTTTGCTTGCTTGTGTGAGTGAATTCTTGTAGATAGGACTCTCAATGGTTTGAATATTCTCTTATCAATCAAAATCATGGATTCTTTGGCAAAGCAACAGAAACAGCTCTGGTTGGACTTTTGAAATATAATGGTTGTGTCAAACGTAGTTTCAGATTGGTGTGGAAAACTATGGTAGGATGTCATTCCTTCAGATGACAGATGCTATGGCGTTGCTCTCCTTGCCTACCGAGTGTCACAGCAATGTCTTCATGTGACAGTATGTCATTTGCAGAAGAAGATTGGAGCCCTTGATCATTAATGTCATTTTACAAATTAACTCAAGCTTGGAAAATATGAAAGTGATTATTTTTAAACTAATATCCGTAAGTAAAGAAGCTGAACCACTTGGTTCTGATCCCAGCCGGAGAGGTCTAAGTTGGAAATGCCAGACCTTCACACGTCTTATTTGCTGATAATGAGGGGATAAAAATGACAGCCATGTGTTGACTGAAGTTTCTCATTAGTACTGGGAAGATGGTATACCCCCCCCACCACCACCACACACACACACCACACACACACACACACACACCTCACCCCGCAGCACTGCAACTTAACCAGGATCAGATCTGAAAAATTAAGTGGAGCACAAAAGCCTGTCCAATCTGCGGAGGACCATGTCTGCATGAATGCGAGCAAACGTTTGCAGCAAACTGCTGCAAGAAGAGACAGTTACAGCAAAGGTTTTCATAAATCAAGCAAGTGGTTTCACTGCATTCAACACATTCAGTCAGCTAATTTAGAAAACTATCAGCCTCTAATAAACATCCCTTGCTCCAACATTTAAAAGTTGTATTCACATGCCGCATCGATGCGTTGCATCATCTACTTTGTTTCATCATCCTGCAGAATGGATTACATTTTCATATGTCTTTGTTTCCAAGTTTTGATGTAATTGCATCATACCTGTATGAATTTGAGTGCAGCAGACTTCATGTAGTTTCAGAAAATGTGTGCATGCATTTAAAATAAATTTAAGGTACATACTCTGAGTTCTAATGCTTGCAAGATATGCACACATCAGAACTCAGATACAAGTAACACAAGTCATTTTTACCACTTTTAAAAAACGGCAAACCTACAAACGGGGTGAAATATGTTTTTTTTTTTTTTTAATAGGTGTGGCTTTCTCAACTGACACTTACAAATGAATACGATTTTAAGTACCTGCAACAACTCCAGTAACAGAATCAGAGGTAATATTTGCAGTACTTTCAGTGATGTTACTAGTCATTTGCAAGAGTGTTAAAAGGCAGTAAATGTCATTATAATCCCTGAAAGTCATTTAGAGAAGTATTTTCAGTGCAGATACCTCAAAATAAGTTACCAAAAGAGAAAAAAAAACAAAAAAATAAATACTGTGTTGTGGATATACAGTTCATTCAGCTCGTTTATATCTTTTCACAGTGTAGGCATGTCCTAATCATCTTATTTTTTTTTAAAAGAACAGGTCAGTAGAGCCACAAATCTGAATGCAACATTGTTAAGGATAAGATTACTTTAAAGGAACTGACTCCAGGCAAGCTCCATTCATTCAGCCTTGTTTTTGATTGGTTGTCTTGAATTGCTCTCCTTGCTGTGTACTGGTTTCCAGTCAAATTGGTATGCACTGGACAGTCTTTGTAAGAGGCACGTGTCACCCACGCCTGTGAACAGCCAGCCACACCCTCGGTCACACGCCGGTGGATGTTGGATAAGATCCTTCGGTGCTGCACATTAAATTGTAATGACTTATAATATAACTCAAAGTATCATTGAGTTCAAATGTGAATTCAGATTAACTACCAAAGGGAAGGTGTTGAAGCTTATCATTAAAAAGAATCTAGGCACTTAACAAAATAATTTAATGGAAATTTAATTAAAAAAAAAGTCAGGCTACTTGGGTTGGCAGAAATGAGCTCCTGTTTGGGTTTTTTTTTTCTTCTGACTAACATTTTCTAGTTTAATCAACGTATTTTAAAGAGGCTGTGCAGTTATATTCATAATTTTGTGCAAACGTTTTGGCTGGCCCAAGGAGGTCTATAGAACTGAGCCAACTGCTCAGAGTCAGGCTTCTTTATCAGATTCAGTTCCTATGAGTTCCTGATCCATATTGTTGCTGCCCCAACAGATGGCTGGAAAATAAAATGTCTTTTTTTAACGGCAGACTAGTAGCAGAGATTCCAACATCTTGTCCCAAAAGGCCTAAACTCCCTTAAAAAAAATAAAGTCTCGTCCCTTCTTGTAGATGGCCTCAGTGTTGCATGTCCAGTCTGTGTAGCCCTCCGCCTCTTCTTCCAGGATCTAAATGGCTTTTGGCTTATTCTTATCCTTCATCATTCATCTAATTTGTCTTTTGCTTCACACTCAAGATGAAGTGATTCCTCTCGCACCATGTCCCTCAGCAGTTCTTCCCGTTCTCTGGACTCCTCCTCATGTCCACCACTGACACACACTACAGCAGCAGAGTCATCTGGCAACATCAGTGTGCTTATATAGCTCGTTTCTAGCCCAGAGTCCACTGAAGGTGCTTTTACAACACAAGCAGCTTCCTCACACTGCTGCACACACATCAACTACATCGATTAACAAACCCGATCCCGAAAACGTTCAGATGCTTAAAAGAAAGCATAATTAGTGTGTCAGTGTATACATGTGGGCAAACTAATTTAGACCTTGTTCAGCAGAATTGACAAAACTCACATCATGAAATGCTGTGTTGACGGACCATCTGTGATGGTTTGATCACCTGTATCCTGTTAATGGTCTCAACTACACTCTGACTACTGATGTGTCCAGAAACATGTGAGCTTCTCCAGTAGTTTTGAGATTTAGATAATTATTTAGCTTATAAAACATCAGAAAAATTAGAAATGAAAACCATTAATTTAGCAAAAACACATTGATTTCACTCTTGTTTTGAATAATGAATTAATGTTTTTAGATTTAATTCAGTCACTCCCCATCATCATTGACATGGAGATCAATGAGTTGAACATCAGATCCTCATCAGATCTACCCAGAAATGTATACCTGTGATTGAGTTCATCCGTGCATATTTATGGAGAATTTGAAAATAATGGACTCATTCATATGGTTTGTGTTTCTACTCTTTGGCTTTGATGTTAATAAAAGAAAGTATTTAGATTACCAAAGTTATTGCTTACTTTATTGAGGTACTTTCTATAAGTCTAGACAGGTAGATGTGAATTGTTTCCTGAATGCTTTTAAGGATTTATTAACCTGGATTTTTAGGTAAAATTCAAAAGTGAATGACAATGTTTAGCTTTCAAAACAAGGTGGCTACTTATCAAAACTTAATTCAGCATTTAGGTGTATCTATCCCCCCGTTCTGAGAGCATGCTGTCAGTGTTGCCTCTTATGGATGTAGATCAGGGGTCTCAAACTTCAGTCCTGGAGGGCCGCTGTCCTGCACGTCTTAGATGCTTCAGCGCACCTGATTCAAATGAATTAATGGATTCAAATGAATGGATCAGTGTCAGCTTGTCATCCAGTCATGCACAGGTCTGCTAACGACCCACTGATAAGACATGCAGGAAAGCAGCCCCTGATCTGGATGGTCTCCTACAAGGTATCAGTTGTTATGCCAGTTACATTTTGCAATTAGTGTATTTATTATATAAATCAATACAGATTTTTTTTCCCTTTTGCTTAAGATTTCACATTAAACATTCAACTTAACATTTTATACTTTCCATCAAGCTCACCACCTAGGCCACACACAACAAACTAAACATGATTAGGCTTTGTCAATAAAAGTAGGGCTTGTTGTGCAGTGTGTGCTTTTGGTTTTTAGCTTTTGTTGGCGTTCTCAGTAGAGCGAGCTCTTTGTGGATGACTCCCCTGGGCTCTGCCAAGAAAAACATGCTCATGAAGCATCATAGCTCAAGTCCTCCAGAGACCCGTCTTAACGATGCGTCTGCGTCTTTCCCACCAGAGAGTCCCTCCTGTGAGCTCAGCTTGTGTACAATAGGGTGTTCAGATCCTCCTGTGTGCTCTTGCTTTCTTTTAATGACTTTGTGACGCGATTAATGCTGTGACCTCTGTACGAGACCTGCCGCTTTCATCGACGGGAGTGCCAAAGAACAAGCTCCTCATTAAAATCCAGACCTGTGAATCATTAAGTTTGCAAGGACACCCGAGCCATTGTCAGCTGCACGATGGTGGCGCCTGATTACTCTAAAGTTAGTTTGTGTACGTTACCATGTGCTTGGTCAGTTCAGAAGCGGGTATTTGTCTTGTGATTTTTGACTCTTCTCTTTCAAGTTTTATAACTTGCGTTTATATAAAAGGCCTGAAAAGTTAATGAAGCCTGACGCCAAGCCAAGAGGATATTTTATTAAAAAATACATTTTATTTATTTAAAAACTGCACCTTGTTTGTAGCCCAAAATGTCAAAATGTATTATAACAGCTTTAAACAAACAAACAAAGCTGATGAGACTGCCCATCTACACTACAACCCTCTTTTACCTTTTTGTCAAGACCCCCCCCCCCACTCCAATATGCTGATTATCATCATGAATGTGAATCACAAACTGGTTTTGATCTTAAAACAGCAGTTTTTGCCAAACCTGAACAAACAAAGCAAGTGAAAATAAGTGATTTTAAACTCAATGCATATGCTGAACTGTAACTTCCCACCTGTATTAGAAGCATTTAATAACTTTAGTCAGAAATAAGTGCTCAAGAACCATGTGTGTTCGCTTGTATGCATATTGTGGACAATCCATAAAGGACCGACTCCAGAGAACACCTTCAGCATATTTATGACATAGACACCATTTATTGACTGATAAAAATTGGATGTTTTTCTGTTTGAAAGCAATGATCTGTGACAGTGATTTTGTGATGATCATTACAATTATAAGGTAATAATTCCCCATGTGCACAGTACACCGTCTTGCCTGGAAAACAACCCACATGTTGCCAGCGTGACTCAGACATGCATGTTGACCCTGTAGTTGTTCCTGTGTGAGCCAAAGTGGACAGTTCTCAACCTGCAACAAGTCAATTGTATTTCTTTAAAAATACTGACCAAATATTGGCATAACAATAAATTTAACTGACTGCCCAGATAGGAGGTCCCCATGAGATGTTAGGTCACAAAACAATTGAAGTGACACATTTTCCACATACTCAACAGAAATTCATATAATCTCAGAAAATGAATATATGTTTGAATTGTCCTTCAAGCAGGAGAATCTTCTCTAAAAGCAAGAGTGTTGGAGACTGTCGCGCCTTATTTCAAGTGGAAAATTATAAGGGGAGAAAAAGAAAAAAAAAACATGTTCAAAAAATATTAAGGACCAGTGATTTAGTTCATAAAAGAATAAACGGTGTAATTCCTCTTCAGCTGGTCTTCCAGACACAAACTAAGAAGGTTCTGTAATCTGCTGCAGTTTTTCAGAAATTGTTAAATATATTGAAATGTTGTTGTTTTCTTACGAACACAGAAGGATGTTCCATTAAAATAAAAAAAAGCTCTCAGAAACTCATCACCAGCAGGTTTCTGAACATTACAATAATCAGGAACTGGAATGGCTCTCTTAACTTACAATTTGTGAGTCCTGACAATATTGACTTCCTGGAATGAGAATGAATTGCATGATAAGCTGCTGAAGTCGTCTATTATTACCTGACAGGAAACACTCTGTTCTGGGCTGCAGGAGTTAAAAAAAAAAAGAGAAAATGTCCATGGTCTCCCAGCATTTAAGTATTTAAATGTGAAATGGATGTTTTCATGGTTGCAGTTAGTGTGGTTAACGTTACCATCTTTTCTCTCCCAGAAAGCATAACAAATATGAAATGTTGATCATCACAGAATGTAATATTAATGGTCACATCTAATGCATTTACTACCTGCTACTTCTCATCTTCTAAAATATATTTATTTACTTTAATAAGCTCATTGTTATCTGGCAAAAGTCACCATATAAACACTACAAATGCTGCAATGTCTGGCTCTATTTATATGTAAAATGACCAGTTGCAGATAGAAGTGTTTGAATCCTCTCTTGTTCATGTTTGGCTGCTGTGAGGATTCTTCCTGACGTCATTAGAAACTAAAACAAACCCACAAGCCCAATGTATACTAAATGTTAGGGGTTCTGGTTCAGCCCAACTCCAGGCAGCCATATACTACTTCCATAATGCAGAGTCACCAGCTCGGGTGAAGATAGAGAATAATGCAGTTGAACTTCCATTGTGTTCATACCTTCATTCGTCACAAGCTAAAATGTTGGAGAAACATGCACAATATTCATTCCTCAAAAATACTCTTACGATTTGGCATAAAGCCCACACTTTTTTTAAATGACACTCCCAAACTCTCTTGTTTTGCACCTATATGGGGAAATGAAAAATGTATTCCTGGAAGGCATGACATGGGATTCAGACACTGGATGGATAGAGGAATACGTCAAATAAAAGACCTTTATGCTGGAGGTACTCTAATGTCATTCACACAATTAAAAGATAAATTTGACCTACCTGGGAAACATCATTTTAAGTATCTCCAATTAAGAATCTTCTTATACTCAGAACCGTCATTGTTTACCATTGAAACAGCTCCTGGTAAAACACTTGCAGGGCAGAGGTCAAATATCCATCCTTTATAAAGCACTGTTAGCAGGCTCTAAAGAAACTCCCTGTCACGTCTGAATGATCTTCAGTCAAACATAAGTGTAGAGGAGTGGGAGAAGTCACGTCTTCAGGCCCAAACTCAAACTATAAATACAAGATTCAAACTTCTTCAATATAAACGGCTGCTTAGGACCTATCATCACACCTGTTAAATTACACCACTTTAATCCTAACATTCCTCAGACTGTTGCATCAAATGCACTGAAAGAAATTAGGTACCTCTTGCTTCATTGCATGTGGACTTGTCAAGTAATGAATGTGTTTTGGAACAAAGTCCTTAATTTAATATCCAAATTGACAAAAATAAGATTGTTCCATTTGAAGCTAAATTATGTCTGTTGCACATATACCCTGAGAATTTCCCGGTAAATGTAAAGAAAAGTAAACTAATTGAGTTCTGTTTGCTACAAGCTAAATGTGTGATTGGCCTAAAATGGAAGGAGAGTCAGGGACCCACCTCTGACCAGTGAATGAACAGAACTATCTTCTAACTTGGCACTAGAAAAACTCACTTACATGGACAAAAGGATAAATTGAGGACTTTAAGGAGATCTGTTCTGCTTTTTTAAATTTCATGAAGGACATTGATGGGCAAGTGCCTGGATAATGACTGATACTACCTTTCCTGGGACCTTGTGATGGCTTATTCCTGATTTTATGTCTGGAGTGTTATTGTATTTAAGAGGTGGATTTAAAGACATTGACCAACTACTTTTCTACGTACATATTCTCTATATGTGAATTTCAGATCTTGTTGAGGGAGGGGTGGGAGGTTAAAGGGATTCTTTTTTCTTTAGTTGTTGTTGTTTACATGTTCCGTGTCTTTGGAGTGTGTATGTCTGTTTATTAAACTTGAAAAATTCAATAAACAAATTATGAAAAAAATGTTAGGGGTCAATCTTAATGGGAAAACTTAGAAACTACTGTAAAATAATTAAAGAAAACTTGGTTATGGTTTATTGCATGCTTTTGTGCATAAGCTCTGCTAAATTTTGATGCATGAAAACAGGGCTTTTTCTGAAGCGTAGCTATTTGTGCAGAAGTCCTTCCTCGATATACTTGTGATTCAGATTCAGTTTTGTGCAGTTAAACACTTTTGATAGAAGGTGACAGCTTTCAGACAGCTGTGTCCGTACCAGAATAGCCGATGCTGTAGTCTGGAGCAGACTGGGCTTTTTAGGAAGCTCTTACAACATAGATATACATCTTCTACTAGGGCTGAATTAAAAAAAACAACAAAAAAAAAAAAAACTTCCCGGATGCACAACCTCATTAAAAAATAATAATAATAAATAAAAAAACAGAGGCTAAAGTTTCCTTTGATTAAAAAAGGCAGCTTCTTTTAATTATTTGGTCATATAATTAATTTACTTATTTTAAAAATAAATGGAATCGTGCAGTCATGACCTTTCATCATGCAGATGAAAAAATACTCAACATTATTTTTTTCTGACTCATCGTGCTTTTATAGCCTACATATACTTCAAATGCCCTTGAAACGAAACATTGAATTCTGCAGCATTCGGGCAGAGGAGATTAATATTCTAGTTCAATCTGTCCAGATTATGTGCTCATCCGCTGTGTATCAGATCAGTTTATGCAGGATCAGTTGGGGTTTTTTGTAACTAAGAGCTGCCACACGAACACAAGTACTTAAGAGATTAAGTAACTCTCTTTGGTGTGTGTAAAGTCACACTTCATGGCAAACACATACTTGAGTGTTTGTCACTGGATATTTGTTAGGGGAGCTAATCACACTCACAGAAGAGACGAAATAAGGGCAAACAACCTATTACCTAAAAGATAATGATGCTGAGAGAACAACATGTCCTCTGCCTCAAAAATCCACAGATGCTTCAGCTCAGTGCCTGTTGCTGGGCCATTTTTAGATTAAAAATGATAATTTAAAAAAAGTTAAAGAGCAGTGAGAAATGTTGTTTGACGTGATGCAGAGATTGGACAAATAGAAGACCGGATTTATTGCTTGATGTTTTTGGAAAAAAAAACATATTCCTCTTTGGGGATGGGAATAAATGGTGTCTTCCCGGCTCACTTTGACACATTTTAATAAATGGCACTGAAAAGGTCTTTCTGGAGCAATGAGGATGCCAATTCATACATCCCTTTCAACCGGGAAAATCGATGTTAAATTTGAACGTTTGAGAGACGACACAAAGCTGGCATCAATCAATGCTCGAGAATTAGATTCAAAGAACCCCCCCCCCCCCCCCCCCCCCCACACACACACACACACACACACACACAATCTCTTTATCCCTGGACGTGAGCGTCTGTTAAGAGCAGCCATATCTCTGAATGCATGGCACCATTTGCTTCCATTATTAAAGCAGCACTAAGGCAAATTCACTGACAAAACAGTGTAGACACATCACATAGCTGTGGGGACTACCGCAGGCTCATTTGTTAAATGCAGATTTGGGAAGGGAAATCATGGCACGGTGGTGTCATCACACTGCGTATCTTGGTGAGAAGAAAGAACTCTTTGTAAACAGGGGGGATGCAGTTTAGACGCAGAAAGCACAGACAACTTTTTTTTACTTTTATACACACAATGGAGTGGGGTAAAAAGTTATTGAAAAAAGTTCATGTGAGCACACATGAAATTTGTGTTACAGGTGAATTAACTTCAGATGTGCAAATGAGCAGATCTGTCAATCAAGATTATTTTTACCAGCGATACAAGAGCAGGCCACATTAGAATAAACATTTCCTATAAAACAATCTGCTCTTTTTTTTTTTTTTTTTTTTTTTTTTTTTTTTACCATTTATCAGGTCAGTTTTAATTCATTTCTTCTCTTAAATAGGTGCCATAAGACTTAACTCTTCAGTTTATATCAATTTACAGTGTGTTGCATTTTTATGGTTAAGGATTAGACTGTGCACATAAATGACTAAATCACTATTAATCCAGAAAATAAAGGCATACGTCACAGCTCCCTTGCCCTTTGGTAATGTTGGCCCATCTGATAAAGTATAGTCTTTCAAAACAAACAAAAACTAAATGAGAAAACATGGAAACTGCAAAACATTGTGATGGAGGAGGTACTGTATGGCTCTGCTTTAATTATAAATTCCAGATCTTAGACTTCCTTCCAGTAGGACTTCCTTCCTACTGAAGTATATTGTAGCTTATGAGTCATACTGATAAAATACATTTTTGTTTTTTTGTTTTTTAAATCTGGAATTCCAAGTAAATGCACTTTTATCTTTTTTCTTGCCTCCATTTTGGCAACTAGCCATAGTCATGTTGTGTTGAGCTGGAAATTTAAGACATGCATGTAAATTAAATCAAAATTGACAGGAAATTAGTTGTACTTTGCTAGGTAAAGACGTTGCCATGATTGAATTCAATATTACTGAATTTCGTGCTTGGAAAAGAAAATGGCAATGTAATGGCTCTCCCTTGAAGTAATTTTGTATCTTTTACATTAAAGGCCCGATCTTCCGCCAGATCTCCTAAAGCCACTATTAAGGGATAGCGGGTAGCGGGAGGGACATTCCCCCACAAAGAACACAAACTTCCACATTCCTAAACCCGCTATCCCACCTGAACTACCTGCTACATTATGCATAGGAGTGTTTATGGCGTTCCACCTGTTAAACCAATCAGTGCGTCAGTAGCCATTGCCTTTAAGAGCAGGTTGCGCTACCCGCAAACTGCTATGGAGCGTCTTTTCATCCAGATCGGAGCAGCTCTCCTGGGACTCTGCTGTAAAACTTCCTCCTCCTCCTCTGCACTGATATATAAATAAGAATATTTTTACATAGACATTTCCTATCAGCTACCTGAAAGTCCCAGATGGTCGGTGCGCTTCCAGTAAACACGCTCTGGTCGTCTATTGTTTAACTGGCGAGCAAGCCGTTTTAGGCCGATCTCTGCTATTTTCTTATGGGTTCAACTGAGAACTGCTTTTTATACAAGAGTTAATTCGATATAATCCGATATAATCGGTAGAGCTGTTTGTGCACGTCCACATGTGACCAGGTGGATGCACATCGATGCCATTTGGACGTGCTCTTGTTCGCGTCGACATGCGGGTTGCGGGTAGTGGGTGGTCTGAGTTTGCGGGAAAGCGCAAAAGACACGCCCATTGCCAGACCTACAATGTGAGTAAAGGAGTCGGCATAACGGGTAGCGGCTTTAGGAAGCGGAAGATTGCATTAGCGGTTAGCGGAGGGTCCTAAACCTGCAATTTGTGGTTAGCTGTTTTAGTGGGTAGCAGCTAGCAGAAAGTGGGCCTAAGTTTTTACTTGTAAAATAAACTCAAAAAATCCCCAATATAGTTGGTAGTAAAGTGAGTCTTTTTTTTTTTTTTTTGCTGTAATAGACATTGATAGCAAACAGTTGATATACTGTCATGTCAAATAATAATAAAGAAATATATATTACTATTCAGCAACAGAGTTCTAAAAACCCCTTTGTTTATGGGAATGATCCTATTTCCCTTCTTGTGATTTTATGCATCTGTAAAGCACTTTGAACAGCCTTGTGTATGAATTGTGCTCAACAAATAAACTTGCCTTGCCATTATGTGATCCAGCTGAAGTCACTGGGCCTTCAGCTCGTCTGTCAACCTCATTTTCTACAGTAAACAGCATGCTGTTGTGCCTTGGAGATGTGGCTTCAGTAGCAGGTCTGGGGGAAGGATGTTTGCTTTTTAATTGTGTTTGGAAAACAATGCTGACTCTCTTACTGGTCATAAATTATCTGGTTGTTACCAGGTCCAGAAATTATGTAAATAAAATCTATAATGAACAACAACAGATGAAATATTAATTAGTCATTAACCAAAACTAAGGCAACGTGCAGATGGAGTGTGTGGAAACCAAGGACACCCTTACTGCTTCGGTTAAAATACAAAAAGTAAATACCGGCCAGATGTTGCTAATTAAATGCGGTTGATAAATTGATCATCCATCATTGCTGAGGAGGAAAAAAATAATCAGCACTAACTTCAGAGAATCTGTTGTTGCTACCTATGAATCTTGGAATGGTGGTACGGACATTTACAAACGATTTCTTTTGTGAGAAAGATCATTCACAAGTGGGAAACATTCAAGACAGAAGCCAGTCTTCCATTGAGGGGACTTTCCAGCAAGTTCATGTCAAGGTCACGCGGTGCAATGCTGAAAGAAGGGAGAGAAAAAAAAAAGCTTAGAGTTTCACGTCCGATCGTGTCAGTCCTAAAAGAAAAAAAGACTGGAAAGAGTTGTTTGAAAGAGTAGTTTGGAGAAAGTCTGTTCCCTGTAAACAGAAAAGGGAAAGGATCAAGGCGTTACAACGGCACAAACAAAGTCCAGACCTCAATCCAGTGTGAGACCTCAAAAGAGCTGTGCATTTAGCAATGCCTTCAGGCGGGGATATATGGCCAAAAAAAAAATCAAAAATAAATAATCCACTATATTTTCAGACACACTAGCAGTGCATGGTAAATATTACAGTTAAAACTTTCATAAGCGGCACTGTAGAATATTCTAGCTACTCTCCACTAATGTCAGCAAATAACATCTGTCGTCTATTCTTCTGCCACCTCTGCACTCCTGTACTGTTTTCTGTTGAAGCTAATAAAGATGTTCTTATTCACTCTTAGCTCCTTTCCTGTTGTTAAGCAGCACACCAAGTCAGAAGTAGCGACTAAAATAACATCCATTTCCATCGATTCAGTTCATCAGCAGTCACAGATTTTTGCAGATGAGATGAAATCCGGCAGAAACAGCATATATACTTTTTTAAAGGTCGTACTTGTATGAAAAATGATTGTCTTCTCCAGATGGAGGTAAATGAAGAAATCCATGTGTTCACTGGGATTTGCTGGTGAGGTTTTAAAGGGGAAACTGCTTTATATTATATTTTATGCATGATATTGTAAACAGTACTGTCATTTTCTTTCTTTTTGTTTTAATTATGTAATGTCTGGATAGAGTTTGGCTTCAGTAGGAAAATATGGGGAAAAAAAAGTGTTTGATTTGTAATAACTCATTCAACTACATAAAACATCTCTGCTGATTTTGATGATGCTTTACTCTTCCAACAACAACAACAACAACAACAGGGAGACAGGACATGTATTTATATGCTCAACTCATAACTACTGCCATTTTTCAGTGCTTCAGTGCCATGTATACAGAAATGAAAAGCCTGCAAATTTCTGCACCTCAAGACAAGAAATTGTTGCCTTTGATCGATGGGTTTATTTATAGCTCTTTTTTTTTAGCTTCAAGGCCACCAAATTCATTTGCATGTTCATTATGTACCTAAATGGCCTATTATTCCATCACAACCATGTTCAGAGGACTGAGCCACACATCCTAAACAATTATATGACAAATTAGCCAGTTAAGCATGTTTGATGTTTCTCTCCCCTGTAGCGCTGAAAAAGAGGTTGATATTTCTGTTCATAATAATAATGATGATAATAATTAGGAGGAGTTTCTCATAAAGATGATGACCAACAATGCAATAAGTTGTGTGGAATGTGCATATCCTTTCATTTGTAGAAACGTTTCTGCCCCATTTGGTTGGAAGTCTACTTATTTTAACCCTTTAGGTGCTGGAGTTTTTTCAAGAAAATATACAATTTTGATATCAAGATTTCAAAAGGATATAACTTTAAAGAAGTTTGAAATAAAGGTATACTGTCCATGGGAAAATTGGTCAGTATGACTTAAAGTCTGTGATGGGAGTGAAATTATTCATCTAATTTGCATATGACATCACAGGGTGGCAGCCATATTGGAAAATGTTTAATTTTGATATCTAGGTTTCAAAAGGCTATAACTTTTAAAGTGGTTTGAGATAAAGCGATACTGTAAATGAGAAATATCTTCAGTATGAACCAAAATTTGGAATGGAAGTAGATTTGTCATCTAATTTGATTACTGTGACATCACCTGCCCAGTAGTCCTCAATTTCAGATTTTTCCTCAAGCCCCATGCATAAATGAAAGCTTTCATTTCAGTGACAATCACATTATAAAGTCATGAAATCTGGAGTTTGGTTTCAAAATTTCCATTTCAAAGAACGGGTGGTCCTATCTGTTTGTTTCATTGTTGATGAGGATCTTTCCTTTTAAGATCTTTCAGTAAGAGCGCCTGTTTATATAACCCCTTCAGATCTCTTTTTTTTTTCACTGTGGTGGAATTGATCAATTGAATCGCGTCCAAAAAGCACTTTTGCAGTTTGCAAAAGATAGAGTATTATTGGTGTTGGCTAAAAGTCTCTTTCTTATGTAAGGCATAAACCTGAAAAGTTTATTTCATTGCTCTTTGCATGCTGCCAACATTGCTTGAAGCAACGTATTTGAGTAAGTCAGAGATGGAGAGAAGAGAGGTGTAGGGGGAGAGGCTTGACTGCGCTGTGGGCGTTTTCCAATATCAAAGCATTGACTTGATTCTATGTTTAGTTCAACCTATAAGACCCTCTGATCTTCCAAATGTGTTGAATTTTCTGATGTTGAACAATTTGAAGTATTGAAATAGAGAAAAGAAAAAAAACTAGGTTGAGAAAAAAAATTGCTGGGTAATACAAGTTAAAGGCAGTTTTTTAAAGAGATATATGTGCATTATGTTAAATAACTAACCTTCTGTTCCTAAGATTTAAAATTGTGATTTTTCCATTTTCAATGAAAAAATAAATGAAAATGATGTCAGACAATGCGTTGGTCACTGTTGAAAAAAACCAAACAAACAAAAAGAAAATAAAAAAATTATGTCTGGTTTTACGTGTTTTATTAAAGACACAGCGAAGGTGGGTATTTTCTTTGACACCAGGCATCAGTTAAACACTGCATATTTGGATTTTAACAAGTTGTTTTTGTTGTTTTTTTTTTCTTTCCTCATGGTGCTATCAGTTTGACTGAGAGTCTGTCAAATGCAGAAAGGACAGTGCTCACTATCGGTGCAGAAATATACACCATACATCAAAAAAACATTCCTAACAAACCTTCAGGAAAAAAAGAAAAGAACAAAATAAATGCACAGGCCGGACACAGATGGAAGACGATCCAGTCAACGTGGACCCATTCATTCTTCCCTGCTGATGGTCAGTGCCACAAAGAAGGAAACAAAGATTAATTAATACATGCCAAAGATGATTTCTGAAGGGAGATTTTTTTGATGCTTTCAGGGTTTTTAAATTTTTTTTGGAGAATGTCAGATTTGGAAGGACGAGTAACAAAAATGCTTTGAGTTCTCTTTTGAAATTCCTGTGCTGGATGTTGCAGGGCAACGTCCGGAAATGTAAAAAAACCCAAGGATTTTTGTAGGTGCTGAAATGGTGGTGGATAAATGCTCTGAAAAAGCATACTTCTTTGCAACCCTTCGTTTGAACCTGAATGTTTTATGACCTGATCAATAAGGGCTGCAGAGTAGGCCATATGTTGGGGAGATGATTTATCGAAATTCACGTCATAGCTTCCAGCTATGAGTTGAGTGGCGATATAAATGACAGCACGCTGCTTTAACCTGCTGGCGACCCCACTGTGGGATGAAAGGCAGGACTTATGGAGGCCCTGTGTTAATCACTGTCTCTGACAGTTTATTAACCCACTTTTTAGTGCGAGTAGCTGATGGCAGGTGTGAGTTGACATCTGTAATGTAGCACTAGTCAGCATTATTTTTATTTTATTTAACCTTTAATTTAACCAGGTTAGTTCCTCTGAGATCAACAATGAAGACCAGGGACACACACACAAACACTCTCACAATCACTATGGGCAAACTTAGAGTCACCAATTAACCTAATATGCATGTTTTTTTTTTGTTTTTTGTTTTTTTTTTTGACTGTGGTAGGAAGCCAAAGTACTTGGAGAAAACCTATGCAAGCACAGAGAGAACATGCAAACACAGAAAGGCCCGGGATTTGAACCAGGAACCTTCTCCCTGTGAAGCAACAGTTCTATGAATGGATGTGTATTTCCCACATAACAGTTTAGAGTTTATCTCATCCACTACAGGACATTTCTTAGTGGCTAAGCTACACGAGGGAGTGAAAGTCATTGGTTCAGATCATTTCTTAGTGCGAAGTTAAAGAAGTAAACACTTTTTGACCTGAAAGATCCTTGCTGGGTAAAATGTAATAAAATGTAAAATGTTAATACTCTTCTTGCCCTCAGATCTTATGTGCCAACCCATCAGGTTATCATAGAAGTTGTCATTGATCATACAAATAAAACAGTCCAGTGGTAAGAAGAAAATCTTGACTCGAGGAATGGTTTACACGCCTCCCAGGGTGTTTCTGTTTCTTCTCTATAAATATCTGCACTATATGGTGTCAGGCTCACACATTATCAACTGAAATATTACCATATGAAAAACAAGATACACTCCTTTTGATGCAAAAAAAAAAAAAAAAAAAATTCCCAGTGGAATACATAAGAGTGCCCAAAGTGAGAGTGTGTTGAGAAGTTTATTGCAGCAGTTCACGTTCATCCATCCCACAGCTATTTTGGATCAGGTTTGCCATTACCCAGGTGGGAATAAATCTTCTCTGACTAGATTCAACTAGAGGCATTACCTTTATAATTTAGTTGAACAATATTGCATATTTAGTTGCGGCATATATGCTGTGATGATATCCACTGTAATGTCGAGCACTTCTCACTTTTGCTTGCTTCTCCCTCTGGCCTTCAGTCTGCTGTTTATTAAGTCTTTAAATCATCCATTGACATCATTTTATGCCCTAACCCCATGTCTGAATTTTTCCACGCCCGTTTTTAAAACCAGCGCTCAAATTATGGGCACAATGCTAACTCGCTAGTCTTCCTATGACAGACCAAATATAGACCTGAAGCAGTCCTGATTTGACGCCTGCGAGGTGTGCTCAGCCCCTGGGTCGCCGTCCTCTATCATGTCATCAACAAGGCCTGCCGCTGACAGACTAAGCTCTGTGTAATCAACTCCACTGGGATCAGGTTTGAGAACAGAACAAAGCTTCGCTGTTCTCGTTATCTCTTCCTCTCTCAGTCTCTGTCTGTCAGACATCTATCTCAGCTTACACTTTTAGGTGTATGGGTCTAAACCACATAGCGATAAATACATTTAAAGCAGCCAGGATCTTTTGCAAAAAGAAAAAGGAAAAAAAATGTTTTACAAAGAAAAACCTGCATCAATACTTTTGCATAAGTAATGCCTCAAAGAGGATTTTTACAGGTTCCCATCAACACAGTCTTCTTTCAGTATATAGAGTATGAATACATTTAAATAATTTAACAAGAGCGAGAGTCCGTTAGGAGGTTGTGGACAATGCTGTAGATTTCAACTTACAAAGAAATCTGGTCCATCTGTTCTGGAGAGACCAGTTGCCCAGTCCTCCCACAACATGAAAGCCCTGGGGAGGGACTTAGTGGCCCACTTAAGTATTCGAGTAAGTTAGTAAGTTGACGGTAACCAAGTGACAGTTTAAATTTAGTTTTCTTGTCGTGTGGTTGGTGTTCAAGATGTCATCATCTACCTGCTTCTCCCCTGGATAAAGCACGTAACACTGTCAGGATCATGTTCTTTGATTTTCCCATTGTTGTTGACGCAGTTTTAAAACACAGTGCAGCTGAGAGTCCTGTCATGTCCTCAGATACTCAGACGACTCTGATGTGGGTTAGGGGTGTGTCAGTGGTGAGCAGGAAGCTCAGTACAGAGAGCTGCTGGACTGTGAGGACGGTCACTTCATCGTTTTGAACAGGACAAATGAGATGATCATAAGCAGACTGGAGATAAATTGAACAATGATTCCATCCTGGGAGCTGTGGAGGAGGACTGCAGATGCCTCGGTGTTCACCTGGACAAACAGGTTGGGTTGGAAATACAGCAACAAGGCTGTGTAGATGAAGGTGCAGAACATGCTACGATGTGAGGAAGTTTAGGCTCTTCAGCATTTGCTGCAAGATGTTGTTCATTTTGCATATTTGCAATTAACTGTTGGGGCACCAGGATCAGAGCCAGTGACTTAAGGAAACTGAGGAACCTGAATCTGAAGGTTGACTCTGCTGGGAAAAGAAGAACTTTAGACAAGTTGCTTAACATAAAAAGCAGCTTTTCACACCCCCAATGCCTCATACTGCTCCATATGTTCAGTTAGAGGCTCCTTCATCTCTCGTCTGATAAAGAGCAGTATGGATCATTGCTCTTGGATTAATAGCCTTTTATAGTGACTGTGACTTCTTATAATTCGTTTCTTTTAATTTTCCTTTTTTAAAATTGCATTCACGTTAACTATCTTAGAGTAAAAGGGAGAGTGAATAAGAAGTATCTGGGGTTACCGTGAAAAAGAAATGTGATATTTGTGTCGAGTGAATGAAGCTGAAGTAAAATCCCCCAGATTGCAATGAGTCCGTTCAAGGTAAGAGAAGAAGAGTGGGGTGGTAATGCATCAAAGATTAAGACGTGAGGAAGAACATTGGTCCTGATGAAGGATGGGAGGGAGAGAATTACAACTCTATCCATGGAGAAAATGGCTTGACAGAGACTGAATGTGGGGAGTCAATCTGTCCCAGAGAGATTACTAAGTGGTTCGGCAGAAATAGGGTTCTGAGAGACGCCCGGGTTTGTACTGTATAGTTTTTTTGTCCCTGGTTTCTTTGAACTATGGCAAGTTTTTCTTTAATGACAATAACAATTTGACGTTGCAGATCACAGTTGCTCCATTTCATTACTATTTTTTTTCTTTCAGTCTTAATTAACTCAGTCACGACAATCTCAAAAAGAACATTTGGTTAGTTGAGTAGCTCACACATGGGAATTCTCATCATTTTACCAAAGTTTGTCTATTTAACGTGAGGAGTAATTAAAAGGTAATGGACAGATCTGACCACAGATGGGGATTGATTAATATTACAGTTGCACAACTGGTGATCTCCTTTTTTTATTCCTGATTTTTTTTTTTTTTTAATCAATTATTATTATTATTATTTTATTATTTTATTGGAGCTTGGTAGCACTATGCATTAAATCTGACTGCCCTTGTTAGAAGTTATTTTGGTTCACCATGGACAAAAAACACTCAAGGTCAGCAGTTGAGGATCGTTGGCTCTCAATCAGCTGGACACAATAATGAACTTTGTGGTAAGATTGTGTTTCCAGCTGCTTTTTCTGTGTCCACAAATAACCTCTAAACCCCAATTCTGTGTATCCTTGCTGTTCAATTAACATTCTCGAGCATTAGCAGTGGGGGGGTTGCAGTTCCACTACCCATATATCCATTTCAGACTCAGTCAGGTGTTGCCGCAGTGGCCATAGTTGCTTTTAAAGATTGCAATAACTGACCTCTGATTTGGGTAACCCAGTTGTCGTGCTGTGATGTCTTGATTTGTTGTGATCCCTGACAGTGTCCAGGGCCTTGGAGACTGAGATGGAAAGGCTGGAGGGGGCGGTGGAGGGTGGGGGGCAGACACAGTCAGGCAGAGACGGGGCAGCTTCAGCAGAGTTGACTCTAGCGATTCTGCTGAGTTAACTTTTTCTCCATATAAATAAAACAGCAGCGCTTTTAAAGGGGCAGGATGAAGTGTGTGTGTTTGGGGGGGTGGGGGGGGTGGGGTCACTCACTGTTATGTCCTTGTTGGTGGGGGAAGTTTTCTTTTTCCTCCTCTTTCTTCTTCTTAGGTTATTTTGTGTATCCGACAGTAGTGTGTGGATCTTTTGCATTTTATCAAAACTGAATGGGACAGAAATGCCGTGACATTTGAGTCTTCAAAAAGGGGCCTGGATGGGCCTCTGTGCATTTTCTGGAGCTGAAAAGTAACCTCCACTATGATTCATAACAACTGCCTCCAGAGCAGCTGTTTCATCATGTCATTTGGTACAATTTCCATCATTACCTGCATAACCTTGTACTCAGTGTTTAGGGGCCGTCACCTGTACAATATCAGGATTTGCCCTCAGACATGGATTTATAATCTCCATGTGATTAATCATAGATGTGAGAAAGGATGTTCGAAACAGGATAACTTTATTACAAAAGTTATTTTAGCCATCTCACTGTATTGTTCTTGTTTTTAAACACACATGCCACAAGCACAGCCAGTATATATATATTTCACTTATTTATTACAAATGGAATTTGTGTCACAGTCATTGAAAGGTGACTTGCAGTCGAACGTCCTTTTCCATGTCCTGCTGTGTGTAAGTAGGCAGTACTGTAGCGGTAATTCATTTAATGCTCAGCAGTGCTTTCTGTTGATACTGTCAAGGGAGATGGGAACAATGAAATGACGGTGTACCTGCTGTATTGTGAATATACTGAAAGTGGAGAACATTGGGTTTGAACTTGATGACATTTTCTTTAAGAGTCTGGTTTCTTTTTTTTTTTTTAATGAAGTCCAATTGTGCTAGTACTTAATTGAGTGTCTGTCAAAAGTACAGTTTTACAGTTTTCTTTATTTTCTTCTATGTGCTTTGTGCCCTAGGCATATTAATTATTTTTATTTTTTATTTTTTATTTTTTTACTATAAACCAGAGCAACAGTGGCATATTTCCACTGCTAAATTATTATCAGCCCAAACTGACATTTACATCTATTGCCAATTCAGATTTGAACATATTTTAAAATTGAACTTCATATAGATTGCTGCTGATAGAAAAGGAATCGAGTTTAACTGAAATAATTTATTTTGCTTCTAATGCTTTGGTTGTTAAGGGTTGATTTAAATTCAGGTGCAGCCCAGTCTCTCTCCTGACAAGGAACATTTAAACAGTTCTTGTCTCTTTGTATTATTAATCTGTTGCCAAAAGAAACAACTCAGTTACATTCTCACTCTAAGCACAGAACATCCCAAAGAAGCAGTCGTTTAGGTTTATTCATTTATTCATACATACATATTGTGCGTACCTACCAATTAAGTTCAGTCCAGAAAGGAGGAATACTGCAGTGTGGGTTTTCACCTCTGACCCCCACAATCAACAGAACCTCAGTTTAGCGCCTTTGCTGTGGTTCGCTCCAGTAGTCCAGTCCAGCAAACTTTACAGAGCAGCCACTCGTGGAAGCAGACAGCCAGTGGGGAACGAGGCAGGTATATGGGATTATAACCTCCACAAAGCAGATGACAGCGGTTCAACAACGCAACAGTTTGAACCCACTGGCGATGAAACCACCGCCATGACGAAGGGAGATGTACAGTTTAAAACTCATGACAGCAGAGGAAAAAAATGTGCTGGTGGGACCAGCACAGGATCAAATTTCCCATACTGATTCTCTTCACTATAGACTGCACTGGAGCTTCTAGCTGTGCTCCTGGAGGGATGTTTGAAAATGGCACCGCCTTGTCATGTTCGGATTAGATGACTGGAACGGTGTTACTGTGCCACTTCACCACGTGTTAAATGGTAGAACGGTTGTGGCGCTGCTACAAGCTGTTGAAACTGGACATCAAATGATCCAGTTTTTCAATATGCGATGATATCAAAGCAATTTGGTGAAACAGAAAAGTATTGATTTTCGATACTCAAGCCTAGTTGTGTGTGTCTGCATGTGAGTGAAAGGAGAAGTAAAAGAGTTGGGGCGGTTTCTGTCCTTGTGAGAAATCGGATGGTCACGCCACAACCAAAAATCAAGACAAAGGAATGGAGCATAAAATGACAGATGTTTGCATATGTTTGTCTGCTTCTGAGTACCTGTGGAACAACAGGGCCACAGACTCATGAAGAGGGTCACCTCTTGATCCATCTTTATGCATCTAGTACTAAGTGTCATGAAAGGAAGATGGTTAATTTGCAAGCATGATCCCTTGTCTTAACAATAACTTGCAATTCACAACTACATCAGAATGCTCTGGCGTTCAGTGAGTGTTCTCTGCCCCTTTTTCTGCCCGTGTTAAGGGACCAGTCCGACTTTTTCTCCAGGTGTACACCGAGATATTTATAGGTTGGCACCATCTCAATGTCCACCTTGCAATTGTTCACTGGATCTAATATCATATGATATGTTTTCTGTGTATTATACCTGCTATCTGGTTGTGGCGTTCCATGTATGCTTTGCCTACAAGCAACTTACACTCTGCTATGTGGCACAATTTCAAGGTTTTTTTTTTGCAGAGCCTGCATCTGGGGACCTATCTGGTATGGTAGATCTTGTATTTAGTGCCTGGTCATGTGCAGCCATGATCAGTGCTTCTGTGCCGTCTTTCAGTTCAGTCTTTTCCAGCCATTGGTTTGTTTTTCCAATGCCAGCCACCTCTTCATTTTGGTAGTGCGTGATAGGCAATGCTAGGTTCCTCCTCCATGTTAGGTTTCAGTTGCCTGAGGTGCTCACTTAGCAGGTCATCAGTGGAGGCCATCTTCTTGATCATATTCCTGGAGAACTGCTGTTTCCCTTCTGCAAAGTGGCCCTGACGCTCACTCGTCCTCGGCCTTCCTTCCTTCACTTAGTGTTCAATCTCAAGACGCTGGACTCAGGGTGAAACCCTCCATGTATTTTATAAGGAGCCTTCTTTTCTTGACAGTGGTTGCAGTGGCCACAGGTAGTTGTTAACCCTTTAAGCACCAAAGTTGCAAAATTGCAATGAGCAATAACACTGAAAGAAAAAGACCATAGCTCCAGATAAAGTGTCAGACCTTTTTAACCAGCTTCCGCCACAAGACTGCAGACATGTTCTGCCTCAATCCTAACACCAATTCAGGGCATGCGTCGACACCAGGTAAATGGAGTTTGAAACATGTGCTCAGGGGCTAACAAGGAAGCAGTTGCAGTCAGTGATAGAGAGCCAGTTACAGAGAGAGCACGCAAAATGTTGAGGCTCAGTGTTGAACAACTTGCTGACTCTGATGGGAAATATTTACCTTCTGAGGATGACGATCGGCCCTCTATTGACAGTGAAAGTACGGGACGTAGGTGCAATTTGGCGGTGGTGCTCCACAGTGGTGGTGGCGCGTCCGTCCACAATGGCGGTGTACACCAAGCTGCACATGTCGGAGCCTCGGAAAATTTCGAGGTTTTGCCTAAATGACGTCGATGTGGTAGAAATCAGGAAATAGCTCAAGTTTCTGGATGTGGCAGGGGCAGCAGAGCTGGAAAACACATCACAGTAACAAGCAGAGGAAGGAGCAGCGGTGGTCAGAATGGGGCTGTAAATAGCAATGATGATGATAGCTGGGTTTTTTAACAAATGAGGAAGAGCAACACAAGTGGATCAGACAGTTTAATGAGACAAGAACTTAACAAAAGCTAAGCCCACTGATTTCCTATTTTTGTTTTTGAATGATGATTTCTGGGACTTAGAAAGTTCTTAGAAAGTGAAGAACTAAAAGCCAAGTCTTGATGATGTAACTGACCTGGAGATGTCAGTGTGGAGCAGGTCTGTGTGCTGTGCCTGGCAACAAGAGATACCACACTCTGAAGAACTACAAACAGTGCCATCATGATAAATAAGCGCACATTTGGCTACTCTGCTACTCTGATAAAGAGCTACTGATCTGCTAACATTTTACCTTTGTTAGTTTACTTTCTATTGTTTTTCTGGTTCATTTACTCTGAGGATAAGGTGACAAACAACAACAACAATGAAAAAATCTTCACTAATCCAGTATGGCTGCCGCCCTGTAATGTCACAATATTTGATGGGTAAATTTACTCCCATCATAAACTTTGGGTCACACTGAATATTTTCTAATTTACAGTTTGCCTTCATCTGTAACCACTTTTAAATGCCTTTTGAATTCTTGACATCAAAATTGAAAAGAAAAAAAAATGTGGCGCCCACAGGGTTAATAATAATATTTGCGCTATGTAATTTTGATAAAAAGTTCCACCTCCTTTATACCCCTGCTGCTTCATAAATGCCCAGAATGAATGGGTAAAGAAAACTTAAAGGTCAGGAGAAAACCTTTTTTGTTGCATTGCATCAGTCCTGGCACTGCCGAGAAAATAAATCCCTTCAGTGGCATTCACAAGAGTACTATAATGCAGTATATACAGTATATTTGTTGTACTCATGATAGATAGTTAAATAAAATTCGGTCTCATAATGAAACCATGGGTGCATACAGCATGTTATGATCTCTAGCAAAATAATGTTTTCTTTCATTCCAGAAATGTAACTTAAAATGAAATGAATTCTGCCTTTCATACACTCTGGAAAGAAGAAGCCTCTAAGCAGCTTTTTCTGCACACTAGTTCCGATGATTTATGGATCCACAAAAGGCTGAAAAGCAAGCTAAAGTGTTGCAGTAATTAAACAAGTATATCATTAAGAGTGAGAGTTTGACAATAGCTGTAGCAGTAAAAGTCTTGGCTTTGAATAATAAATCTGAACGGTCACAGAACAGCAACTGCCTGCTACTGTGTTGCACAATTTCAGTCGTAACCAGATAAATCACTTGGCCCTGGATCAGAGAAACCATTTGAGTCCTCTCTCTTTGACATATATTTGCAGTCAGGGGAAGAATTGACCTGCGCATTTGTATGAACATTTCAAAGGCACTTAATATTACATAGTGCATTTTCATGGTGGAACCTGGCCAGGTCCAGATGTAGCCAACTGACGAGGGCCGTTTGCCATTCATCTGTCACAGCCGCAGAGCAAAGCTAATCACGACATGTCTGCATCCTTTCCCATTAAAATAGGATACAAAATAACACTAGTTTTAAAAAAGAGCATATTTGATAAAAGCACAGAATTAAAAATAACCAGGGATTCAGTCACCATAATGACAGAGATAAAAAACTAAAAAATAAAACAAAAAATTATATATACTTTTCATTTTATCCGTTAAGTATATTGACCAAAGCAACATTATTCTGCAGCGTTCCAGTGGGACTCTCAGATTATATCTTGTTGCAGAAATGCTGCATCTCCCTTTAACAGTTTAGCTTGTAAAGACAGTTTGCATTAAAGGACTACTATTAGTGTACTTAAGTTAACTATAAGTGCAATTTGTGAGACTGCTCGGGGGGGGAAAGGGAATTTCAGAGACATTTGGTAATTTAGTTAAGGTAATTAAAAATAAATTATGCTTTCTTAATATGTGGGATATCACAGTAAATCCAAATTAAATTTATAGTCGTTCCTCTTGAGGTTAAAACTGACTATAGAAAATTAAAACAAATAAATAACACAGTAAATATTGTAGATTTTGTCATGCTTTCCCTGTTTGTGTGTGAGAGAGAGAGAGAGGGAGGAAGGGAGGGAGGGAGGGAGGGATAAAATGCATACTTCTTCCCCCTTCATGTGGAAATCACACTTCAGTCATTGTTTGTGTTAAATCTGTGAGCCATGAGACATTTCAAGTGTTATCTCACTGAAGATAAACACTTGAAATGAACATCTTCTTTTCTTTACCCATAAACTCAATAGAGTGCATTTCTGTCCCGATGCAACATTGTTTTTTCAGCATTTCTGTGCAAATGTTTAGGCTTTTTTCATAAAAGACCTTTTTCTACTGGGTCTCTTGGCTGATACCAGAGAAAAATGTTTATCTCTTAAACTGTTTGAACGTTGCAGTATAGCTGAGGGTGATCTCCTGCATGAACTCTCCACCTGCTTTTGTCTCCATTTACTTTCAAACACAACAGGTGCCCTTCATTTTTTGCTCTATGGTTTTACTAGCAGCCAGAAAGTCTAAAGCATGTGTCTTTACTGGTATCTAACATTACCTTCACCTACAGATAGAAAGAGAAACATTGTTGCTCTGTCTTTGAAGCGAAACAGTGATTCCAACCAATCCATGTCCTTTTAAGGTGCCACAGGGTTTTTTTTTTTGTTTGTTTGTTTGTTTGTTTTTTACATCTGCAAACATTAGCAATTCCTAAAGGGGTTAAAGTTAAGGTTTAGGACACAAGTTGTAACAGACTGGGTGAGTATATTTTAGGAAAAAAAAAAAGGCAGCCCGCCCTCAGCTAGTTCTTGGCTAGCTCCGCTCTGTTGACCTGACTGGTTAAAGCGTCATAGACCGTGACGGACTGGTGGTTCATCCCATCTGCTGCCGAATATTTTTTTTTTCTAAAAGCACATCCCCTTTCCAAACCCAAACTGTGGATCGCTACCTGTAACACATCATGTGCCGTGTCAGATGTCCTTCAACACCCCTGCTGCATTTGAAGTACAGGAAGAAATGATCGTATCATTTTTTCAGCTGTACCCCAAGTGAAAAAGTTAAGAAAATACATTTCTTACATGAAAAATAAGAGTGAAGCATTTAGTTGATAACATGCCAGGATGTCCAGCTCTGAATGTTAAGGACACTAACATGTGCATAGCAGGTTGTGCGTCTGCAAACACGTGTCCGTGTGCGTGACTGCGACGTCCTCAGGTTATGCCCGCAGGTATTTATCTTTTATTCATTTTTCCAGTTGTGACTGAGGATGCTCTGGTGACTCTGGTGGTTGTCAAAACAGACTGCTCTATTCTGGTCAGTTTTTACACTTTCACCAGCAGCTCGTAAATTTAAACAGTCAAAAAAAATGTTGTACTTTTTTTTTTTGGTTCCTGCTTTAGACTCACCGCAAGTATATAAACAAGCCTTTCATTCACAACTTCAGGTGCTTTAAACAAAACGTTGTTCTGAGTTTACTGTTTAACTCTCTCCACCGTTTATATATATTGTATGATTTTTTTTTTGTATTGTATTTTTTTTATTGTAAGTTTTTTTTTTGTTTTTTAAAGGTCACTGCACGAGGACTTTTCATTTGAAAAAAAAAATGTTTTTTCTATACATTGGAGAGAAAATACAACCATTTGCACTACAGTGATACCCTCGCCCATTCTGGGTTTGCCGTTTGCGGTCCCGCATACTCGCGGATTTTGCTCTCAAAGTTTTTTTTCATAATGTATTTGAATTTTGTGACTTTGTCAGGCAATTTTTTAGCAAAAAAATGCTCACACTCACCCCGAATAGTATTTATATATTTTATTATTACATATTATTATTATTATTAACATTTTATCACACAACAAATAAAAATGTTTTTAAATTTATCATTAATTCATTATTATTGTAGGAATGAGTATGAACGTTTTTAGAATGTGTTTGGGAAGCATATCTTAACATATATAATATCATACATAGGCTTTTTAAAACTACATCAATAATTTGCAGATTTCTGGAATTAACAGGGGCAGGAAGCAAGCAAGTTTATTTGTATAGCACATTTTCATGTATAAGCCAGTTCAAACTGCTTTACATAAAACATTAAAAACATATAAAGAACAAAATAAAACAATAGAATGAATCATAATAAGGTGGAAGGAAGGAACGTAACCCCCACGATTAATAAGGGTATACTGTACATTAGGTTAGAAAGAAAGAAAAAAAATAGTTGTGGAGTGTTGGACATCCATGCTTGAATCAAATACCTTTGTTTGAATGTATTGGTAATAGTGGAAAATATGAATTCCAATATGTTGATCTAAAAAGTCTCCTAAAAGGATCATTTACAGCAGTGGTCCCCAACCCCCAGTCCTCAGGCTGGTACCGGTCCGTGGGTTATTTGTTACCGGGCCGCAGAGAAAAAATAAGTAACTTCCATTATTATCGTTTGATTTATTATCTGAGTCTAAATGATGTTTTATTTTTGAAAAATGACCAGATTCTCTTCATTACATCCGTCTAGGACTCACTCTTGACACATGACAAGACTTCCAGACCCGTGTCTCGGTCACGTGGCACAATGAGTAAAAAGCAAACATCTTGAGAAAGTGTCTTTGCGTCAAAATGATGTTACCTACACAGTGGATTCACGTTTATTGTAATACAACAAAAATACCACAGTTTTTATGCTGGTGGTATCATTTTATTTTGTTGTATTTATCTGCGACACATTTTACAAACCGGTCCGTGAAAATATTGCCTGATATTAAACGGGTCCGTGGCGCAAAAAAGTTTGGGGACCACTGATTTACAGTACATGCCAAATCATTCAACCTGCATGGAACAGTGAAAGGCAAATAAAAAACCATGACTAAAAAGCTAATTCAGTCATGTCTAATCATATTTAGTGTTTCGTTAATTATACTGCATGCTCTAATTCCTTTTTTTAGTTTGTAGTTACATAGGAAATAAATAAAAAAATTGTCCTCAGTATTCTAGATTTGATATTAAAGAAGAAAAAAAAGGTTGCATATCACAGCATTCTCCAGTCACAATACTGAATAATAACATATTCATGCTCGGAGTAAAGTTTCAACACTTTGAGGACTTTACAAGGTCATGCAAAGCTGAGATGAAAATGAAAATGCTTTGATGGGACTGTAAAAACCCATTGATTTCCCTGGCGGAGCGTAAGAAGAACGTCTAGCCTATCAAACCCACATGATGGTTAGTGTTGGGATTGCATCAAGCACCTCATTTTAATTCTCACTGATTGCCCAAGTTGTTTCGCTGAGGGAATGCTGGGAGGAATTTGTATGACAAAATGAGATCCCACACATCTGAAGAGGAAATGCCATAGTTTCTGGCATCGCTCTGATTCTGCTTAACTAGTTATCAGCCCTCAGTGAGTTCCCCCTCAGCTTTACTGAGGAGAGATCTCATTAGCATGCTCACTAAATCATTCTTGCTTGATCTTCAAGCAACAAAGTTCATTTGTCTTGTGCAAGACTTCACGTAGCAGATATGTTTCCTCGTGATCACAGCACAGAATGAAGCAGGAGTGTCACCTTCCGTGACATCCGTGAACAACGGGGTTTTACTTGTCAGCTGCTTGTCACCAACCAGTATAATTATTTCAGGGGAGAAAGATTTCTGTGTGCAACAATGACAGGAAAAACTCCGTTTTAGTCATTGTTTTGTCTGCTTTGCTTCACTTTTTAATGTTGACTTCCGTAGAGGGCTGTAGACTTGGGTTTTTCCTGAATATAAATTGCTGTTGATAATGCTACATCAAATGTTATGAATTACAACTTGAATGTTAACTCACTATCAATTTTAAGCATTTGAGATCATGTTAGCATTCATAAAGCATCTACTCTGACATGAACATGTACATCTGAGTTATATTTTTTTGAAACCCTATTGTAGGAAAACTGTATTTCTCATTGTAGAACAGCAATTGCATAAGGTATTCTCTCCAACTTCTCACTATTTTTTTTTTTTTTTTCCTTTTCTTCTTTCTAGATGATGACTGCAGATTGAGTGATTACCGTCGGCTGAAGACTAAGATTCTGGATTTGCATGACAAACGGTACATGGGGTCTGCCATCCACGGGGCTCACAAGGACAGCATGACTGCCAAGAAGCAACTGGTGGATATGATGTTCAAACGCTTCGATGCAGATAATAATGGTGAAATAGATGCCAGCGAGCTCTCACAGGTAAGTTATGTAAGGCAATGAGATTCTCAACGATTTTAAAGATTTATATCAGTTACTGGCATGAAAATAAATGTTGTTTTACCTTGACACATGATACTGATTTGAAGATATTTTTAAAGAATATATTCAGGTAGAGAATCAAAAACATACATATTACTTTGTAATGGCGCTTCTCTAATAAAGATTATTGGTCATTTCCACTTTTAATATTAAATTAAAAAGACAGTTCTTATTAATAAAACATCTCTGTGTTAAAGCCTTCAAATTAGCTCCTTTCATGTGTGTCATAATTTTGCCCATTTTACTCGTCTTTTCCTTCCCTCTGGTAACGGCGGTGCATAGCTCCAGGTAAACCTCTTGAAAAGCAATTCGGGTCAAAAGAGCGACGTGCTCATGGGAGGCTGCAGCCTTTGACGAGCACTACCAGAGGAGATGTTATAAGAAGAGCTTTTTGTGGCTGCCATGAAGAAGCCGAATATTTTCAACAAAACAAATAAACCCTCATTTTACCTGAAGGCTGATTAACTATAAAACGTTCTTGAAATAGTTTAAAGGTCTGAGTAACAGATATTGGTTTTCTAAAGCAGGATATCAGCTGCCACCAAGTTATCTTCCTGCTGATCCAGTAGAAGAGTCCATCTGGATGACATTGTGATAGAGCTGGACTTAGGTGAAAAAAAAAAAAAAAGAAAAAGGGAAAGAAAAATGTAATTTTGTATTAAAAACAGTTTAACACCATCTCAAAATAGTTATATCTTTCCCACAATTTAAAAAATATTGATTACAGTTAAACACATTTCAGTTAAGTACAAATACATTCCAGTTTGTGTCATTGTAATTTGATTATAAACAGATTTTGTTTAATCTAAGATTCAATATAAGATAAAACAAAAAACAAGCGAACAAAAAAAATTTTTAATTTCAACTTATTAAAAAAAAACAGCTTAGCTAAGGGAACCAACAGATTACACTGCATCTTCACCTTAAAAGAGTAATCTGTAATATGAAACAAAAAATATATTCATACTCCACACTCCAATCAGAATTGGGGCAGTATAGCTGCGCAATGTGAGTTTATCTACCCTTGTGTAAGGAAACGGGAACACACAGCCGATCACCACTGCATAAGCTACTTGGCTATAAACGTACTTTACGCCACCAAATCAAAAGTTAGTTAGAAGTCAACATAAGAGTATTCACAGCTCCACAGGATAATAAAAAACACGATTAATATAACTAAAGTAGGGCCATGATAATCCTATACCGTCTAGTTTGGCGTCAGCCTGATATAAATTTCACAGTTTACATGTTAGCAAAACCTCCTAGCGGTCACGTATCGTCAGTCAGTCACAACTAAATTTGTCAACATTCACTACAATTTGAAATGTTTTCCGTTCCATTTGTTATTTTCGTGTAGCTTTAGAAATCCATTTCATTACTGTCGAAGCAATGCTTGGATTGTTAGCTATCGATACATTTTAGCATCCGTTTGAGAGGTAACGTTTTAAGCGAAAGAAAGCGTGCTAACGTGGGTATCACTGACATGGCTGGACATAGCATCTTTTATTTACGCTACACCAGCAGATCTGACCTGTGGAATGACAAACCAATGGGTAAATAACTTGACTTAGTCTACCATCAAAGATGTTTATCAAAACAAAAATGCTTTAGGCCACTACGTTGCTCAATACCACCACGCATGGCAGAAACTGGTATTACAAGACTGGACGGAGCAAAGCACACTAACCCGTTTAGATATCTCAGCAGCCAAATACGTGGTCATCATTTTTATGGCATTAATTTCTTCTCACGCTCTTCCTATGTTAACCAAAAATCTTTCAAGTTGCTCCTTTAATGCTATTTAATGTTTTTATAATTATGTTCAAAGTGTGAATATTAAATTAGATATATTTGAAAACATCTTGGCTGCTCCATTTATTTTATTCCAGGCCGAACTGTATCACTCCACCTCTCTCTTGGTGTTTGAATGACACAAGCTAATAATTAACATCCAGACTGAAAAGCTCTTTTCTGGGATTCCTTAAGCGCTCTGTTTAGCCTTCATCCCCAATTTAATCCTTAGCACATTTGGGAGTTTCTGGCATATTTCACACAGAAGCAGTCACACAATAAGTGGAGCATTTTTGGTATAGTCTGAAATTAAAATATCAGAGGAAACCTTAATGGGACATCAAGGTGTGTGCAAAGTAATTTCTGTTAAATTGTAGTTCAAACTTCACTGACATTTGCTCACATTTATTGTAGACTGTCAATACAGAAAAACCTTTTGGACCCAATGAATGCTTCTTTTTCAAAGTTGCTGAAAAAAAATGGCATAAGAAAATCAGAAAAATTGTTTCTGTTTGTTGTAAAGACATGGATAAAAAGTGAGCTGTTGTACTCCTGCCATGTAGTATCGTCAGGTTTTCAGGTCAGAGGTTTCATCATCACTAATGGAAAAGTCAGCTTGCAAAAAACAAAAAAAAATGCATTATGTGTCCTCTTTACTTATTTTGTATTAAGTATGCTTTCTAGCTATAAGCACTTTCAATTAAAGCGTGCATTGAATAACCTACGTTCAAGGTTAACTTTTGAGTGAAAACATTCTTTCTTAGAGGTTTCAAGTCTCTAATAAAATCAGATATTTTGAAAGGTTTTTTTTTCCTCCCATTTAAAACTAAAAAAAACTACGTGAACAGGCGTGAAGGCAAATAAATCACATTTGCAGTATTTTGAAGGCCAGACTTGATCAAACAGCAAAAGTATTGCTTCAGGAGTCCCCTGCCAGCTCTGTAGAGGACGAGTTATAGACCCTTTAAAAGCTTCTTCCTAATACGTAGGGTTTTACATTGCATTTACAAATGACGGCTTACCTTTCGTGCAGTGATATCTTATGTAGTTTGATAAAACAAATGAAGTTAGATTAGGAAAAGACAAGCCTTTCAGACAGATACTTTGGAACACTTTCTGAATTGTTAGTAAAATCAAGCCTTATAAAGTATCAGGCTTTCAAAGTAATCTCAGTTTCACAGTCCCATTATTTTTTATAGCCGTTTCAGGCATACTTTCTTGATCAAAACTGAACTCCACTGTGTTTAAGCAGCACATTGTCTGCCTGTCATCACACAAGATGGGAACAAGAAATTACTCTAAACCCTTTAAATCTCAGCACGTCTCAGACATCTGCCGCAGTACTTCTGGTGATATTTTCAGATCACGCTCGGCCTTCCTCGCTGAACAACCGTGCATCTGATCACACTTAATTGCAAACAGTGTTTCAGACATCTGATCCTGTTAGGTTCTGCAATCTTTCTGGAAATTGCAGTTTCTAGTAGTCATAAATCCTGCTGCTGAAGTCTCTTAACTGAGCCGTTTTTACTCTTTGGACCAAGGACGCATTGACCAACTTTGTGTCAAGCTGGTGTTTTATTTATTTGTTTTACTTTATTATCCACTTTTTATGATATTTGGATAACAGTTTTTCTGGAATTTAGACAATTATTGGCTGATGTTGAGTCGTCTGCTCACCTTGTCAGCATGCATTTGCCGTGTCCTTCTATTACTCTGATTACTCATTCACCCGACTAAAGGTCCGAGCCATTAGCAGGTCACCCACGATTTAGTGAACCCTTGATTCAAATGAGTTCATTTGTGTAGCATGAACTCAGAACAAAAGGTAATACCAAAGCACTTTATGGAAAAAAAGTAAATGACTTCAGAACAATTTAAGTTAATTACAGTCCAGTTCAGCCCTATACTAATAAAAGAGTACATGTGATAAAATAAAGCTGGCCATTAAGGCTGAAGTGAAATATGAAATATGAAAAGTTCTCCTTTCTTATTTTAGCTGTTATTTATATTGTCTGCATTACCTGAATAGATCCAGTGTAATAACCAAAACACAGTCCATATTAGTGAAATTTATTGTAATTGCCAATTGTAGAGAAACGCTCTGTTTGATTAATCAGCAACGCTCCACTGGCTTTCTAAATTAAGATTTGATTTGAAACGGGCAGAGCCGCCATCTCAATGAACATTTTATCTCGTTATCACATCAGTGATATGCCTCTAATAATTTTAGGTTACGCATGCTGGAAGCCTCTTAACACTCGTATCCCTTTTAACAGTGTTTGCTCTACGGAGCAGCAACTGAAGAAATCTGATAAACCGCAGGAATCAAACTTGATTTCTGACAGCGTTTCCCCATCTACACATGGTTCAATACTGATGGCCTCCACAAGACATACAGATATTTTAAAAGCCCCCCCAAAAAAACATGCCAAAGGAAGAACCAGAGCAGCGAGAGGATTTTTGTCTCAGCTCATAACAAGTTATTTAATCCTGCCTGATGTCTCTAAATAGCTTCTTATTTTGTAAATAACCGTGTCAGAAGGCACATCCTGTGGTCATGGAACAGATGCTACTCAATCGGTGAAAATTTCATGCTGCTTCAGATAAAAATAAAAGTTGTTTTTGCATAAGCTTATCAAAATGAGGCCATGGCGAATGCGTGCTGTCATCAAAGCTAAAGGTGGTCCAGCAAAATATTATTATTCTTTTGTTTCCCTTTTGGCCAGGCAGTCAAATGTTCATGCAGCTGTAATACTGAGCCCGCCACATTTCATTATTGATTTTATTATTGATTTTGTTTTTGTTTTTTTTTTACCATGCAGTGATTCTAGGACACAATAAAAATGTGCTTTTACAGCCAATCACCCTAAAGTTCACCTGGTCATCTATGAAGGGACATGCAATGATCCAGCAGGCGATAGCTGATGCAGAAATCTGTCCCTGGTGATCAGTTGAGATCTGATCTTCTCTGACAGAAGTTTTACTGGCTGGAGGTGTTAAGTGGGATCACAGTGGTGATAATGAATAAAAATAAATGTATAAAAATTCTGTCTTTGTCCTTTTCAGCATCCATTGTGATGCAACTGAGTCTTATGTTTAAATGATGATTACACTGCCTGGCCAAAAAAGAAGTTGCCACCAAAAATGTTTTGATTACGGCAGGCATTCGCTGATGCATTGTTTCAATAAGCTTCTGCAACGTAACAAGATTTATTTCCATCCAGTGTTGCATTAATTTTTCACCAAGATCTTGCATTGATGATGGTAGAGTCTGACTGCTGCCTAAAGCCTTCTCCAGCACATCCCAAAGATCCTCAATGGGGTTCAGGTCTGGACTCTGTGGTGGCCAATCCATGTGTGAAAATGATGTCTCATGCTCCCTGAACCAGTCTTTCACACTTTGAGCCTGATGAATCCTGACATTGTCATCTTGCCATCAAGGAAGAAAAAAATCCATTGATGGTATAACCTGGTTATTCAGTATATTCAGGTAGTCAGCTGACCTCATTCTTTGAGCTCATACTGTTGCTGAACCTGGACCTGACCAACTGCAGCAACCCCAGATCAGAACACTGCCCCCACAGGCTGGTACAGTAGGCACTAGGCATGATGGGAGCATCACTTCATCTGCCTCTCTTCTTACCCTGATGCTCCCATCACTCTGGAACAGGGTCAATCTGGACTCATCAGACCACATGACCTCTACCATTGCTCCAGAATCTAATCTTTATGCTCCCTAGCAAACTGAAGCCTTTTTTCCCAGTTAGCCTCACTGATTAGTGGTTTTCTACACAACTGTTCAGTCCCAATCCCTTGAGTTCCCTTAGCATTGTGCATGTGGAAATGCTCTTACTTTCACTATTACACGTAGCCCTGAGTCCTACTGTTGTTTTTCTTTGATTTGATCTCACCAAACATTTAAGTGATCGCCGATGATGATCATTGAGGATTTTTTTCCGGCCACATTTCCTCCTCAAAGACGATGGGTCCCCACTATCCTTCCAGTTTTTAATAATGCGTTGGACAGTTCTTAACCCAATTTTGGTAGTTTCTGCAATCTCCTTAGATGTTTTATCTGCTTGATGCCAATGATTTGACCCTTCTCAAACAGACTAACATCTTTTCCACGACTACGGGACGTGTCTTTGACATGGTTGTTTAGGAAATGAGAAGCAACTCATTGCACTAGTTGGGGTTAAATAACTTGTTGCCAGCTGAAAGATAATCACCCATGCAGTAATTATCCAATAGGAGGCTTGTACCTATTTGCTTAGTTAAATCCAGGTGGCGACTATATTTTTTGGCCAGGCAGTGTATAAAAATATTATATGAATTAAATAATAAGACTCAGCTATGAGCACTTTGTTTAATGTTGGTTTAAAAACCTTCAGGGCCATTCAGGTTTCTGTTATGTTTTGTTTATTTAATGTTCAACTTTCTAGAATTCTTTGCCATCTTTTATCATGTATAAACAGTAAAATAAGCTGTTGCTTCATCCCACAACTTTTCAGTCAGTAAATGTTTTTTTTTCCCTACTTTCAATGCTTTTTTGTATGTCTGTAAAGAGCTTGTGACCGAAATGAACTAAACTAACTACAGTGAGCTTCATCTTGACTGGAATGAATGAATACTGAAGGATTTTCTCCAGCCTTGACATTAACATTGACTGAACACTCAAACTGATTTTGCCTTTTCAAGTAAACACTTATGAGAAATTGAGTCGTACTGCAGAGAACCACAGCTCTTAGAAATTATTCATGCCAACTTTATTCTAATTTTAATCATTTCATGTGACAAAGAAGAAAAAAAGTTTGAATCTCTATTTGTCAGCTCTATCTGATAATACATGAATTGCTTCCATGGTGACTATGAAAGCATCATGGGATGATAGAGAAATGCTTCAAAGGGAAGTTTTTAAATGTAGAATATTTTGTTTCCTTGAAGGGAATCAATCTCAACTGTTTGTTATAGGACACTTCATGGGAATCACAGTTCTACTTTTGTTTTATCTGTGGGAAACTTTTACTCAGTGAAAGGAGCAGCAGAAGTACTTTAAGTAATTTGATGTCCTATGTCACGCCTGTAACTAGGTGTAGAAGAGCTTTAGTTGATGTTTAGAAAAATGCCTACTTTAGATGCCTGTGCCTTCACAAACACATTGTCATTTGTGCTTTAAGTCTGTTTTTTTTTTTTTTTGTAGGTACTGTACGTGAATAACGTTGACATCATTGCATACATTTATTTGTGCTGTTGTTAATATTAGCAAAAATTGTTCATGGAAGGTTAAGTAAATAAAATATGTTGTCAGTTAATGTTTTTTTTTCCTTTCAGAATCAACTGCTACAATAATTACCTCCGCCAAGGAGGTTATGTTTTTGCCGGTGTTTATCTGTTTGTTTGTTTGTTTGTCTGTGTTCAAGATAACTCAAAAATGTATGGATGGATTTTGATGAAATTTTGTTTCTCAATATCTCCATTTAATTATTGTTCAAAACTCATGAAATTTGACTCAGGGATTAACAATTGGAACCTCTATCAAATTTCAAAGGCTGATCTGCATCTGATCCAGAAGGCGGATTTTATCACAATCTCTATAAAAACATTGAGGTTGTTTAATTTCAATATATTGACTTTGGAAACAAATATTGCATGAAATCTTTATAGCTTTATTATTTATTTTTGTGTGCATCACAAAATAAAGGAAGATATGGTACTTTTTTTAGCAGTCCCATATAGTGCTATATGTACGACTAATCTTTATGGTGTAAATCGCTATATGGGGGAATTGTTGCGCTTGGCGGAAGTCTGCGCTAATTTCATTATCTGCTTCATAGAAACCATCAATTTTACATTTTATGTACATTATATATTTTGTTTTTGGAAATGTGGTTTATTTAAACACGAGTTGGTTACCAATTGACTGCTAAATGTACTTTATCAGCGCAAAAAACTGGGAGAAATTCTTTCTCAGGAGACATTGTTGGGAAAATTAACAGAATCCGTATAAGCGGTACTGTCCACTCTTTTTAAGGGACTTTAATGTCTTCTCTTCAAAGGTCATCAAGCATGAAGGTCTGTCCAAGGACATCTCTGAATGCACACTGTTTGACCTGCTGAAGTACAACGACGTCAATGACGACGAGCGTCTGGCAAAAGAAGAGTTTTACACTGCCTTTGGTGAGTCAAAGGACCTCCTGCCAGAAAGGTTTTATGTCTCAAGGAAAAAGAAGTTTTCAGTCACATTTCAGATGTGACTCAGTTTGTTTTATTCACATCATCAGTCAGTTTATACTGGCTCCAGATGTCTTTTAAACACAAAGTTTAACTTTTTTTTCATTATTTTGCTTCTTTAAGAAATATTTTTTAGCATATTCATGCCATAAACGGTGTTTGACTTTGCCTTTCGGAGAGCAAGGAGCTCTTTCTCAACATCTGTGCCGTCAGTCCGTTTTGTTTTTCTCAGTTATCACAAAGTTAGTGTCGGTAAACTTGGATTAATGTTTGACATGTTGCCAAAGTTTACTCACCGAGACCCAGACTGTTGTTGCCAACTGCCTGCTGTTCTGCTCCAAGTCTTTGATCCATTGAAGGAGATGGAAAAAGGAGTTCAAAACTGACTTATTTCCAAAGGAATTGGGTCACAATTACTCTGAAGCTCGAGTTCAAACCAAATCCCCCATCATTAAGTCACAAAGATAACAGGTGCTCTGCGATATCTGAGACGCGCAATCACACGTGCACCAGATTCTTTCTTTTGTTTCCATCCCATGCTCTTGTTCATGCTTCCTCCCTGTTTGACATTTTCAGTCAGCTCAAAAATCCCATCCCATCACCCCTTTGGATTGGAAGTATTTTATTAGAGGCAAAAAAAAAAAGAAAGAAACAAAGTCATGAGAGCAAATGGCATCACCTACTGCTCCCAACATCAGAGATGAGTTCGTGGTAGAAAAGCCCCTCTGGCAGATCATGAAAAGAAAGGGACCCCAACCAAGCTGAGGAGAACTGAACCTCCTTGAAGAGTTTAGTTGCTTCAGCTCCAAATACCTCCTCTTCAGTTGTCAGATCTTTTTCAAGCCTCAGCCTTAACTGCTCACGAGGAAATGGAATATTTAATGAGAATAAATAACCTCCTCTGCGGCAGTTTCTTTCAACACTCCTTACTCATCTTTGACTTCTTCTGCATTATTTACTCCTAGGTGACACCTGTCATTAAAGCTGCTTAACAACACCAAATGGATACGTTCTTCAAAGACAGGACCTTTGTGAGCCTCCAGGGAAGCTGGTAGATGCTCTAATAAGGCCACCTCCTTGATATTAACAACGGTATTGGAAATGTCAGTTAATCTATCGTGTTCATCTAACCGAGGGCCTGTAAAGAGGCTGAAGGGAATTGAGACCCAGAGAAAAAATTGTTTTCAAGACATTGTTACATGAAAGGTGGTTTAAAAAGGTGGGGGGGTAGATTACCTGAACTAGAAAAAAACTACACCTAAAATCTATGTGGAAACTGTTTGGAAAAAAGTTAATTAAAAAAAAAAAAGTACTTACCATCTGTATATCAGCATATATCAGCATTAATCAACCAACAGGGTCAACAGGCTGGAGTCAGTCAGTAAATCAAAATCTTAGTAATCCAGTCAGTGATGAAGTGAAAATATCTCATCCACAGAGAATAACCTCAATTGACCCTTCGGTAAGCACCGCCCCCTCCCTAGTTACTGTTGCTAGGTCGGACAATCTTGCTGCTCCTGCGTTAAGGACTGTATTAATTCGCTATATTTCCAATGCGTATCATCAGTATTCATATTATACTATTATATTATATTATAATATATTATAATATATATTGCTGCTGGGGACCTGCAACAGTGATTGGAGGTGTCCAGAATGTTTGGAGGGGACATTTTTATTCCTCTTTCCCAAGCCAAAACAAACGCTGGAAAATGCAGGCTGTGGGTTCAGTTATGTGTCAAGGTAAGTTTGCTTTGTTTATTAGAATATTGATTTAACCACTATTTAGCAAAAGTAATAATAAGATTTAGCAGCAGGGAGGGTGATGAGTTAAAACGTCTCTCTGTTAGCATTAGCTCTGGTCCACAGTGTCAATAAATTCTCCACTATGGACCAGAGCTCGCTAGCCACCTATAAGCCTGTCTTGTTGTCTACTAATATATATGGCCCTTGATATTAATTTTGTTAGGTATAAGGTGAGGCTAGTGATGTTAACGTCATTGTATTTCTCATCTTAATACAATGCTGCAACTGTCTAATGTTAACAGTACAGTAGTTTAAATCAATCATCTAATAAACAAAGTAAATTTACCTTGGAGCAAATGTAGGTGTGTTTTGTAACTTTCCCCACGTTCAGTTATGGACGGACACATAACTGAACCCACAGCCTGCATTTTTCCAGCGTTTGTTTTGGCTTGGGAAAGGGAATAAAAATGTCCCCTCCATACATCTGGACACCTTGAATCACTGTTGCAGGTCCCCAGCAGCAATATTTCACCATGGCATTATTATAGTATAATATTAACACTGATGATACACATCGGAAATATAGCGAATTAACACAGTCCTTAACGCAGGAGCAGGAAGATTGTCCAACCTAGCAACAGTAACTACGGAGGGGTGGTGCTTACTGAAGGGTCAATTGCTCTTTACTGTAGTAAAAAATAATAATAATAATAAATATCATATATGTCAATATTTTTCTCCATTCATCTCCTCATCCCACATGTGGAGGGCATGGGGGAAGCTGGGCAGAAGCTGAGAAGGGTACGCTCTCGGTGGGCTTCCAGAGTATCAAAGGACATAAGTAATGATCAGGAAACATCAGAGATCAACATGGAGCACTAGACTCAAGTCACTTCTGCTGTAGTAACACCTCCTTTAATTTATAGGGAGCCATTTGGTTTTGTGTTCATAACTTTCTTTCCCCTCAGTGAGCTCGGAGAACGGTCGCTGACTGACACGTATCATACGGGGTTGAGCATTGAGTGCATCCTGGCCGCCACTCACTGACACAGAATAGAAACTTAAACAGCTCATAGATCCATCAGAATATTGTGCTGCATTCAGAACCCTCCTCTGGAAACATTAATCATCTACCCATCATCCAAAAGATCCATTGCTGGAAAGAAAAGCCTGAGTTGAGAAGGGCACAAGTCAGCCAGATTCAATGAGTATTTATGGGATTATGCTTGTGTTCATCCAAACATGGGCATAAAATAGCTACATTATGTACATTGTAGCACACGGTTTAGAGCCTTTTCCCTTTTTTTATTGAGTGTGTATGAGCACAGTTGTTTAAATAATGCAGTTAGTGACTTCTCTGATAATAGTCATGGCATCAAGGGAGTATTTTGGTGGAATAACATTTCAGGTGTGGCCTCTGATTTTTTTTACATCATCGTTAGCAACTGAAGCAAAAGCACATAGCAAACACACCTTTTTTTTCTTTTTTTCCCAGTTCATTGCCAACATAATCACTGAGTGGCAGCTGTAAAAATTTATGCAAATGTCTTAAACACGATCATAAATTGTACACGATCATAAAGCAAATCCATTGATTCACTGTGTCCAGATTTATATTGCTGCTTGTAAACAAACAACTGTAAAAGCAAAATTGTTTCCCATGAAAATGGGAGCCGTCTCCCTGCTCTGCCAAAGGGGAACCTTCACACACCTTTCGGGAATATTCAAAGCATGGCAACATTGTTTGTCAGGACAGGAGATAAGGGTTTAATGTCCATGCATTATTCATTTCTCCTTTGCATAGACTGGAATGGAATTGAGAATCAATTTTCTGCTGCAAGCTGTAAGGAACCTGTCTAACAGGAGTGATGTCTTTTAATTAGATGATGCTACAGATATGAATGATGTCTGCCACGCTACTGATAGTGAGCACCGTGTCATTGTTGAATAATTTTGTGAATGATGGCTGGGTGCATCATGAGTAAACGGATAAGGTGCCATCGATCACAACGTGTCATTCTCCAACCAAAAGTTAATCATAAAATACATGGGTAGCATTGACTTTTAGACATTAAAATAATCTATATGTGGTATCGAGACAGTGAGAAGAAGTACTGCCACTGCTTTTTTTTTAAGCAGAAGGTATATGAAGGAACCTTTAGTACCACAGTTTGGTCATAACAGTGACTTGGAATATAAGTACGTCACTCAACCAAATGATTTTTAACAGTATGTAACATAGTACACATTATAAACTAAATGCTCACACTAAAGCATATTTGGACTGTAATAATTGTGTACGTGACAGGTAAGAGATAATTGCTTTCAGTATTATGTGTGGTAATCCACGCCCATTCCACATTCTGCATCCACAAACTTTACTCAGTGACACTGTACACATTGTATCTTTAGGATACAGCTAGATCTAATCCCCTACTTCTGCTGAACATGTGTTTCTATAATCCCACCTCACTCACATCATGGACTGAATAGATGCAACAACCCACAGCAGAAGAAGAAACATATAAGAAGAGTATTTGCAAATTCTGAAAGCTGTACAAACAGAAAATGTGTGGATCATTTTTGGACTGGAACAGTGTTTGTTCAGAAAACACATGCATGCATAATAACATTCTCAGCGTGTTTGCATGTGTTCCTCCTCTAGGCCTTTCTGGTTTATCTGCCAATCCTGCAAAAACAAGATACAGTATCTTAAACATTTTTTTTTTGTGTAGTCGGTGATCAGAGGAAGGCGTGCCGTCTGTGATCAGACTTGGAGTTTGAACTTAGAAGATAGTCATAGTCTTAGTTTAACCTGTGAAATATAGAAACATCAAGTTTAGGAAATACAGATGGTGAATGAACATTTTCTAAAAGGCCACTGTTGTGGAAAAATGATTGTCTCTGTTCTCGCCTCTTAAAGACTAATGATTCTGAGTGAGATCAACAATTAACCTTAAATAACACAACTTAGCGATGGCTGGATTTTCAGTAAATTTATTCTCAATTTGCATGCAAAAGGGGTCATATCTGCACCTCAGCAGGCGATGTAGGAAATGACAATTTGTCAGAAGAAGACAGTAAGCTTTAACAGAACTGCCTAAGACCAAACATTAAGATATGACTCTTGCCTGACGCCCATGATGGCGTCACACAGGAGAAACCCAGATAGACAGGACTATATCATATCAGAAATGATGTCCATGGCTCCTTGAGGTCTAGAGGTCACAGGAACCTCTTTGTCCAGAGCATCAAAGTTTACCATAACAGTCCACTTACAACTGGTCAAGTTTCATGGCATCAGGTAGTGAGTTTTAAAAGAAGCTTCAAAATAAGTGATTATATAAGATCGGTTCATGGTGTTTCTTTTTTTCCTGCAACAGTAGAATTTCCCCTGGAGGATTAATAAAGTATTATTCAGCTGAGCTGAAATGAATTGAAAACTCCTACATGCAAACCACACAGTGACTGCATCTATGTGTTTGCGCTTTAAAGCTCTTTAAAATTAGGTGGCGATTTAAAAGGGTGCTCTGTGTGTGTGCACTGCACAGTTGAAATGTTATTAGTTCGGGTGTAGGGGCTGGATAGATTCAGCGTGGGGCGAGATGAGTTGCTTCACAGAGAGCAGTGAAAATGAAATCTTTCTGAAAGCTTCCTCAGGCTCAACCTTCAGGTTGAATCGCATCCGCGACAAAACCTCTTAAGCACATATACATGATACACATTTGAAAATGTATTATCTCTTATCGGGGGATAGATTTAAACTTGTGATGTTCAACAACATGTAGTACACTTATGGACCACTGGATCTAATTTTAATGTATATTTTAGGTGATTCATAATAACGCTGATTTTATTACCCTGTCAAGTAAAGTGGTATTGCTATTTGTGCTGGATGATGGGACGTCTCTCTCCCCGTCTCGGTGCCAAGATATCGATCTGAGCCCCGACACTTCCTGACAGAACAAATAGCCAGAAGATGCGGGTCTTTGATTTCTGCTGAGACTGGAAGCCTTGGAGCACAGTCAGGATTCCTGAGGGACCAGTGGGAAACCAAAGTGCACAGTAATGTTTTCCATCATATTGTAATAGTGTTGTCTCCCTTATGGAGTTTGCCTGAACTGACAGTTAGAATTACAACTTTCTTTCCAGACAGGCAGCATCAGATTTTGTGCAATGTTTCCATCAGTGACTGTCCTCCACTTCCATTCCAACATGCTGAACAAAGTACTTGCTACAGATGAAATTGAACACGCCTGAAAATAATTAGCTCAGGGTTTTGTAGTATTTACACAGCATCTGCTTGTCAATAGATACCTCTGGACCACTGCTGCAGTTTCCCAAATGTAAAGAACTATAACAATTGTGAGAGAATTTGCAGCGTTTCAAAGTCTGACCCAAACTCTGTTTCCAGACTGTTTTCTTTGGAGAAAAGATTTCCTTTCAGAAGCTGTACACATTAGTCAAACTGGTAAATTTATGGTGAAACTCTCATTCAGGAAAAGGTGACAGTTGTGGTTGTGCATGTGTGATTTTTTTCTTATTATATTATCATTCTTCACATCTCTTTCAGTTTATTTCGAGACAGCTTCAACATGTTCTGTGGTTCCACATTTTCAGGAAGTTTCCCAGTCATGAATATCAGTGGAGATTGTAATTAGACATGAGTCAGGCCGTCTCCAGGGAAGGCTGCTTCCATTAAGTCAAGTTTGCAGTCATGCTGCACCCTTGTTAGAGCAACAATTAAGAGATACTCAAACTTTCACTTGTCAAAACCCCTGCTGAGAGCTTTATTCACAGGCAGACAGAAGTAGGCTTAAATGGCTCTTAATTTATGGTTTCTTTTTCAAAGTGAGCCTTTTTTACATGCCCAGAATGTATGCGAGAGTTTTAAAAGAAGCTTAATCTTTTTTTTTTTTTTTCTTTTAAGGGTGACCCTGAAATTTCAAAGATGTTTTTAACCAACTCTCTTGCAAACACAGTTGAGCCACTTTATAGTTTTATGAATGTTTTTTTCATATTTTTAAAATGAAAGTTTACCGGGTTTTTCCTTTTTCCTTTTTTTTGAATTAAGGATTATCCAAATACCACTGGGTATTCTTGAAATAGCTCTCATAACTATTTATCTTCAGCCCTCAAAAGCATGATTTCAACTTGTTCTTGGGCTTCCCTGCCCCAGGAAGTGCTAGTGCTAGTTTTTTTTTCTTTGTCATTCTTTCTTTGTCATTCACTACTGTTGATACCTTTTCAAGACAATAAAGTATTTTGTGGTAATTTTCAAGCATGTTTCCCTGCATTCAGTATCAAAGACATCCTCAGGTATAATGGGCCTGATCTTCTGCCAGATCTGCTAAAGCTGCTATTTAGGGATAGTGGGGAGTGGGAGGGGCGTTCCTCCGCAAAGAATGTAATCTTCCACTCTTCCTAAACCCGCTATCTCACCTGCGCTACCCGCTATATTATGCATGGGAGTAGTTAGAGCGTTCCACCTGTTAAACCAATCAGTGCGTCAGTAGCCATTCCCTTTAAGAGCAGGTTGCGTTACCTGCAAACCGCTATGAAGTGTCTTTTCATTCAGATCAGAGCAGCTCTCATGCGCAGCTCGTCTGGGACTCTGCTGTAGAGCTTCCTCCTCTTCCTTCCTCCTCCTCCTCTGCACTGATATATACATATAAATATTTTTACACAGACAATTCCTATTGGCTACCTGAAAGTCAGATAGTTGGTGCGCTCCCGGTAAACACGCTCTGGTCGTCTATGGTTTAACTGGCGAGCAAGCTGTTTAAGACCGGGCATACACTGTGCGACTGTCGGCCTGTTTTGAGCCGATTTTCCAGTCGTGCGAGTATTTTTTGGATCGGGCCGAATTTCGACCCTATCGTGGGTCGTGCTTCGTGCAGTATACGTGGGGTAACGACGAGAGATTAACACCTCCTGACGAGCTCCCAATCACAAGTCCTGTGCTTTGCAAGGAAATCAAACTTGTTTGAAATCCTGGTCGCTCCTCGTGAAGGTATCACACAGTAGAAGCAGTAGGTGCGTTTGAGATGAACTGCGGCTCGCCTGGTGAGTAGACGAGATCAGGCGGCCGCAGCAGGAGGTGGAGACAAAAAGCTGCAGTCAAGTCGGACAGTTTCCAGCAGACTTAGAACATACAGGAGGAGAGACACTTACTTCCTGTTAAATCACCTGTATGTTACCTGTAGTTTGCAGACCACGTTCTTAGATAAAGTGTCCTCGATCGCTGATTGAAGTTAAAATAACCGGCATGCATTGTCCGCCGACCGCCGGTGATCGATTCTGCGCAGGCCTAGCTCATCTCGAACGCACCTATTAGGTGCGTTCATCTCGAACACACCTATTCTGAACGTATAGTGTAAGCAGTCGCATCAGAGCATCGGGCCGTACAGTGTGAGAGCATTACTCGTGGGCTGCGAACTTTTGAACTCAGCGATCTAGTCGTGCAGTGTGAGATAGGGCTGAATCAAACGATTTAAAATACCGCACAGTGTATGCCCGGCCTAAGACGATCTCTGCGATTTTCTCAGGGGTTCAACTGAGGCCAGATCACGCTTTTTATACAAGAGTTAATTCGAGAGGTAGAGCTGTTTGTGCACGTCCACATGTGACCAGGTGGACCCACATTGATGCCATTTGGACGCCCTCTTGTACGGGCCGACATTCGGGTTGCGGAATGACCCGCAACCCGTGATTGCAAGATACCGAGTTTGCAGAAAGGGCAAAAGACACACCCTTAATGGGTAGTGGCTTTAGCGAGGGGAAGATTGCATTAGCGGTTAGCGGAGGTTTTTAAACCCGCAATTTGCGGGTAACGGCTAGCGGGAAGTGTACAATCGGGGCCATAATCTGTTGATCTGTTTCAATGAGTTAAAAAAAATGCCATTCTGTGCATCATGCTGACCAACAAGAGTTTAGAGAAAAAGGGGGAAATGTATTCAAGGTGAAAAGCTACAAGACAATCTCAAAGATCAGTCATTATCAAGACTTTAAGCAGACCTCCATACTCAAAGGCAAAATAAAAACATTTGTGTCTCATTGGATGAACAGATGGACAGACAGATATTTAAACTGACCAAAACAGTCCGCAGTGTTTGATCGCAACATGGAAGAGAAACCTGAAACCTGAAGTAAGAGCTGAAAAGCAAGTCTACATGACAGTAGGGCTGGATGATGTGACCAAGGAAGTATATCGTTACCATGAAACAAGAATTCACATCCTACAGTGGACATGCTTTCATCTGTCTCCCTTTCGACTCCAATATACCATATTTTAATACAACTGATTTCAAAATGAAACGGTTCTTATTTACATTTTTGTGTTTATCAGACAACACAATGTCAGAAGAAGTGATTTAAATAACAGCTGGTAAGATTACGCATTAGTCAGCACTCATTATGATTAGGGAAACGCTCGCAAATGTTCTCTGTGGTTAAAATCTTGTCCAATAATGACTATGTTTGACCAGCAAAGTTGGTGACAAAGAATAGAAGGTTTAACTGAGTCCGAGGCCCACTTTGTTGCTGACAACTACCGAACTCAACCCCATTCAGCTTCTCGCCAGAAACAGATTTCAGATTATATCTGCATCAACAGTTTGATCTCATTTTATACGGAATCCTGTTTGAATACTTGCTGATAATTTACTTACTGATGCTGAGACTGAAGACGATGTATGACTCTAATGCTGGGGCTGTGGTCAGTAGTTTGTGTGTCATGGGTTGGTGGTATGGACTTGAAAAAAAATCCATTCAGTTTTACACCTCAACGAATAAACTGTCATTGTTATGGTCAAAGGTGTGGAAAGCTAAAAAATCCTCACTGTCGTCATGTCAGAGGTTGTAAACTGAGTGGATTCTGTAAAGGAACTCCTTCGGCATTGATTACGTGCCACTGGTGGGTCAGGTTTAAATTCCCAGTGAGGAGAAACCTCACAGTCCATGTTTTAGAGTCTACCGACTCTTCACTGTGCTCCCTTGTCAGTCAGGATAGTTTAGCAGTTCAGGGTTAACAAGGTGCCGTGTTCATCTGCTTCTCTCAACATATCACATGTCTTGTCATCCATTTCAAGGTGTTGGCATGCACCATTTGCAGTTTGCAGTCGTTCGTCTGCTGCAGGGCTCGTGTACAACCCATCTCAGTGGTGGGCACAGGGAGCTGCTCGGTACTCTTTCCTCAGTTTTTTTTGTATTAAAGGAAAGGTGGTTTGATACATGTGCAAAATATTCTGCTCTTGTCACACAAAAGCACAGAGATGGGTGTCTAATACTACACACTGACAAGGAACAGGTGTCAGTTCATGGCGAGCTTGGACAAAATAAAGAGCTGCATTGTCTAATATGGTCTAAATACATCTTGAATCACGTTAAAGAAATATAACAGAGCCATTAAATCACAGACAGTCTCATGTCATAAATTAGATCCTCTGTGACTTGATCATTGAGATTTTTTTTTCTATCCGTTGTTTTCCACGAAGTAGCTGTGATAAAATATGTCCAATTATGTATCAAGTGAGGCTCCATTGCATACTAATGCTGACTGTCTCTCAGGATCTTTCCCAGCAGATGCTTTGGAAAAAGACTCGAAACTGATCAGCCAGAGGTACTGCATTAATGAAGGCCATTTGTTGCTGTTTTATAGCCATCTTGATATTTATAATATCTTTGGGGGCAGAGTATGATCATATATATATATATATATATATATATATATATATATATATATATATATATGTATATATATATATATATGTATTTACAGTCAATGTGTGGGACAGACATGGCGACAGAAAAGGGTCTTATGAATGGCAGGTTTAGCCTTAAGGTGCTGCCAGACGGGTCTGTTGAGCAGAAAAAGGTTATTTGTATTTACTGTCGCTCTGAATTAAGTTACCACCGCAGCACGCGGTAAAGTTAGTTTCACATCCGACATTCGCTTGTATTTTTCTCTTTAAACTTTAATAGAGTCATGAAAATGGCACCGATTTCATCCAGGTTCATACCATTTTGTAGCTATAAGTATGCAAGACATTTCAACAGTGTCATCAACCCTCCAAACTCAGTGGGTGTGGCTAAAACTCTAAGGAACAGCGCTGAATGTCCTTCTGAGTACCTGCTGCTGCCGTAGAGTTTAGGGACCGTCAGCAAATTACTGCAGTCAAGCAGAAGCTACGACAAAATACACTAAGAAGCTGATGGATTAAGCCCCCAAAAATACAGCAGCATTGGTGGACTTCCAGTTTTCAAACTGAACACTTAAAAAATAAAAAAAAAGCAGATCCCCATGACCCTGTATAGGACAAATTGGGTATAGATGATGGATGGATGGATGGATAAACAGAACATTAAAAAAATATGTCTGATTAATCGCGAGTTAACTATGAAAATCTTTCGATTAATCCCGATACAAAATTTTAATCGATTGACAGCCCTAATAAATATAAATTTAGAGTTAAAAAGGGCAAAGAACATCCCCTCATCCGTCACCTACAATCTGTGACCCCTTTCAGCCAAAACTCAATTATTTTTCCCTGCTGACCATTAACAGAAGGATGAAACTGGATGAGCCAGTAAATACTGACGGATCGCTCACTGTGTTTGGCACTGCTGAGAACATTATAAAAATAAAGCAGTTCATGTGTATGCATGCACACGTGAATTTATTTTCATTGATTCGTTTATTTGTCTGTATATTTTGTGTCTTGGACAGTGATGATCAGTTGTACAATCAAAGTTAAAAGGTAAAGAAAAGTATGTGATCTTCAGAAAAAAAGCATGTCTCTGATTTCCTTCATATTTTCTTTCTTATTGTTTTCTCATTACGCAGAAGAAATTACAGGTCGTCATACACGTGAACAGTGATTCTGACTGTGAGGTCTATTGAAGGCATGAAGCATAAACAAACTATAATGGTTTAGATTAATTAGAAGCAGGACAGAAACATGCAGTATATAACTTTGGAATTTGCAACAATTTTCTTCTCTAAATTGTGTCTTATCTAAAATTGGTGTTCAGTGTTAGACATCTTGTATGTTTAATGAAAATGCTGCAATATGTAAAGTTAATTGTTGCCATATCCGAGACTTAAGTGTCTTTTCTTAATTCAGAAACCACATAACCTTTACTAAAACTTTTATTAGGCTGCATTAGTAAAAAATTTTGTAAACATTGAAATTGTTCCATATGTTGGTACAAATAAAAAATCAGGAAAAATCTTGTTGCTTGTGTGGGGAAAATTAGTATATTTTGCAACCTCTTTTCGTGTGTAATAAATTGCCGTCTTGCAAGCATGTGATCAGATAATTATCATTATTCTCAGTTGTGTTGGTAACAAGAGCTGCGAGGAGGAGATGCCAGTGGAAATAGAAGCTGCGAAGCCTCACTGTTATAATGTGGGTTTGTCTTAAAAAGCATCCTTAAAAGATCTCTCATGCTGCAGGGATCCATTTTGTTCACTTGTGCAATTTGTGACAGCAGCTCCACATAAACACCTAAAAGTCGTTTTTTTTTCCTTGAGAAAGAAAAGAGAATATGCATGTTGCATGGTTCAGACTGTTTTCTGTCTCTGCAAAGCTTCCAAGTCCACTGAGTCACTTATCTGCAGTATCAAAAACAGCCTCTGTTCTTCTTGCTTTGGGAGAGAGTTTGTTCAAATCAGTCCAACCATCCAAGATCAAAAAATATTCACATGAATGTGGATTCTGTTTTTGAGGTGTTTTTCTTTCTTTTCTTTTTTTTTTCTTCCAAGCATTGCATATGGGATTTGAATGTTCAACATAAGGGAGAGATGCTTTTGACTTTGCCTCAAAATGTCAAAATCAAAAATAATTGGGACGACACAACTGTTTGGGTTTGGTAATATTGAATGTCACTGAGAGAGTGGGAGGAGGATTGCATCGGAGAAAAATGAAAGAGTTTGTGAAGAGAGGCAGTGGGAGAGAGTGTGTGTTTGAGAAAGAGGGCAATAGAGCATGATAGAAGATGGAGTAAGAGGGTTGGCTAAGCAACCTTGGTGCAATTTGTCTTCATGCAGCCAGGCCCTTTTCAGCATCCTCCAGGCCCAGGCTGTTTTCTCTGACAAGCTTGTTGCCTCTGGTGCAAGAGGTGATTTACCTCTGGTCGTGTCACTGACCAGCATTCCACTCCGGAGGTAGTGCAGAGTAAATCAAAAGTCTAGACTTTACCGTTAATCACTAATTACAGGTTGGATGGTGAAAGTTGATCCGAAGTTCCTTAGGCTTCAAATCAGTCGAAAAAAAAAAAAAAGGAGAAAATGCCACTTCCTCTGCGGATAAATCTCTCGCAGAGGAGGTGGAGAACTGAGCAGACTCCAGCAGCTCAGACTTCCACCTCTCAGCGGAGTTTCTCATTCAGGTCGGATTCGAGCCCTCGTTTCTTCTTCCCTCCCCTCCCTGCTGCTCCCACCTGCTAAAGCTGTGATGGAAGCTGCCTGGCAGAAAGTCTGCCCGCTTCCTCCTTTAAATTCTCAGGATAACTTCACACATTTCTATTGCCTGAGGGATCAGCGGCAATTCGAGTTTGTTGCTCGCAGTATAGCGCAAAAGCATTAAGATACAAGGGGGCTGTAATTGAATGGTTGGGGAGGACATTATTGAAGGAGATTTTTGTCAGCGCATCCGCCCACCGCAACCTCAGCAGTTCGATGAGTGGTTGCATGGTGAGTTGATCTGCTCGCCGTACACTCATCAGTGTGAAGGAGGAGGAGGATCACGGATTGGTCGTGCATGACCGATGGAAGATCCACTTTCCTTAATTCTGGTTTAATATGTTCTTATTTCCTTCTTTTGCTGCTGTCCTCACTGGGTTCCTCAGTTTTTGTATGCTGCGTTAGACTTGTTTGTTTGACATCTCAATTCAACCTTAGTCTAAAGTTTCCTTGCAACTTTGACTTTTACCAGTTGCCTTTGTATGGGTTCACTAAATCTGAAATGGGTGGGGGTTGGGGTGAAAAGGGAATATGAATATTTATACACAAAGTATGTAGTTTATGACGCAAAAGAAAGCAATTGTAAAGAAAACAGAGGGGAAATAAGTAATAAACTGTTAGTGTAGGATCTTAAATAGGATGTACGTGATATATTAAAAGGGGTTTTGATGTTTTACCAAAGAAATCGTAAGAGTGAAAATGCGTCATGGGCATCTGTCCAGGACATTTTTCAAGGAGCTTTAATCAACTCTCTTCCACCTGCCTATTCAGGTATCGTCCACACAGAAAACCTTCAATTTAAAAAAATATGGAGCCAGTTCTTGGCTCGGAAATACGGGGGGGGGGTGGGGGGGTGGGGGGGGGGGGGGGGGGGGGGCACTGGAAAGCAAGAAAGCAACATTTAAAACTTCATAGTTAGCTGCACAGATTTCAAGAACTGATCGCCCAGTTGTTGACGTCACACTTGGAACTGGTAAAACCAACCCCTGAAGGTCTCGCCTACATATGACATGAAAGCATGAAGTGATTAACTCAACTAAAGGTTTCTTCCACAGTTTTCAAAGTCAGGCTATTGGTTCCACGTTAAAGAAATCTGTTGGCTTTGTTTTTTTTTTTGTTGTTGTTGTTTTTTTCATATGTAATGATTATATATTTAAAACAAAACCAATGTAATCATATATTGTTGAAACAAAAAGTAAGTTAAATCTCTTTGTGAAGCATCCATGCCGTTCTTTAACTTCAGTCAGCCGCTCAACTCCACCACTCTTCTCTTCACGGTGTTGCTTTTGAAAATGGTGTTACAGCTGTGCTCCGTCCACTTAGGAGGAACTGCAAATGCTGCATGGTGCAAATTTAGGTGGAGGAGAAGATGGGAAAGAATGATGATTCTCCTTCGATCTGGGTCTGTGATGTCACAGTATCAAACAATAATATAGTAAATGTAGATGCTAGCCTTACTTGCCTGGTGCCAGATGGGTGAAATCGTGGATTTTAGTGTGGGTTCTTTATTACTTTTATCTTCCACAACGGATCAACGGGTGAAGCTAGCCAAGGCCACTGCAGCAGCAGATTACTTTTGAAGCATATTTTTGAACAGTTCAGAAACCTTTGTGGGGAATGAATGACAGTCGTGTGATAACAAGCTAACACTGCATTGTTTCACACTTATTATCGTGTTCTTATTTTACTCATGTAGTGTCATAAATAGACCACCACCCCATTCTGTCCATCCTTTGGTAATACTTCCCCGCTACTAGTTGGACAGGGTCTTTGTGGCGTGTTTTAGTTTTTTTGAGCCCCCCCCCCCCTCCCCCCCTCCCAGAGCCTAGACATGAACAACGTGGCCAGGGACCTTTCATTGCTGCTCCTGACTGCTGTTTGCTGCATAGGTTGAAATAAACAATTTTGTAGGCAAAGTTAATTTGAACAGAAAGGGGAAAAGTGCTCCTCTGGAGATAAAATACACATGCAAATGAGGTTGAGTAAAAGTAGGGAGTTTTTGCCCAGAGACCTGTTCCACATTTCCTCAGTCATTACTGTTACTTTTGTCTATATTTCTCATTACTGTTCCCACTGACTGCTACATACAAATGGCTCCTAACTATTAAATACATTCCATTAAATACTTTTTTTGTCCACAGGGGAAATGTTCCAGTCGCCTTATTAAGTATTATTTTTTATGTTTTCATGGTCATCACAGGAAAAACATTCCTCTGCGATGGCCATCATAGGACATTTGAACATAAACCAATGAAAGTGACTTATAAATGAAGAAATAATCCTTTTAAAGAAAGCAAAGACTGTTTTGCTTTCTGAACATGCTTTTTCCTTTATTACTGTGAGGTTTAATACGGTATTGTTTAGCTATGACAAAACAAGACGTTTTTGTGGTAGATGAAAAATGTAAAAATAACATCCATTCTTCACAGGTGTTTCAGTGAAATATTCTGTGCTGCACATGCGGTGGACAGTGCATGTACAGTATCTTGCTATCTGATGCAGTAGCCTAACAATATTCACCCGTTTCACCGAGCTTAACAAAGTAATTTATTTTTAGATGTTATCACAGTGGTTGACTGGATTTTTTTTTCTAACTTTAGGTGAGCAGATGTGCTGTGGTGATGCATTTACTTATTATCTCTTGAAATGTTTTTTTGTTTGTATTTTTTTCATTTCTAGTTTCTACAAATTGATCAATTTTTTTCTACTATAAAGTTTGAAGTCAGCTTTTTACAACTTTAAAAGCACTGCAGCCTCACAAACTGCCAAAGAGCATCTTCACCTCTAACGGTTTATTGATTTTAACTTCATGACTAATCTCCTTATCTTCTAATTTTTATGTAATCACCAGCCAATATCACTCTGCCGCTAAGGCTCTCGGCTCGCTAAATGTGGGGGAAATGGCTCCCTTTTAACAGGTAGAAATCTCCATTAGAGCCAGGCTTTTGAAGCGTGGTCATCTGGCCCGACCGGTGAGAGGAGACGATGTTGAGGTTCGTTAGCATGCGCTACACAAACGCCGGCCGTTCAGGATGAACCATGTGTCTCACGGTTCCAGCCTGTTTGTCTGGTATTTACCAGGTTTGCCAAGTTCACAGTTCACAGATGCAACAGGTGAACTGTAACAGCACAAGATGAAGGTTAAAAAAAGACTTCAGAAGCCATCAGTCACTGGAGTCCTGCCATAATTAAAGATGAGCACCGTTGTTGTTCTCTGGTAGAGGCAAGCCAACACTGACTGGACCTTCTTTTTCAGTAGAATTTGTATTTCATGACCTTCGGACCAGAACAAATTGAGTCTGTTTCCTTTTGCTCCGTTTCTCATTACACAAGATAAAGGATTAAAAAGCATTCTTTCACAGCGAGTTACGTAACAGCGAAGAATAGATGAGCGTACATTGTTCTCACTGTCTGTACAAAATATCGGGCAGAAAAAAAGCTCTAACAAACCATATCTGTGACCTCTCGTCAACCCACAATTAACTGCTTTCTTCCAATAATAATAAAAGTACCTTTAGAGAATACATCATCAGAAGAAAATTCTCAAAAACAAACCACTAATTCTGGTCAAGGTGAAGAGTTTTGTTCCCACTGCAGAGTTTTCTTTATCTCACTTTCATCAGAAAAGACGCCGTGTTGAGCTTCTACATCTATGGACGGAGTCTGGCTTGTTGCAAACTCTTAGAATACCCACCGTGTTATTAACTGTATACATGAATATTACAGTTTCCAGGCACAAAGCAGCACACTTGTGAGAGTTTCGCAGTCAGCAGGAGAGCAGCTCTGGTGCGTCTTGAAAAATGTTGCTCATCCAACAAAGAGGAACATCATGGTCGACAGAGAGTCCTCGGAGGGAAGGTTTCAAATATTTATAGGGCATTAAACTTAATGCCAACCTATTAGTTAGCAAACTGCAATAATTGTGCTGCCTCAGTGAACACGTAGTAAAAAAAATAAGAAATTCAAGACACCAAACAACCAAGCATATTTATCTACTTTAACAGAAGATTATTGAGACACTAGCATCGTGAATACCTGCTTTCAGGTCTTATGTGAAAAAGGAGAGGGAGGATTGATCAATCCTCAAAACTTTGAAGTCTATGAGCCGTTCCATGAAAGACGGGTCTGTCAAATTTCTAAAAGGAAATAGGGGAATGATGATCAATCCTTAAAACTTTGAAGTCTATGAGCCGTTCCATGAAAGACAGGTCTGTCAAATTTCTAAAAAAGGAAATAGACAGACTTGAACGGAGTGTTTAGTGGGATGGAAACCAGATGTCTATCTGAAATCAAGTTGTTCAATGAACGCAAACTGTTGCGCTGTTATTTTGTAACAGTGATCAATTGAGTCAAATCTTTGGCTCTTGTAAAAGAAAAAGCAAAAAATCTTTAAAAACAGGAAAGAGGTTTTGAAGGCAAACAGTGGAACAGAATAAAAGATCAAACGCAAGAATCTGTAGAATCTGAAGTGAATCTTTTTTTGTGTGTTGCCTGATTTCACATTGAACAATTTTCCACAGCATGGTCTAACTTTTTATATTTTGTTTTTAATTCTGCTCAACAGATGTATACATCCTCAACCTCCCAGATGACCAAAAAGTCACGGTCACCGCAGTGACAGTCGGCCAGAGCGTCGTGTTGACTTGTGCCATCACAGGGGAGCGGAGGCCTCCTATACTGTGGAAGAGAAACCAGCAATATTTGAACTCCCTGAACCTGGAAGACATCAACGTAAGAGCTTTCTGTTAATGTCCCGATCCGTTTTAGATGGACACGTTCGTGGTGGGCTACGTGTAAATGTACAGTCATGGCTGAAAGTTTTGTCACTCTTGTATATAAAGACCAAACATCTCCAAATGTCTGTAAAATAACTTGAAAATGACAAAAGTATGTGGTGTCTCAAATTCTTTATTAAACTAATAGTAACACAGAAACTTTGTTTTTTAATCATAACTTAATATTTCATTTTAAACAACATATTACACAGAAATTGCTGTGGCAAAAGTATTGACAGCTTGAATTCAATATTTGGTAGCACATCCTTTGGAGAAAATGACTGCTGTCAAACGCTTCCTCTAGGTTCCAGTGAGATGCCTACACCTCTCTACGGGCAGTTTGGACCACTCTTCTTTTGTAAACAGCTCCAGTTGACCCAGATTAGAAGGGTGCCTTCTTCCAACTGCCATTTTCAGATCCCTCCACAGGTGTTCAATGGGATTGAGATCTGGACTCATTGATGGCCACTTTAGAACCGTCCAGCGTTTTCTGTTGAACCATTCCTGGGTGCTTTTTGATGTGTGTTTTGGGTCCTTGTCCTGCTGGAACACCCATGATGTTCAACAAAGACCCAGCTTCATGACACTCGGTGAAACATTTCTCTCCAAAATACCTTGGTAATCGCCAGATTTCATAAGGCCACGCACACATTCAAGGCACCCAGCACCAGAGGCTGCAAAACAACCCCAAAACATTAGTGGACCTCCTCCATGTTTGACTGTAGGGAGGCTGTTCTTTTGCTTGAAGGCTTCATTTCTTTTCCTGTAAACACAGAGTCTATGTGATTTACCATGAAGCTCCAATTTGGTCTCATCTGTCCACAGGACATTTTCCCAGAAGGATTTGGGCTTGTTCAGGTGTGTTTTAAAGAACTCTAGCCGGGCTTTCTTGTGTCTGTCTTTCAGTAGAGGCTTCCTTCTGGGTCTCCTACCATAGAGCCTCTTTCATTGAGCTGGCGACGGATGGTACGCGTTGAAATAATTGTACCTTGTGTCTGAAGGTCAGCTTGAGTCTGTTTAGCAGTTGTCCGAGGTTCTTCTGCCACCATTCGAACAATCCTTCGCTGCATCCTTTCATCCATAATTCTTTTGTGGCCACTTCTTGGAAGGTTGGCTACCGTACCATGAGCCTTAAACTTCTTTATAACATTTGGCACAGTGGATACAGGAACATGAATGTCTTTGGAGATGGACTTGTAGCCTTGAGATTGTCTATGCTTTGCTACAATCTTTTCTTTGACTTCCTCAGACAATTCTCTGCTTTTCTTTCTTTTGGCCATGCTCAGTATGGTCATGCAGTGACTCACAACAGCAGAATGAGGGAGTTGCTGCTTTTAAACTGGTTGGATGACTGATTACTAGATTGCTGTCCCCTGTAAACTCACCACAGGTAAGTTCAAGGTGTATGACCTGCTTGAAATTCATTTATTCTTTGTAAATCTAAAAGGCTGTCAAAACTTTTGTCACAGCATTTTCTGTGTAATCTATTATTTGAAATTTGATATTAAGTTCTGATTAAAAGCTCCTGTAATATTATTAGTTTAATAATATATTTGAGACACCAAATACTTTCATCAATTTCAACTTATTTGGCAGACATTTGGAATTGTTGGGTCAACAAGGGTGCCAAAACTTTCAGCCATGACGGTACATATAGATGCATGTAAAATTGTATGTGAAATTAAAATCGCCATCATTTGCAGGTCACGTGTAGTGTGCAAAAATGCTTTTTTTGCAAAACAGTAAATTTCTCCGGTAATTTCTGCTTGACTTGATTAATGATCAGCATATTTTGTTTTACTGTCGGTGCTGGTTTTGTGTTACAGGCCTGACAGTAATGTAGCATGTCAGTTTGGGTTCTTGCTGGCTGTGTTTAGCGACTGCTGGGAGGTACAGGGATTTCAGACACTCCTAGGGGGAGAACCAAGTTTTTCTAACTTGGTGTGCATGCACGTGTGTTAATCTGTATGCAGAGGCCCAGGCAGCCCTCTGTGTCACTTTCATCCACATCAAAAGAACCAAGGATGCTCACATGAGGAGGGACAGAAGCAGCCCTCGTTTGCCTTACCCTTTTCCTCTCTGCTTGTCAGGACTGACCAGAATGAGTCTGATATTGCTGTGCATAATTAAGTCAACACTGTCGCAAAAGATAAAGGGAGCCCAGCGAAGCCACTAATGTAACATTAAATGTTGATGACCCTTAAAATGAGTAAGAGGAACCCAGCTGTCACCAGTCATCCTCGGCACCATCAACCGGCCGTAAACTAACGTAGCAACTCTGGTTGTTGGTGATGTGTGACGGAGTCGTGCCAAAGGCGCGTGTGACAGTCACAGCTTGTCCGGCGTCAGCCGTATTTAGATGTTATCTACTGTATAATACACCTGCTTATAAGCAGCTGAAAGACAAAAACGTTGTATGAAAGCACAGCGCCTAATGAGAGAAATGTCAAGTCAGATTTTGTCTTGAACGTGCTGTGAATATCTTCTGGTGAAGTTCCTTGAGAAAAACTGATAAATAATGTCTTGGAAGGCCAACACAGGCTTCCATTGATCTTTTCCAAAGAACTGTCTCACTTCTTTCTTGTTTCGGTGGATTGAGCTGTACCAGTTTCTGTTTCATCTTGTGAACTTGCCTGAAGATACGTGGCAGAGTTTGGTCTCCTGACCATGGGTGGTCCCCTCCTGAACTTCACACATGCTCGCCTCATCTGTCTTTGACTAGTGTCACATCAGGCTGAAGTTTTCATTCAAATGTCAACTCATGGATGGAATTGTCTGCTGCCAAATTATGGTTTTCTACGGTCAAAGGACAAAAAAGAAAAAAAAAAGGAATAGTATATTACAGTATATACACACCATATTGACCAATACATCTTCCACATTTTGTCATTCCAGACTGATCTTCAAATGTAATACAGTGATCCCTTGCCATTTCGAGCCTTAAAGGTGGGGTGGGTGTTGTTTTTTTGCAACACTTTTTACAATATTGCCTGAAAACCTTTTCACATTTCCATTGCACCCACTGAAATAAAATGTTTGCAAAAAAAACTAAACATTTTGGTCCAGTCTAGAAGGTATAATCAGAGAAAAACTCTGACCAATCAAAAAAGTGATCATCACTATTTTGATTGGCTGCCTAATACGTCCATCAAATATCACCCCTCCCTCCCTCCCTCCCTATGGTTCATGCAGTCGTGAATCATGTGAAGGCGTGGTTTCGAGGGGTGAGCTGAAGAGGAGGAGGCGGAGCCTTTGGGAGGAGGGAGGGAGTGTATATTTTCAAAATCTCACTTGAGTTGGATTGTTGGAACCGTTTTTCAAACAACACCTACTCCACCTTTAAGTTCTGTGGTTTTAGTTATTCGCAGATTTTTCAGAAATATATAATATGATAAAAAAATCAAGAAAAAATTGTGGAAATTCTGCGAAAATCCAACCCACAGCAGACGAGAGGCCGCAGCTGCCAGCGAAACGTCAAACGATGAAAAACAGCCTCCTGTAAGCAACAAGAGAAACTGGAGGAGCTGAACAATACAACCTGTGTGATATTACAAGTTTCTGCAGTGCCAGAATAAAGTTCCCGTTCCATGCAGAGAAAACCGGACTTTTTCTTTTGTTGTTGTTAGCGTGTTAGCCGCTAATTACGAGCCAAAAATAGCACAATACCAGTGGTTTCTTTACTACGGTTCAGAGACCAGAGGCTGTGAAGGTAACAGAAAGACCACAGTTGAGCCTTTGTCTTGTTTTGCTGCAGTGCCTCGCAGTGTAAAATAAGGGATCACTCTATCTGTACATGACTTTGGCTGTATCCTCACATTACCTTTAATAGCTGTTGTCGCATTCATGATGTTTTCTATGTCTTCTTGGCCGTGTTTCTATGGCACATGAAGCATGTTGGGTTAACTGGGAAGTTCTTGGGCGCTGAAACAAACTGAAGTGCCTGCAGGTACAAATCTGCCTCTTCAGACTCAGACTGTGATGTTCTTTGACCGTCAGGGCCACACGACTGTTAGTTTTGTTTTATTTGTATTATTATTCTTGGCATTTAAAGCCACAATAGCAAGTGAATCATCATGCGTCAGAGGCCTCTGCAATTGTACAAAATAAACTGTGTGAAAACAGCTTGCAAACCACGCAGCACCAAGAGGAACTACCAACGGACGACAAGCAGCTTAATCCAGATTTATTCTTGGCTCCCAGACTTCCAATCAATCATTACGGTTCTTTCCAGAGGAGAATGGATTTTGTCTGCACCTGGAACCCACAAACCCTTTCACAAATTGCCTAAAAGAGATTTTTACCATTATTTTTGTCTTTTTTTTCATATTTGCGAGCATCCACTGAGAGTTTTAATTAGAGCAATATTCCATAGAGTGCACATGGGAGGTTTTCTGGCTAATCTCCCAGGACGTCCTGTTTTAGAAAGTAGTTATTTTGGAATTTTGTGTTCACATATACATCTTGTGAAGTGCACATTAATTCCACCGGGGAGCTTGCGTCCTGGAGTTCAATGGAGCCTCTCCCAATTTTGACAAAGCAGCTTACTGTAATTCCATGAAGTGGATAGTTGCTGGCTATTGCATCACCATCCAAGGCTGTCAGTATTTCAGTCCTCTCTGATTGGCCGAGCTGAAGACACAGCCGCGTACTGTGAAGGCCTGTGTGTGTGTGTTCATGCATCTTTGCATCTTGGGATGGTGACAACAGTTGGAGTGCAGTGTGTGTGTTTGTGTCTCTGTGTTTAATCTTTAAAAAGATAACACATGGATTAATGTGCCTGTTATATTAACAGGGAAATATAGTTGGAAGCATGGTATCACATTTTAGCATTACCCTGCTTTTTAGCATCTTATTAATTTTGTTGTTTTTTTTATGTCATCAGTGTCAAGTACCTCCATAATTCAATAGCTTGTAGATCCACTTTTCACATTAACAGCTTACACTAATCGTCTTCTGTATGACGATCAATTTTTCACATCATTGTGGTAAAATGTTGGTCCATTCTTCATCCCAGCATCCCTTTTGTCCCCTGAGGTTCTGTGGTATTTACCTCTGTACGCCTCTCTTAAGGTCCTGCTACAGCAGTTCACTTCGGCTGAGATGTGGACTTTGACTGAGCCATTTATTTGTTTGTTTGTCTGTTTATTCCAGCCCTGCTGGTGTAGAATTATAGGTGTTCTTCAGATAATTGTCTTGTTCTGTGATGTAGTTTCGACCAGGCTTTGCCTCCCAGACAGGCGGCCCAGAATTCTCTGGTTTTTAGGAGAAGTTCATGGTCGTCTCAATGAAGGTGCCTCGGGGCACTGGGGCTGCAAAATAACCTCAAATCATCACCTGCCGTGGTTGGCAGTGGGTGTGAATTGTTGAAACAGTTTTTGTTTCAACAATTTTGTTTTTGCCGAACATGGCGCTGGGCATTGCGGCTAGATAATTCCACTTTGGTCTTATCTGTCCGTAGGACGTTATTCCTGAATTCTAGTTTGTACAGATGAAGAACAACCTTCTTCTGACGAGCCTTCCAAGCGTCCACACTGGTTCAGGAGTGTCCTGGAGTGTAGTTTTTGTTTTGCTTTGTTTAGTTTTTCTTCTCTCTGAGCATTTCCACCCTCTCACCTTTGGGTACATTTGCTGAGATGTCAACACACGGGAAGATGGACGACTGTCTTGAATGTCTTTCACTTGAATAATCTTTCTCACTGTGGATCATTGAACTCCAAATTGCTCGGTCGTGGTTTCATAAGCCTTTCCAGGTTGGTGGGCAGCAGCAAATGTTTACCTGAGACCATTTGTTTTGTATTTTCTTCTTGGCGTTGTCCGAACACGCTCATGAATGCTCCAGACCAGTAAAGCGCCAAAGCAGCTGCTGCAACTTTACCATCTTTAATCATATAAAAGCAATGAGGGGGTATTTAGTTTATCCCTGATCATTCTTCTTTTTTTTTTTGCACACTTTTTTCATATTTCTTTGTTAAATAAATAATGTCCTAGTGAAAAAAAAAACTACACCTCGTTGTTATCTTGTCTGAGTTTGTATTTGTCCAACCACAAAAAAACATAGAAATAACAGAGCATTCAGTATTTTAAGCTATTGTATGTGATTATTTTTAGGTTGTAAAGTAACAGTATTTTTAAACTCATTAATTATAAAGATTAATTCTTTATTCTTAAAAAAAAAAAAAAAAAAAAAAAACAAGTAAAGCATCCATCAGGTCCTTTATCTGACTAAAGCGCTAGCGGTTTTTAGGCCGTGTGGACTCAGATGTGAGACTGTTCTTTGGGTTGCTGATTTGATCTGGGTGAAGGGAGCCTTATCTGAAGTCAACAGATCTAAAGATTAATTCAATAATTAATGGTATAAGGCAAGAAAAAGCTGAAAATGTTCAATTCTTTTCAACCTCACCTGTGAATTTTTGTCCGGTTTTTTTCAATGAAGGAAAAAAAAAATGTCAGAGGCTCATCTGATTGTTTCAACTTTTATCAGTCCATTTCAAAATGCCTTAATGCTGTGATCAAATTGAACCTCTAAATGTCTGATGTCTGCTTTTTCCTCAACAGATCCCACCCCAGGTAGGGCGTCTCCTCTTTTTATGCCTCACCAAGCTGATATTGTATCACTTTCTCTCAGTTGTTTGCATTAAGCCCACAAAGCTAGCAAAGTGCATGCACCAGATTTATTATTCTATAACTCAAATTATAACCTTTAAAGTTCATAAAACAGGCCAACATGACATTTTTCATCATTGCTGGGATGCTGTGAGGGCGATGTGGACATGGCTCCACCCCCCGAAACCATTTGCCGTTTTTAGTTTTCAAAGTATTCTGTTCCTCTGACAAAGTTTCATGAGGAAGGAATGGAAACTTCCTCAACGGCCATTTTCTGAAACACCATGAGTGGGAGGTTGGACATCCCATAAGGTGGCAGTTCAGTGTCCTTTCAGAGGTGACCCAGTACTAGCGGCTTTATTAATTATACTTTCTTGAGGGTTATGGCCTATTTGTAAATCCTCCTCTACCTGCCCTTGTCTCCCTTCCTTATGAGCGGCCGTACCCTTGCCTGCTCTGTCTGCGGAGAGCTGGGCGCCGCTGAAAGCTGAGGTGAAGGGAGGAATCATGTCGACAGCCTCCGCCGTGGCTCGTTCCACTCCTCTGAGTTTCATTTCTCCTCCACATTCATTTTTCATTCAAGAAGGTGACACAATATGCTCTCAGCCCAAGGGGCCAAAACGTACCATCCTCATATTGTGAAGCTCTGACGCTTCACTCATCCAGAGCTTGTAAGTTAGATCAGAGCTCAACGGCACACACTGATAAACGCACTTGTAAACACAATGCTTCATGTTCTCAGCCTGTCTGTTGACACTGAAGGATAAAGCCAGTGTGCAAAGTTGTCAAGAGGTAATTAAATTTCTTGTAATTAGAGAAATGGAATTGTAATCAGGGCGAGGCTTGAGACTCAAACAAAACTCAAAGTCACAAGAAAGAAAAAGCAGAGAGACAGACTTGGATGTATTTTTAAGAGCAAAACTTCACACTTTTAAAAGGGGATGGGAATTCTTTCCTCTTTTTTTTCATAGAATTAGTTATGAATGAATCGTTTCGGCCTTTGGCCTTCATCATATTGGCTGGCACTGATGAAAGCTCTCATACTCTCATTACTGGAGCACACTCACCTGGAAACAAGCTGCCGTGCATCATAAAGCGGTTCAGCCTATCATCATGACCACAAGCAGTTCTTTAACTTCAAGCGGATCTCTGTAAATTACTATGTTTACATTCACTCGTTTGTTTTTTGTTGTTTTTTTTGTTTGTTTGTTTGTTTGTGTGTTTATTTCTCCGATAGACATCTCAAGGCCAGTTTAGAACTAGGAATAACAGCCTAAGGAGAGAGGCTTTACTCCTCTTTCTCATCGTCCACCTCCTCCAGTTGTTCTGGACAGATAGTGGAACGTTCCCAAGCCAGCATTGAGATATAGGGCCCGATCTTCCACCAGATCTGCTGAAGCTGCAGTTAAAGGGTAGCGGGTAGCGGGAGGGGCGTTCCCCTGCAAAGAATGCAATCTTCTACCTTCCTAAACCCGCTATCCCACCTGCGGTACCCGCTACATTATCCATAGGAGTGCTTAGGGCGTTCCAATTTTTTTTGAACACAGACAGTTCCTATTGGCTACCTGAAAGTCCCAGATAGTCGGTGCACTCCCAGTAAACACGCTCTGGTCGTCTATTGGTTTAACTGGCGAGCAAGCCGTTTAAGACGATCTCTGCTATTTTCTCAGGGGTTCAAGTGAGGCCAAATCACGCTTTTTATACAATAATTAATTCGAGAGGTAGAGCCGTTTGTGAACGTCCACATGTGACTAAGTGGATGTGCATTGAAGCCATTTGGGTGCGCTCTTGTATGAGCCGACATGGGTTGCGGGTGGTCGGACCGCCTGTAATCCTTTTTCCTAAACTTGCGATGGTACAATACCAAGTTTGAGGAAAGGACAAAAGACACGCCTATTGCCACACCAACACAGTGAGTAAAAGAGTCGGCATAATGGGTAGCGGCTTTAGGGAGCAGGAAGATTGCATTAGCTATTAGCGGAGGTTCCTATACACGCAATTTGAAGGTAGTGGTTAGTGTTAATGGGTAAGGGGAATGGTACGATCAGGGCCTGAGTCTCTCCAGCGTGTCCTGGCTCTGCCTCGGAACCTCCTCCCAGTTGGAACATGACCAAAACACCTCACCCTGGGAGCCAACCAGGGGCACATAAATAGTCACATACATTGATAACTGAATTGATAACATCCCCCATATTTAGGAGCTATCTCTTACAAGTTGGCAGAAGTGAAGATGGTGAAGGTGAATGGAATGTGAAATAGAACAATAATAATCTTTGAAATATCTGATAGCTATAAATATTATGCTCTGAAGTTGCATCTTTGCCCTGATTCAGTGCTGCCTTGTTTTGAACAAGAATATACGTCTTGTAATGGCTATTTGTAATTTAAGGTTGTTTTTTTTTCTATTCTCAAGCAAGCAAATAGAAAAAATGTAGTTTACTTTCAAGCACAAATTTCATTGTTTATAATCTTTTTCTCAGGTTCTATTTAATATAAAAACTCCAAACAGTGTCTGGTGTTGACTATGTTGAAGTGTTTTTTTTTTTTTTTTAAAGAAATAAAAGTGGCAGCTGTTCCCTCGTTTCCAGGCAGGGCCACTTTCAACACACTTGGTAGCTTTGGGGGCTTCTGTCATTCTGCAACCTGAACATTTTATTCTTCTGTTTGCTTTCTGTCTTCATCCAGCACCATTTCTTGTGCGTTCACTTGCTTAATAAACACAGCAAAGCATGGATTCATCATATTTTACATGTCTCTCCACGATTTTGGACACATTTAGGTGCAGTTTTTTTTTTTCTTTAATAAGCCACATGGGATTTATTTTCTGTAAGGTGGAACCTGCATGTTAACTAAAGGGTGACGACTGTCATTTTGTCTTTTCCAGGGAACACTGATATTTCAGATGTGCAGGAGTAATTTTAGGTTGTGCCTACAGCGATATATTCTCCTGGTTTCGTCTTAAATGCTGTAAACAGTTTAATATCTCTACTAATCGATCGCAGCCTCAGTTCTACTCCATCAGATCTCTGTCCTCAGAATGGAAACACGACTTATATCAGAAAGCGATTATTCTGAACTGCCATTTTGACAGTTATATTTCTCAGTTATTTTATATAGCTTCAATTTATTTGTCTTCGATCAATGGACTTTTACTCCAGAATGTTCCTTTTTTTCTGATGGTGAAAGTTTTCATTTCCTGTTTGATGCATTCCCATCTTCTGCACACTGCAGGCTTGTTGCATTTCCATTGTATTTTTTTGTTTCCAGCTCTCCATTGTCTTCAACCAAAACTGCTGCTTCTAATGTTACAAGCCGTTTCTTTAAGTGATTAAAGATTTTCTTCCTCTTTTTCTGTATGCATGAAAGGATTTCGGGGATGACGGCTCATTGTACATCACCAAGGTGACGACCACCCACATGGGCAACTACACTTGTCATGCTGATGGATATGAGAGGCTCTTTCAGACCCACATTCTTCAAGTGAACGGTAGGAGGCTCATGCATATAAATGCCGTACACTTATGCTGTGTTGCACTGGCTGCTGCTGTAGAAGTATTATTGCCATCAAGCGTACTGTTTAGGAACATGAGAGTTGATAGGTCATTTTACTTTACATGGACTCCATTTGACATGTTTCTGTTGCAAAACAACACTATAGGCTGAAAGCGGCTGCTCGTAGTGCAGAAATATGAAATGTGGCTCGAATCTGCAACTCAAGACGCCTGAAGTGTAATTGTGAGTTTTAGACTTGTGCATACTATCAGCTCACTAAAGTCACACAGGGAAGCAGCCAGAAACTCCACTGTGGGCCATTTAACAGCTGGAAATCCAGATGTTTCTCTCTACATACTGGATTGAGCCTGTAGAGGCCAAAATAGAGCAAAATGGAAACTGGATAGTGATTTTGCTTCGCCCTGTGGTAAGAAACACATTTTGGTTCCCACAACAAATGAGTTATTGTGAGACTTCACCTAGTTTCTGATGGCGTTGGCTTACAGGTTTGGCATATCCAATCTTACGCTCCTCTGCATCTTTTCCACAGCTGTGCAGGGTTGTGGCTATAATGCTGTTATTAGCAGCACCTGTGAAGCTGTGGATAAAGCTTGCCTGGTGTGGCTTGCATGGAAGGCTGGGGCTCACCGTTCTTGCTACTACTTGGTTGTTGGTGCTTGTGGTCTTGGACTTTTGATTATAAATTTCAATTAAAACCTCTTCCCTTGTCATTTTGTGTGTTCAGGCTGTGTGTTTTACATGGCAGCCCTACGAGCCGGATCATGATATCCAAATAAAAGATTGTGATATAGCTAACTTTGTACATATTTGGACACTAACAAAGGTTATTTCAGCGCTTTATGAATACATTTTGAGTTTCTTGTTATATGATGGATAATGGTAGCCTACAAATCTAGATGTACCGCTATTAAAATCTGAATTTGCTTGGCAAGTCTGTTGAGCTACCATCTGTTGGAGCTCATTAAATATGTCCAAAAGTCTTAAGGGGGTAATCGCATCCTGGTAGAGAGTCTCTGGGCAAGGTTACCACGATAACGACAGAGCTGTGACATTGTACCCTTGACAGTAACAGTAAAGATGGCTGAAGCTGAGGAACAACGGTCGTCTGTAATGGCTTTGGCATCGACCGTTAAAGAGGTTGTTGAGCAGCAGCGACCTGGACTACCCCATCTTTCTCATCCTCTACCCATATCCAATACGCCAAAAAAAACATGTTACAGTGTTTTTAAATGGGTGACACACCGATGACAAATTCTATTTGACTTTCTAGGTTTTTTTTTACTAAAACCACTCCGACATTTGAAAGTCTCTAGGAAAGACTTTGAGATGGCTTAAGTTTTTTGAAGATATTGGTTGAGTGTTTGAGCAGAGTGGCTATTCTAAAATTCTGTTTGTAAAAATTGTAAAAATCTCTTTGAATCACATTGTGCCAAAATAACGTCAAAAAGTGATTCAAAAAGCACTCTAAAATGTGTTTTGGGTTGAACTGTTATAAGGCTTTGACCTCAGAGTGGTTTTTTTAAACATCACTATGTTTGGCATGGATATCAGCCTTTTATACAAGACATAGGCTTTTGAGTCAGACTTCGACCAGCCTTTGAATTCAGGGTTTGATTCCCACTCCTTTCAAAACTTTTTGAGGGTACAGTAGGCTGAGACATGATGAGCTGGACCAACAAGATGTTTAGCTGATGTCACATATGCAGTGGACGAGGTGAGCAAGTAACTGAAGCAGGTAACTGCTGCAAGCCAAGGCAGCAATTTATTTTAGACAAAGAAAATTTTACATTCAGATCCTACTGGGGATCAGCCAGAGCAGGGGCTTTGCGTGTGCACAATTTGCAGTCTGGACTAGAGGGGTGAACATCTCTAATTGTCTGCTGCAGACTGGGCCACCTGTGAGAGCTTTTGAATGGGAAGATGCTCATACCAGCTACTCTTTGAGAAGAGTAACGATACGTGCTTTCACGTCAAAGTTCAATTTAATTTTATTTGTATAGCGTCTGTTACAATTCAATTGTCTCTAGGCGCTTTACAGAGACCCAGAGCATGACCCCCGAGCAGATATCATTAACTAAAATTATAATATTATATCCAAATCAAGGATAATGGCAAGTAAAAAAAAAAAAATCCCACAGAGGGAGAAAAAAAAACCTTTAAACCAAGCAGTGGCAAGGAAAAACTCCACTTTAAGAGGAAGTAAACCTTGAGCAGGACCTGGCTCATATGGGGGGACCTTCCTGCTGAAGACCAGCCGGGTAAAGAAAGAAAGAAAAGGGGGGAGACAGGACAGAGAGAGGAGAGCACACAAATGACTGAATAAAATGACTATATAAACAGATGCAGGAAGCAACACTGAGATGAGACGGTCAGAGGACTAGATCACCAGCCAGCATCCCTGAACACATCTACACACACAGGTGGAGGTAAACGCTGGGATGGACAGAGGATGGAACTGCAAGTCAGCATGCAAAGACCCCAATAACACCAGAGAAAATTGCAAGATTTGTTGCTAGTCACTTTTATGAAAAATAAGGTTTCTAGAGGTCTCTGAAAACTTTGGTAAATACAGCAGCAATGTCATTAAGTCGGAAACATTGCTCTCCCGTAGACTGGTCTCCGTTGCTTTGATTGGTTGTAGCACTAACCAGCTGTGTGCAGATGTGGTTTGAGAAGCAACTCTTGACACCGTTCCTCAGATGGGAAGGCTCCGTGGATCCTTTTCAGACCCTACATCTGTCTAGATGTGGGTCTGATCTTATCAGACTCAGATAACAGTTTAAAATGTGTTGTGAATTTAAATTGAGGAATCCAAGCTGAAGAGGGGTTTAAGAATTACAGATCTTTCATGAGTAGGGCAGCTTTTTTCAGAGGATTATTTGTGGTTAGAAAAATTGCCATAATCACAAACTTTTACATAATTGTCGAGGATCCTCTGGATATCTGGGAGGATCCAGACAGTGAAATCTGAAATCCATGGACTGGGTTTCCCTTGTGGTTTTCTTTTTCTTTGAAAGGCCTTTACTGCAAAAGCCTGCAGTTGCTGTTTATTTGTAATTTTTGGATCCTTTCTACCTCTGGTTCTGTAGTCAGCAAGTGAAATGCAGTTGAATGATTTTCCCTTAACAGATCCAGGCTTTTATGTTTCCCTCTTTCAGAAGGAACAAAAACGTTGATTTGGCCAGTACTAATAGAGCGGCATCAGGAGCTCTTTTCACAACATGTTGTGAGTTCACAGCAACATCCAAATACAAAAACATTTTACCTCCTTAACTGATGGACTAATGAATGAATAGCATACTCCTATCTGAGACCCTTTGAGTAAATGGTCCAACTACACGTGAGCCCATAAATGGGAATTTGACATATAAAAGATCTCTAATACCTGAACTCTTCAAGCACTCTGCATGTGAATACCCCCAAATTAAGGTCTGCATTCTGAGGCCTTATGACTATTCTATAGCCACATGACCTAACTTGGTGCCATTGTTCTTTCTGGTGCCTCAAATGGCCACACATATCAGGCAGAGCAGGTTTTGCTCCTTTGAAATAAAGACCAAAAAACTGCTCAGAAATGCATTTGCCAGTGTTCTCAGCAGACTGCGGTTCATGGGTCACCTTTGTTTATCTATGACTGTGTCATGCACAGTTGGCCAGCAAATACATCTTTCTTCATCCCTGTTACAATTGAAAGTTTTAGAAAGATGACTCCTCAGTTACTATGTGCCATGACAGGCTGAGTACAGAACACTGGCGGTACACTTTGTGGAATAGTCTGGGAGCAATCGACTCATCTCGATGAATGTGGATTTAAAGAGAACCAGGAATAAGCTGAAGACAGTTTTCATTTTTAGGAGATGAGGTGGAGGATTATAGATATCTAGATGTTTACCTGGACAACTGGCTGGACTGGAGATGCACAACTCAGGCTGTTTTTCATGGCAACAGTGTTTCTTTTTTGGTGCAGCAGCATCAGAGCTAGTGACTTAAAGAAACTGGATAAAGTGACAAAGAAGGAAGCTCTGTGATGGGAATCATGCTGGAGCTCCTGGGAAGGGAAAAAAAAGGAATGGTGCATGTTGTGGTGTTAAATATAATGAACAGCACTGCACATTCTCAATTTATTTACAGTTTACTGACTGACCAATGCAGTGTCTTCAGTCAGAGGCTTTTACAGGTCTGCTGCAATAATGACATCATGTAATATGCAGTTTGACATTTAAGTTCATATTTATTCCTTTCTGATCGACTGTCTCCTGCTGCCTGTGGAACTTCTCAGCGTAGTCTTTGTGCTCTATTTAGATTTACATCTTTGTGACTGTCACTTATCTAATCAATAACATTGACTTTACAAGACAACGGGGGCATCTTTTTGTTTGCAGAAGAGCAAAACACACCAGTAGCTCATTATGTAACATTTAGTTTTAACATTTTTATCTTGACACGAGTTTCAGGATGAGTCTCCAGCAAATGCTGCTTATTTGTTGTGTTTTTTACCAGTTAGTCGCACTCCAGTCAGTTTACAAAGTCACTCATTTTCCTCAACATCAAATTTGAAATGAATCCATGTCTGTTTCTCTGTTTTATCCTTTTTTTTTCTTTAGATATTCACAACTCTGCTTTCCAGCACTCATCTGTCTCTCCCACGCTCTGACATTTTCTTTGGATTACAGTTTCATTAACATGCGAAAAAGCTAATTGTTCCGTCTTCCCAGGGGTAGATCAGACGTGTGCACGTGACCCCCCCCAACCCCACAAGAAAGTTGCTTCTGATTGGATATCTACCCGACTCGTCCCGCTTTTCCCCACAGCTGTTAGTTTTGATTGGATCTAATCTCAACTGAATATTTTCTTCTTACTTTTCTTTTGTTAACTTAAGTGTCTGTACATTTCATCATTACTTTTTCTCTCTCGTGTTAGTCTTAAGATATTGTTAGGATGGAAGAAAAAAAAAAAGGTCGATTGTGACAAATTATTTGCCAACAAAACTAAGACAGAAGTCAACTGTTCCCACAACTATAACCTTACATGGTGATGCTTTATGGTAACAGGTATCCTTATTTTTACTAATTTATTTATTCATATTGATGATATTTTTTTGCAATAGTATATGGAACAGCAAGGCAATTTCTTTTGGGATTTAAAAAGCATCATTCAGTTGAATTCAAAATAGTGAAGTAATTATTCGAGCCTTGTGCCAACGCTTCATACTACATTACCTTGATGGAACCAGAAGCCATTATATATTATCTATTTCTGCTTTGCGCATTATTCATTTATTTTTAAAATGACATCCTGACTGGTGCTGAGGGTATTCCTCTTTTTTTTTTTTTCCATGCAATGACCAGCTTGACAGCACTTTCATTATGCACTGACTTCAGGCAAACATTAAGTTTTCATAATTTTATTCATTTGGAAGTTGGAGAGTGAATAAAATGTGATTGGTGAAACAAAGACAGTATGTAGAGGGCAAAGGTGAAGTGGTAGAGTTTGAGTAAATGAGACTTTTTCTTCCACGCTGGTTTTAACAAGCTGGATGTAAATAAACTACAATGTGTAGTTGGTGAATAAAGCTCAAGATCTTCATTACATTTGACAGACAGTCGGTTCATTATCATTCCTCTAAAAGATTACTCTGAGGTTAATTGCGCTGATATTCAGGCCTTATTGTGTATATGGAAACAGGGTGAATCTCATGAGACTAACGACTTGTGGTTGTAATTAATATTGTAACTTCCACATGACCTTTCTACTGGAGGCTGAGTTTTACATTCTCGGTGTGGGTGAAATGTCTAAGGACTTGCTATCACCCTGCTATGCTCCGAGTTTCCACAACTCAATTAAGAAACAGCAGAAACGGGGTAATCCTGTGAAAGTGGGTTCAGAAATCTGCCCGTCACAATGAAAGCCCAGAGAGAATGACAAGATATAGATTCAATATATAGAGTTTAATTCAAAAAGAAGAAAAAAAGAAGTGATTCAATTTAGATAACATTTCAGTAAATATGTGATGCCGTTTAAAAGCACAGTTGTGTAATATCCCAGATTTTCCTCCAAAGAGACTCATTAAAATGTCTCTCACAGATGGATCATAGGCAACTTTTGGTGCATTGTCCATCTGTTTTCACTAACAGACAGCCTCCTTTCATTGTCTGCCTTTTCTTAATGAAGACAGTCCAATGCCATCTTCAGTGTGGGTTATTATCCCGACGATGTTCATTTTGTTGAGATTATTTGTAATTGGCAGTCTGTTGAAGCTCCTCTTTTGTTGTACTGACCCCAGTTTTACCCTGAGGAATCAATCCTGTTGCATCTTATTTCTTTACTGTGGCTGCAATTTTTCTCCAATCTCACAGCTATTTTAGCAGAAAATAAGCATCAGTTGGGTGTACATTAAAGTTTCTATTAAAATGCACTAAACATTTATGTTTTCCACTTTGGAATCCTGCATCTATGTTGGGAACATTTTACATATAAATGGGCTAATGTTTTGAAATTAGCTCTTTACCATCAACCCCAGAGTTTGATTAGGGGATATATACAGTTCTCTTTTTGTGCACAATAACCCCCCTGACAAAGCCCCCACTAGCCTAGCTAAGCTGTTAGTTCCTATTTACATGTTCAGACTTGAGCATTTGCATTTACATTTACATTTACCTGTAGAAATAACTATATAAAATGAACCCCAACAGTCTGTATTTTGAGAAAGCGCCACCATGTAAGCACAGAGATCGCCTGCAGTGTTGTGTGTGTGTGTGATCAGTGATTTTAATGTACAGTAGAGTATAACAGACTTTGTGAATCATGCATTGTGAAAACTGTCAGGTCCACTTGGCATGGAGCACTTTTTCCAGTATATTTCATCACACCGGGATGAAGAGGTTTGTGTCCGGTCTTGTTCTCTAAATGGGTGTCATGGTGGCTCAGTGGTTAGCACTGTTGCCTCACAGCAAGGGGGCCTTTCTTTGTGGAGTTCACATGTTCTCCTCTCGCATTCGTGGGTTTTCTCCCGGTCCTCCGACTTCCTCCAACAGTTAAAAAGCTTGCATGTTAGGTTAATTGGTGAGTCTAAATTGTACGTAGGAGTGATTTGAAGGACTCAGCAAGGCTGGATAAGCTCATCAGGAGGGTCGGTCTGTGGTCGGCACGAAGCTGGACTCTCTGGAAGAGGACTCTGAAGATACCGCTGGCCCTTCCTGACGCCAGCCATCCTCTGCACAGTGTCATTAGCAATCAGAGGAGCTTGTTCAGCCCAGTATTAACAGACTGACAAACTCCTTTGTCCCTCATGACATCAAACACTACACCTCCACACTCGGTGGGAGGCGGGCGAACGAGAGGACAGAGGACGGGGAGGAGCGGCAGGCTTGGTCACAAGCACAGTGAAATACATTTGAAATACAAGCAGCTGCTTTTGAACACACCTTTCGATGCATTTTTCTAATTACATATTGTTCAGTTGGACATGCTGGTAAATTGTTTCATATTATGTTAAATTTTGCTGCTTTTTGGAGTTTTTCTGGTGTATTGTAGATATTTAATGCAGTTTCATTTTCTGTCTTTGATCGTGTTTCTGACTCTCCCTGCGGTCCTATTGTAGTCTTGTGCTGTTGCTGGTACGTATGCATGATTATTGACATGCAACATGACGATTGAGCGTTTAATTTTTCCTTCATATTTCTTGCTTTTACTAATGTGAGAAACATTGGACAAACTTCATTAAATTCAAGTATAAACCAGTGAATGTTGCAATATTAACTGGCACCATGCAGTATATGGCACCATGCAATTATACATATATAATTAAAGAACTATTTAACTATTCAGCCTTAGGATATTGGACGGCATGGTGTCTTGGATATAAGCACCGTTGCCTCACAGCAAGGGGGCCTTTCACATGTTTTTCTCCGGGTACTCCGGGTTTTCCAACAGCATGCATGTGAAGTGAAATGGTGACTCTAAAGTGCCCATAAGAGCGATTGTGGCCCAGGTCTCCCTTGTAAAGGAGATTGTTGATCTCAGTGGGAACAACCGGATAAAATAAAGATTAATAGCTATATAAAATATCATAGTTCTTACGTCTGTTAAAAAAAAAAAAAAAGTTGTATTGTTCTTGCAATATTTCTGTTCTCAACTGATTTTTCTTGTTTTAAATTTTATTATGTGGATTTCTTGCATTGAATAATGAATGAAATATAAAACTTAAATGAGGAAAACAACAAAGTCATTACCTTTTTTAGAAGCAAAAAGGAAAGAGACAGAGGAGCAGCGTTCCCCGAGGTTGCATTACACTTTATAATTACTGTCCCAGATCTTTTTTTATGATACCTCCAGCTGTTTTAGTCTTTTTAATTTAGTTTTACACCAAGACAATCCTTCACTTCACAAGCTATTTGAAATACTCGTAATGCACCGGATCCAGGCTGTATAACTCCCACATCTCCATGGGACAGTAGTCACAGCTGAGTGGGAAAGCTTTTATCACAGTTGGTGCTTATTTGTTGCGTGTCGTTCGTGAGTGGATGTCGACAGTATTTCATGGCGGCGTATGAAGAGTCGTCGTGAACAGGCTGCTGTAGATATGCACTGGATGTTTGAATTTGCATCGTTGACAAAACCAAAGCTTTTGACCGTGTTAATTATGTTTCTTTCCAAGTTGTTACCAATGACCCGAAGCTTTGTTTCAACACTTCCTCGGGTAGCTGGAAATCTCCTGTTTGTATGTTGGTGAAATGGCCTCCTGCCGTAGTGTTTGTGCAAACCCTTGCTCATCTTCCGGAGCACCATGGCAGGCGGGCGCCTGGCTGAGTGATTGACGACTGGCTGGGGAGCTTTATGATGGAGCTGTCAGCCCTGCTGTGTCACATTCTCCTGGCAGAGGCTCTCCTGACACTCTCAGAAACACATCAGAATGCATCTTCTCTTGCATCCTGTCTGAATCGGGTTTTGAGTGGAAAAAACACACCGCTTGGCTCACCTTTTTTCGTTTTCACGACTGTCTGAGCAAAGCCAGTGGTGGTTGGCATCCAGGAGATGAATATTTGCACCTGCATATGAATAGAATGTATGACTGAGGCATTTTAACATTTAACTTTGCCTGTTGACATTTTCTGGTGCCCTTGTGCAACATACACAATTATTGTGTGGAAAGAGAGCATTTATTGGTGTCAGCAGGCCCTTTAATGGCTCAGACGTGAGGGAGTAGGCATATCCTTCTTTATTTCTAAAGTCCCAAGTCAGAATAAAAACACACAGGCTGTATGTCAGATCATAAATACAACCTTAGACAAAAACAAACAAACAAAAAAAAAAAAACAATACCAGAACGCTGCTGCACGAGTCCTGACTAGAACCAGGAAATACAACCAGTCCTGTGGTCTCTGCACTGGCTTCCTGTCGCTCAGAGAGTAGACTTTAAAACAGTATAAAAGAATAGATTTGTGTACAAGTCTCTTCATGGTCCCAAAGTCCATCTCTGACATGTTAGATCCATATGAACCAACCTGAACTCTGAGAACCTCAGGTAGTGGTCTCCTGCTGGTGTCCAGAGTCAGGACTAAACAAGGTGAAGCTGCATTTCAGTTTTATGCTCCTAAAATCTGGAACCAGTCTTCCAGAAGATGTGAGACAGACCCTGAACTCTGACAATGTTCAAATCCAGACTGAAAACAGTTCTGTTTAGATGTGTATATGACAACTGAAAGGATTTTAGCTGCAATCTTCATTTTTAATTTAATCTTTTTTTATAAAATAAATTTTTAATGTAATTTATTAATGATTATTTTTATTCTTGTATGGAATGATTCTATTTATTCTATTATCATCTGTAAAGCACTTTGAATTGCTTTGTGTACAAATTGTGCTCTATAAATAAACTTGCCTTGCCTAAATATTATACTGCCATTCATTCAAACTTTTCACAAACACATCCGTAGCCACCACACATGAACCTGATGAATTGTTCATGTGCACAAGTTACCACCTCTTTCAAGGGTGTTTTGGCAGTTGGCATTCAAGTGTGTTAACACAATGCCAAGGAGGAAAGACATTAGCATTGACCTTAGAGAGGTAGTTTTTACTGCCCATCAATCTGGGAAGGGTTATAAAGCCATTTCCAAATAGTTCACAGTCCATCATTCTTAAGTGAGAATAATTCATAAATAGAAAACATTCAAGACAGCTGTCAACCTTCCCACAAGTGGATGTCCAAGAAAATCCACCCCAACGTCGTAGCATGCAATCCAGAGAAGCTGAGGAAAGAAGAAAAAAGCTACATTTCAGGGTATGTGTCTCTCAGGTAGCATGCTAAATGTCTATAAAAGTCTATAAGTGAACAACTATTAAAAGACTACACTATTATGGCTTGTTTTGAAAGGTTGCCAGGAGAAATTGTCTTCTCTCTCATTATTGATTATTGGTTATGGAGCCTGCCATGGAATAATCTCTATTCCAAAGTCACATGTAAAAGATAAACCTTGGCTGAAAATGGATTATGCAACAAATAGGGGTGTGAGAAAAAAATCGATTTGACGATATATCACGTCCTATATAATATCGATTTTTCAGCTCCTAATATCGATTTTTTTTTTTAGGAAAAATCATTCATTCACTTAAATGTGCAAAAACACTAATAAACAATAAAAATGTTGTTTTGAAGCAAATAGTTTTGACTCAATTTGTCCTCTGAACGATCAATATAATCTGATGAGCATATACAGCAATTTAATTTTTCATCTCCACTTTTAATTTTGATATTAACTGGGTAGAATATTGCAATATATCATGATAATATCGTATCATGACCCAAGTATCACGATACATCTTGTATTGCGAGGTCCTTGCCAATACTCACTCCTAGTCTGGGGTGCCGAAAAGGGGGGGGTTAAGGATACGGATTATAGGGGCACATGATTGAGGGGGGCCCAGAGAGGCCCCTTATGATGATCAAAAATAGCATCAACAAATTTCGCCGCTGTGTTGGGGGGTAGAGATTCTTTTCATGGGGCCCAAAATCCCTAGCAGCGCCCCTGCCCCTAGTAACAAACATTTTGATTCATTTTGATAAGATTTTGGCTTCTGATGTTTTAGTATGACAAGAAAATCACAAGATTTTGTGAAATTATTTATTTGTATGTTTTTTTTAGACATTTGTAAAGCAATAATATCATAAACTGTGATGATTTGGTCACTATATTCGAGATGTCAAATTTTCCATATCGTTACATCCCTAATAAGTACTTGGGCAGACAGATTTTAAAAGGACCAAATGATTTTTCAGCATTTTTCATCAATTTAACCTTAGAATTATCGAGGTTTACATTTTTGGTCATGTGAGTGTACGTTTAGGATCCACTGTTTTTGCTAAAAGACTTTAGGCAATTATCTGGTTCCAGCTATTGATATGAACCGTCTTCAGCTGCTTGTAAAGAGTTTTTGGAAGGAACAGACACAAATACTGTTTGTCAGCGGTCAACACTCAGTATGCAGATTTATTAAAAGTTCCTAATATTCTGTAAAAACAGTGTGATAAATAATCATTTCATAAGTCCTATATCATCTAATTTTATCGGTAGAGGTCATATAAAAAAAAATTATGTCGATGCATTTTAACTCATTCTGAAGGAACTCTGACTTTGATTCAGTGTACATCAGAGAATCTGCAGATAATTACTTCTGGACCTGCAGACTGCTGTTGGACACATGCTGGAAGTACCTTCAAACAACAACAAATACTCTGGTGTGGCGAGAGGATGGAGCGTGGGAGGCAGAAAAAAGTGTTGCTATGGAAATTTCTGTGCTTTGTTTACAATATGTTCAGATTGGCAGACGAGGCTCTCTGATGACTGATTGTTGCACTGATGTCAAGACCACATACGTTCAGATGTATCCACAATTTTTCAAAGTGAGTGGGGAGGTGCATGATTGTCAGTAGAAATGAAAATGAAGCAGAAATTCTTCCCAGTGTCTTTACTCTCTCGCCGTAAAGACTCCGGAGGATTTACTGATACCTTCTGCCAAGCACAAGGTCTGCCTAAGGTCTGAGATTTAGCATGTAGCTTTGTTCATTTGTTTTACTCTTCTCTAAATATGACTGGGCAGCTTCTTGATAACTGTAATGTCTCCTCAGGCTTTGAACTGGAAAGTGTTTCCAGTACGAGCTGACTTGTCAGATGGACTTCTGGCATCCGTAATAGTAGATATTTTGACCTGACGTTTACTGTCTGGTTGTAGACAAATTTATGCCTGCTGTAAAAGCTTAATTTGTCTTAAGATAGAAATGAAACTAAATGATTGAAAAAAATGAATAAATGGGGAGGAAAACGGGGCACAGTGTGTAAAATTAGTCTCCTGATCAGTGAATAAACTGTGAACATGGACAGAATAATCATCCATTTTTGTTGCTCATATAAAATCACTTGCTCTCTCAATAATTATCCTTTGTAGCAAGCAGTCCTAAACAAAAAACAATTATCCCATCCTCCTGATTGATTACGTGCATTAAGAATAATTATCATTTATTTTAATGCCACAATTCAGCATTTTAATTAGCACTCATCTGTTTTTTATAATTAAATGACCCGCACTAATGGCTTTCCGCGTTACATTCTTTCATTTGACCTTTGGGAAGAATAAAACCATTTGGGGCAGTGCATTGACCTATCAGAGAGCAGGTGGACCTCCAGTAACGCTAATAGATGTGCGGAACAACCAAGGATGGACTTTCTTTCCCACTTTACAGTCCCAGAGGGAATTTATGGACAAGAGCTTGATTCAAACAAAGGGCCTTTAACTAGTGAATGACCTTATTGAGTATTTTGGACAGCTAGTAGGAATTGCAACAACATGGATTGAACTTTTGTCACCCTGCACACGTTTAAACCAGTAGCTTTGTCTTGCTAAACTATAACTATCTCAAGCAAATTACCCAAAACTGTGTTTGAACTGAATGCATTGCTGCCCATTTTTTGTCACTCAGTAGAATCAGAATATATTTTCATAAACGGTATTGGCCCTCGGCAGCACGGTGGCATGGTGGTTAGCACTGTTGCCTCCCAGCAAGAAGCTTCCTGGTTCAAACTTTTCTGTGTGGAGTTTGCATGTTCTCCCTGTGCTTGGGTGGGTTTTCCTCCAGGGTACTCCGGCTTCCTCCCACAGTCCAAAGACATGCATGTCAGGTTAATTGGTGGTTCTAAATTACCCGTAGGAGTGATTGTGAGCGTGCATGGTTGTTCGTCTATATGTGGCCCTGTGATGGACTGGTGACCTGTCCAGGGTGAACCCCTGCCTTTTACCCAAAGAGAGCTGGGATAAACTCCAGCAGATCCCCGTGACCCTGTAGAGGATTAAACAGGCATAGATGTTGGATGGATGGATGGTATTGGCCCTGGAAAGAGACCATACAGGTTGAATAAAAAAAAAAATGTATATCACCAGGCTGCTACAAATTTCACTTCTAATTGAAAAATTAGGGCCAGATCTTCCGCCTGATCTCCTAAAGCCACTATTTAGGGACAGCGGGTAACGGGAGGGGCGTTCCCCCCGCAAAGAATCCAATCTTCCACCTTCCTAAACCCACTATCCCACCTGCGCTACCCCCTATATTATGCATAGGAGTGGTTAGGGCATTCCACCTGTAAACCAATCAGTGCGTCAGTAGCCATTGCCTTTAAGAGCAGGTCTGACCACCCGCTACCCGCTACCCACAACCCGCGATCGCAAGATACCGAGTTTGCGGAAAGGGCAAAACACGCCCATTGCCACACCTACAATGTGAGTAAGGGAGTTGACATAATGGGCAGCGGCTTTAGGGAGCGGAAGATTGCATTAGCGGTTAACAGAGGTTCCTAAACCCCCAATTTGCGGCTAGTGGGTAGCGGCTAGCAGGAAGCGTACCATCGGGGCCTTAATGTGCGGCTACCTAATTTTAAGACCTGGTGTGTGTGTATGGGGGGGTTCCTTTTTACTACCTGCTAAAATAGCTGTCAGAGCAATTTTGAGAAAATAAGGACTAATGCACAAAAAGAAAAAAAAAACAGTTTGTTTTCTCTGATGCGTCCATTTTGCTGTAGACTCTTATCATTCAGCTGTTGGACTGTTAAATTGGGAAAAAAAACAAATTGCACTCAAAAGGAGGTACAAAGTAATTGCATCCATGGGTTCTACTCAGGCGGTGTGGTTACTGCTGAGAGGCATCAAAGTGACTCGAGAGTTTATCTAATTGTGACTGGTAAGTAACCTGGGTTAAAAACCCTCGTGGCTCACTGTGGACAATGTGTTGGCAGTTTTGATGATGTGAGCTCCAAAACGGCAGTGTGTTGCGATTGCCATATGGCCGTGGAAGTAATCTTCAGTCCTTTTACTCACCTGGCTGAGTGGAGACTTCCTCTTACCATGTGCCCGCAGGAAATGGCCTCTACAGCACGTCTGCCTTCTCTGCTTCTGCCAAAACTCTCTTCTATCCTCTGACTGTACCTCTGAAGTCTATTTAAAAAAAAAAAAAAAAAAAAAAAAAAAGGAAAAACATAAAGGGCACTGATTTGGGCCACTGAGGCTGAAAAGGGATCGCTCAAAACAAGGTAGTAGGGTAGAGGGACTTGATGTCGCTCCTTAAATCACTGCCAGCCAGGTTGTCATCTTTATATGAGACTTGTTGTTGTGGAACAAATCATACTGCTCTTTATAGTGGTTTTCATTGTGACCATGTTTGAGTCACTGTTTCTCTCAGAGAAACTGTCCTTTGAAAGGTTGTATCTTTGTTATGGTATTCCAAGAAGTCATCTTTCTTTAAAGGATTATTCAAATTTGTTGTTTTGATGTATTTTCTAGAGCGAGAATGTAACCAGTTGGCTGCAGGGTGATGGGGAATAAAAAATTGTGGCATATTTTCAGTTGGGGCACAGATGCATATTATTAATCTTCTTGTGTGGATTATTGATTTATGTTAATTCGTGGCTATGGGAAGTTCAATATGTTGGCTGGGTTTTAGCTGCTTTAGGGAATGATATACCATTGAGCGTCCAGTGTGATGGTCATGCATTGTACAGAAATATCTGAAGTCAGCTTTTGGGACTGTTTATTGAAAAGAGCAACATTTAAATTGGGACTTTTTCTGTCTTAAAAGATTTTGTTTTTTTGTTTTTTTTATTTCTCCTTGTATCCTCTCATCTTCTTCCTGACTAAAGGTTACAGAAAATCGAAGGCTACCAAGTAAAATCAATAGCATCAGAACAGAGGTTCTCTCCCTTATTTTACTTATCTGATGTGTTTGACTTCATGGAGCACATTAACCTTATCTAAAGATGCTGAGCAACACTCAAACCTGTTGATAGTAGATGCTAATGCAGTGCCATGAGTTCAGGATTGACTTCTTGTCTAAAACATATTGTTCACTAAGGTTTACTTCATTCTTAAATGATACTAATGTTAAAAAAATGATGACAGAAGATGCCGTATATATCCTTTTCTGCATCTAACCTGTCTCCTCCTGCTTTTTCAGTTCCTCCTGTCATCCGAGTTTATCCAGAGAGCCAAGCGAGGGAGCCTGGTGTCACTGCCAGCCTCCGCTGCCACGCTGAGGGGATACCCAGTCCACAGCTCTCCTGGCTCAAGAATGGCATGGACATTAAAACCAAGCTGTCCAAACAGCTCACCCTGCAAGGTAATGTAATTCTGACTTACAATTCAAGGCATGTACTTTCCCTTATTTTTTCATTACCAGTACTTCAGCTTATGAAGCTGCACACATTTAAATAATTAGTCTACTTCTTTTTGCTTTGCGGTCCTTTTAATCTTACAACTACTGTCACATCAGCTTTAAATAATTCAGAATAAAAGACTTAAGAAATAAATTATCTAATAAATGACAAAAGTGAGCAATTTAAAATGTGGCTTCATACTAAAACAAGAAATAAGAACTATAAGGCTGTTAAAAAGTGATACTTTTGTCCTGATTATTTTCTGCTTGCAGTCTTCAGTTTATCTTGACATGGATGGCACATACTGAACACAAACATGGTGCTTACCACCTCCAGCTCCACTGGCCTGTCAGCTAATCAGTTTGTAGAACTTTGGAAGATGCTGCCGGTGGTTTAATTTCTAGCTCAAAATCAAGATTCCAGTTTGTTTCAAGTGATCAAGTGATCCTCAGCTTTGATAATGTAAATTATAGTGTCTTTTTTTCCAAGTGTACTCAAACTTTAAGTCTCTAACTAGGGCTGGGCAAAAATTAATTAATTAACGCCGACATTTATTTTATCGCGCGTTAACGCACGTTGCTCACGTGCTTTTGTTTTGAAAAGTCTGTTACTGGCTGTTGCAGAACCGGAAAACAATTGCCAGGTAAGGCATAAGGAAAAGCTAAAACAGACATGAAGAATGGTAAAAATCTGTGAACTTTGCAGTTCCGGTAGCAACTCAGGTAGCAATATTAACAATTCTGTCTAAAGAAAAAAATTCTGGACAGCAACAAAACTTTTGCATCATTCCTCCATGTTCCATCAGATCTGCTCCATGTGTTTACTGTCCTGCTATTCCCTTACTGGTTACTTCAAAAAGAGTTACTGGCTCCACCTAGTTGCACAGATGTGTAATGACAGCAGAAAGTCCAGTCCTCAATTATAAAACAAATTCAGTTCTGTGGCCTGTTTTTAAATTTCGTATTTTTAATCCAAGTCTAAAATTGAAATATAAAAAAACCAGGCATTTTTTTCATGACGTAAAAAAAAAACGTAATAAAATGTCACTTTTTATTTTTTATTTATTTTTGATTGACAATTGAAAATGGAAAGAATGAATGATACACAGATTAGTAAAGGTACTGAACTTTAACATGGACATTATTATTTTTAAAGTTCTCCCAGATGGAGGATTTGACAGAAACAAGGTTATTTGTAACAACTGACAAGTTGAACTCTCCGTTAAAAGTTTCTGCTGTTACCTCAGAAATTACCTGTTTTAATGTTCTGATTGTGCTAAGCCACAATCATTTTGTTGGGTTTTGTTTGTAGACTTTTTTTTTTATAAAAACAGGATGACATTAATGTTCTGGCAGTGGCAATAAGCTTTATTTATTTTGACATTTTTTAAGATGAGATTTACACTAAATATGTGTTACTGACAAGTGCTGATGTTAAAAGTGTTTAAACAACAAATGTTATGGCACTTTAGTTCATATGGCAGCAGAACATTTAAATAAAAGTGCATTTTACACTACATTTGATTTTGCGTATACAATGCAATTAATCGTGATTAATCAGGGAAATAATGCGATTAATCGCGATTAAAAATTTTAATCGTTGCCCAGTCCCTATCTTTAACAGTTTGTGCAATACACATTGCAGACAAATACTTTCACTCTCAGGTTTTTTTTTTTCAAAAGCTATTGACTAAATAAATTGTCCCAGCACTCTCAGAAGCACAGCATGTGCCGTTTTCTTACTTTGAAGTCCAATCTTCTCGAATTCACCCCGACACAAACCTTCCACACTTTCTTCCAAAATGTTCAAGAACTGTTATGTAACTGTAGCAGAACACGGCAGGAATGGAGTCACCTTTTATCTATTTCTGTAAGGCAAAAACTTTTCTTTTGTCCTTTTTTTTTGTTGCTCAAAGCTAATGGCAGTGAAGTCCACATCAGCAACGTGCACTTTGAAGATACCGGCGCCTACACTTGTATCGCCAAAAATGAAGCCGGCGTGGATGAGGACATCTCTTCACTTTTTGTGGAAGATTCTGCACGCAAAACCTGTACGTATTTTTACGGTTCCTATTTCACTTGTGTTCTTTTGAAAGGGGGAATGGAGACATGCTATTGGAACCCTTAATATTTGATCCTGTTAGCTTTCAGTAGTTTATATCCTGTGATGTAATAATAGCCTCTCCTGGGTTGATGCTCTCTATCTCACACCTGATCCTGGAAGAAGGAGCAGCTGTTTCTGTGCCGTTTGTGGCTTTTTGTTTCCTGTTAACTGTGAGACTTATTTTCTCTCCACTAATTTATCTGTCTATGCCCGACTCATATAATGAATCATTTTCTTTTGAGTTTGAATGATCGATCAGACACAGTCTTCAAAATGCCAATATTGTCTGAGAAAACGGTCTTAATTCAAAAATATTTTAGGTAAATTGATATAAATTTCAAGAAAACCTACCAGTCAAACTAATTATTTTTATCCATACCTAAGTTAAGTATTAATCGATGCACTATTTTCAGTATTTAATATTATTATTTTTAATTTTTTGACTAATCATCCCACAGTAACATCCAAGTGATGCTCCTCTGTGAATTTTGAGATAACGTCTTCAGTGATGAGGCTGTATTTGGGATTAATCATCTGTTCGGATCTAATTTTGTAGCATCGCTTCTGTGACACAAGTAACCTTATTTATATTTGAAAGCATTTCTCAACAAACAATTTCCCCTTGTTCCCTCCTCATGGGAAGAACTGCACACACTAATTAGCTTTGACCTTCTCAAAAATGTCAGAATCTGTCTTTGGGGCCTGCAACCAGTTGCTGGTGTGTTTTTTATTTTTGCGTGGGTAATCACGGTCCCCGAACACTACATGTTTCCGACTTTGCAGTCAGGTCACTCATCACGTGTCCACCTTATTAGACTTCTGTCAGACCGAACGCCTTTTAGATGTGATCTCTGCAGTGGGATCCTTCCTCCTTATCACCTGACACGTTGCAGAGGATCACGCTCGGTGGGGTCAGAAGTTACCCCAGCGCTTTGAAGATTTTAAAGAAAGACCGCAGGCCAAAATGGTGCCAGGAGTCAGATATGGCCTTTTTTAGAGGGAGCAACCCCACAGGACAGGAGTTCAAAGGGGTGTCAGCAGATGCAGACGTGGCTACGCTCCTGCATCACAAAAGATGGTATAAGCACACGTGGGCACACAAATTGTCTGCCCAGGATATCTGACAGGCTGTATTCTTGAACCATTAAAGCTTTCTTTCAAAAATTGCCTTCTGCTTGCATTCAGAGAGTAAGAGAGCAAATGGGAGCCGACTATCAATTTTCCCTGAATTGGCTGCTTCTGGGAGCCTGAGGCGAATCTGGAGTTCACAGCGCCTGCAGCCCTCAACTGCTAAATCACTCTTTTGCTCCCAAAAATAAACATCTTGATATTTATTTCACAGGGGAGGCTTTAAGTGTACATTTCTCTTTAAATGTAAAGGGGATTGTTTATTTAATGGTCGATTATTTTGAGAACAGTGCAGCTGATTAAAAGCAGCCAGCTTTCTGTGCAGTCATCACAGAGGCGCATGTGCAACTCTTAGTCAGAAAGCAACCGCTCATCCCGGTTTGTTTGGCAGAGCTAAGGTCCTTAAATTGTTCAGTTTTACCAGAAGATCACAGCCCTTTGTCAAAATAAGATGGTGATTGTGGATCCAGGCCAATTAAATGGCACACTGGAGTTCCACGAATCCAGAAAATACACTTTACTAAAAATGCTGAACTCTAACCCCATATCGTAAGACTCATTGGAACACATTTATATACATTTAAGTATTTACATACATTTTCTTTTAAATAAGCACTAGTCTACTGTTTAACATGCTGTACAATTGCTAACTTGGAAATAAAGTTTACCCTTATTATTCGCAGGGGTTATGTTCCTTCCTCCCCCCGCAAATCCCAAAATCCACCAGTTATTGATGCAGTTTTAAAAGGCCTATGTATGATATTATATACGCTAAAATATGCTTCCCAAACACTTTCTAAAGACATTCTTACCATTAATATAGTAATAATGTATTACTGATAAATTAAAAACATTTTAATTTTGTAGTGTGACAATATTTATTAATTATAATAAAAAAAAATGTATAAATACAATAATACCGTACAGTGTATTCGTATTCCTGGCTGGCAATAGAACACTGTAGTTACCATATAAAGTAATTCTCTGTAAAGTACAACATAACTGATAGAAAATGGAACAAATTTTGAAGGTGAAACTTCAGAAAAATACGGTACAAACAGTAATTGTAAATACATAGCAATTATCAATGTTATACATGAGGCTATGCCTCTAGCACATATCAGACTTCAAAAACACATTCTTAACATGCATTCATGAACATATTCTAATAATACTGTTTGTAGCACAATGAAAAAAAAAAAACTTTGAGAGCAAAATCCCCGAGTATGCGGGACCATGAGGTAAACCACGAATGGGCGAGGGTTTACTGCAGGCAACAATAGTGTTGGCACGTGAAAATTTATGAGATATTGGAAAACAAATTGTCATTGATGTAGTTGACATGGTTGACACAAAGAAAGTTAACGGCACCAAGCATTGTCCCAGACGACGCTAGCTGCCACTCAAGATTTATGCAGCGTGTGTCCACAGTATCGGTTAAATATGGCACGTTGTAATTTTTGATAGCCTTTTCTTGTGAACATGTTTATACATTCAGCGCAGTGAAACGGGTAATATCACTCAGGAATAGATATTTAGGTAGTGGTGACGAAACGGGACAATATTGTCTTAGTGAGCAGGAGTGGTTGGCACATCTTCTTTCCACTAGAGAAATGCTTTGTTGCCTTTCGCCATGGGCTGACACCGAGGGAGTTGAAATAATTTGCAGTTCCTCGACTGACCACTGGGGGAGGGCTTCAATCTCTTTAGATTGAAGCAGCAGGCAACTTGTGCTAATCGTGCATCACATGTGCTAAATGATCACAGCTTCATAGTCCCGCAGGGCTTCATCACAGCTGGGTCAAGCCTCCAGGTCCAGTCAAGCCACCCTCCATGTAGGCTACCCTTTTGAGGAATCAACTGACTTTGCTTGGATCTACGCCAGGACTCAGCTGTGACAAAGTCAGTGGGACTGCAAGGCTGCATCAGTTCTGTCGTCACCATCAAATCCATAAAACAGGACCTCCACCTCTCAGTCTGCAGCAATACCGATGCATTGATTATTTCTGATGTCGCTACTGAAACATCAGTTGAAACAGGAGCTCCTGATCACATCTATTAAAGGAGTAAAGTACAATTGTGTGACTGTTAATAGTGTTTTGGCCCCATGTACACCCAGGTTCAGTAATGTTCGAAACCCGTCCATTCATTAAACAAGCATAGTATTGAAGGCTTTTTATTTTCATCCGATCAAATGCATATTAAAACAAGGCAAAAAAAATAACTGAACTTAAAATATAGTTTATTATCGGTGACTAAGGGCGATTATCTTAAAATGGAAAATAATCAACAGAAATTAATTGGTTTAATATTTATACACAGTATTTCCATCACCACTTCTTAAAAGCCTTGAGCACAAGCTAAAAGTATTCTCTATTTTTTTTTCAACCAACAAATCCCAATTAATTTATAATTTCAGCTCTAAGAAAACCTTACTCTCAAGCTCGTACCGACATGAATATAGAAGCAGATGAAGTTGCTCTGTGCTTTATTGTTCCTAAACTTCAGGCAGCAGGGTACGTACTATGTTGGTGTTTGTTACTGCTGTAGCTGCCTAAAAGATAAATGAGAAATGTCAAAGTTACGTAGCTTTTAGGTGCACTTTAGAAGGTTATCAGCAGGAATGAACTGTGGCCTCTGGATGAACTGATAAAAGCCTGTAGGTGGAAATAAATTGGTTCAGATTTATCTCAACGGGACCTATTGGACAAAGATGACATTGAATAGTGACAGACTTCTTTTAACTGTATTGTATGAAAGAGTACATCTATATCTATAATTAACCTTCATGAGTGCACGGGGGGCTCCGTGATTGAAGTTCATCCATCTGAAGGCTTGCTCTCTCCTGTACCACCTGACCACCAACAGGAGGGTGGAGATCCTGTGGCTTGGATCAAAGAGTCTCCTCCGACGGTGCTTCTTGTAGAGCGTCTCAGTCCTGGTAATGAGCTGCGTATATCTGACCACCCTCCAAAGATCTTCATCGTCCAGAGCATTGCAGCCGTCATGCCAGGTCACGATGCAGCCAGATAGGTGGTTGAAAAATGGCTTTTGTGTATGTTGTTATGGCCGGAGACGGCACTGTGCAGTGCAAGTGCTATCGCATCATTTCGTGATCGGTTTGGCCGGTAGGGAAACTGGATAAATGCAGTGTAGCAGGGTCATGTTGATCTGATGTGAGCTGTGGCTCTATCCTCAAAGCTATTTATACAAATGCTGATACAACATCTCAGCATTTCAAGTCTAAAGCAGCCTATAGGTCCGTCAGGACTAAAGACATAAAGATATTTATATTTAACAAAATATTTTTGATTGATAACCCTGACAGTCAAGTCAGTAATTTACAATGAATCAGACGTTTAACTTTTTAAATGGTTTTCATTTCATATTCCGAGATTCTTCAGAACCTGTTTAGTTCAAAAAGCAAAATTAAATCAGATTTGTTTTATTTACCTTTATTATTAATAAATTAAGTGAACAGTTTTTAGTTTTCCAGAAAACCCTCTGATTTTTTTTTTAAACATGTTATTAAATCTGGATGGGTTAAGGCAGCTTACATTTGATGTCTTCAGGACAGGAATGACGGCCATCTCGAAGCATGTGAGGACTATGGTTTAACATGTCTGGGAAGATATCTGCCGGTTCTGCTTTCAGAGCACTGCCTGGGATTTAGTCCAGCTCAGGAGCTTTTTGAGCATTTGCTTTTTAAAGTATCTATGCACCACTGCCTGAGGTATTTAAAAAGGGCAACTGTCCTTCTCAGACAGAAGCTTTAACTTCACGTCGCTCTCAAACTGACCATGTTAGTTGCTCAACTTCTTGGATAGAAGCAGTAGCTTTTTTTTTTTGTAGTTTGTTACGGTCTTCAGCAAACTCCACTTGTTTCTGGTGTTTTTACGCCCAGAGCAGGATCCTAGCTCTTCCTCATATTGTGAACTAGTGCTTTTTATTTTTATTTTTTGGTCCTTTTATTGATTTTTCTCTGAATGACTGAGCGAATGTGTCATTCTGTAATCACACTGATGGTGGGTTTGAGAAGCGTTTATCCACAGTCGTCTTCATTAACTAACAAGACATGGAATCTTTGAATTTGACGTGTTTCTAGGTTTGTAAATTATTTCAGAATTATTTCCAGTGACTTTTACTTTACAGTATCATTATGAAATGTAGTTATCTATCAGAACTGATGTCCATCAACTATAGCTAAATAACTGAGTGCTACTGATGCCAGACAGTTTTAATGTAGTAGTAAGTAAAAACAGCAGTCTTTTCTTCATGCAGAAATTACAAGAGAGATGTTCATGAGGTGTTTTTTTAGAACTCTAATTAGTTTAATAACTGTAACAGGTCAAGTCAAGTGACATTTATTCCTAAAAGGTTCTGAAGACACGTCTGTCTTTACAACTGAGTAGATTGTAAACTATTAAGAAAATTGTGTCCAATTAGGGCCTAAAGGCTTTCTGCTCAGAAATCATTGTAAATGGCATTTTTTTTTCTTTAACTTCAATTCAATTCAATTTTATTTGTATAGCCTCTGTTACAATGCCAATTGGCTCTAGGTGCTTTACAGAGACCCAGAGCATGACCCCCGAGCAAATATCATTAACTAAAATTATAATATTAAATCCAAATCAATGATAATGGCAAGTAAAAAAAAAAAAAAAAAAAACTCCCACAGCGGGAGAGAAAAACCTTTAAGTCAAACAGTAGCAAGAAAAAACTCCACTTTGAGGAAGAAACCTTGAGCAGGGCCTGGATCATATGGGGGGACCTTCCTGCTGAAGACCAGCCGGGTAAAGAAAGAAAAAAAGAGGGGAGACAGGACAGAGAGAGGAGAGCACACAAATTACAAATGATGCAAATTTAACATGTGTAATAAGTACATGTTTATTCATAAATAACTGATAAAATAACCCAAAGACATATTGGATAGAGAAGGCCAAAAAGGCAAAAGGCTAATCTGCACACATTTCACCTTGATTATTGTTGCACAGCTGTTTGAATCAGTAAAACAAACACAAGGCTCGTCAGGTCTGTGAGATGCTGCAGGTTTAAGATTCAACGCTCTCCTGTCATTTGAATTCCCGTGGTATTTGATAAGCCACTGCGAATAGACAGATTTTCCTCCTCGGCTCCCCTGTAAGAGGCTGTACAGGCAATATCTTGGAAGGAGGATGCCAGCTATTGTCAAAAGATACATGCGCACGGCTCAGGGAGAGTGGCTGGAAGAACACGAGCTGCTGCTGCTGCTGCTTGATGTGATGTTTGCTCGTTTACACAGCAAACGTAATAAGGCACAAAAGTGTCAGCAATTGTCTTCGTCGATACCGAAAATACTCAACAAGCCGCCGTCACCAGGAGATTTACATTCAGTTCATCATGCGTGGAGCAAACTGATGAGCCTGGGATGAATGTTTGGCGTGTGCAGGTCTGGTCATTACTTTTGCAACACATTCTTCCTGCCATTTACAAACATTTATTTTACCACAATGCGCTCTGTTGCTCAGTGGGGGCTCTGATGCTCTCTGGCTATTTACAAGAAATAAACTAAACATTCAGATACCTTTTCCATACAGCAAACATTTACAAGTATTAATTGTAGAGCCATTACTTAGGGACAGTCCACATAAATAAAATCTAGCAGCAAGATTCTTTTTCGTGGGTAATTCCTATACATGCTGTTAAGCTCCTTTATAAACATGCAGATCAATAATGGAGATAAAAACAACATTGTTTATCAAAATCATGACAGACTGTGTTCACAGTTAATTCTGAAAACAGCTTGAATTGATGAGACCACTTACAAAAAAAATGGGGTTTTAGAGAAAAAAAAGAAATATGAATAATACAAAACAAATACCTTCCCTTCTCCTTAATGTCATCCCACCTACAACACAATTTAGCTGAAGGTAAAGAAAACAGTGTTTTTTGTTTTGGAAAAACTCAATAAAAAAATTTAACAAAAAAAAAAAAAGCAATAGTATTTTTCATCATTTGGATCAACCAGCTTTGTTAGCAGTCAGACAGGCTGTCTGGACTGGACTTCACCTATTCTGCCCACATCCTTCTGTCTCATTCCTGAAGATCTTTAACCTCGTCTCACTGTCTCACTTCGATCAGAGCCTCGTCGGCTGATGGCCTCTCACTGACCTTTATCTTCATCAACACCCTGTCAGTCTCACTAGTACGTGAAGCCGGGCTCCAACTTTCATCTAAAGGGCTTTTCACAATCAGAGCGGTCGGCGTTAACTCCCCGGCCTCTCTGGTAATGACTATGAAGTGGCGGGGAGAGTGGGTGTGAATGGAATGACGGCGGAGATTTCACACAACACAGTTCATCCACGTCCGCGGCCGGGTCCAGAGAAGGAACGCTATCACAAGTAGTGTTCATGTAAAAGACGAAGAGTGTTAATGTCAGTCATCACCAAAACGTTTTCAGTTCAGTAGTTTAAATTCGGGATGGAGGGTTTACAGAATTTATCTAAGCATCAAATCATGCCACATTTTGAAGATAAAGTTACGGTTTAGGTAGTAAAAGTCTGGTCAGATGAGGAAATACTTGTGAACACGTAGCTGCTGAATATATTTGCTGACAGTCTTTGGTGCATATGGCAGATTTAAACAAAACTGCTGAGAAGCAGATACAAACTATCTTACTTTTTCACCATCACCTATTGTAGAGTCTGCCTTCAGTAACTGATCTTTGACCTGGACTTTTTTACCATTAGTTTTTTTTTGCATTCTTCGATGCAATGTTCACAACACAACAAGAGAATCGACTTAAAGATCAGTGTTGTACCTGAGCACATTCATTGAATGAAAGTTCATGAACTAGTTCATATTTTGTGCGAACGTGAACTGAACGCGCTCTCTTTCTCCTTGACGAGCGTCAGGTGTGAACGAGTTCGTTCGGGCAATTGTGAACGACGTTCTTTCAAAGTTCACGCATGGTCAAAACTGCAAATCCCATTTAAATATTATTTAAATGGGACTCACAACAGCAGAATGAGGGGGTTGCTCCTTTTAAACTGGTTGGATGACTGATTACTAGATTGCTGTCACCTGTAAACTCACCACAGGTGAGTTCAAGGTGAATGACCTGCTGGAAATTCATTTATTCTTTGTAAATCTAAAAGGGTGTGTCACAACCCGGCTCGAAGGCCGTGACAAAAATGAGGGAGGCAGCTCAAAAGGCAGTCGTACAAAATCTATAGTTTATTGGCAACAAGCGGAACACCCAACCCAAAACAAAACAAAACTCCTGGCCTGCCACAATCCGGTCGACTGGGCCCACAACCCAACAGCAGAGCCTCAGCCTGCTCACAGCCCAACTCAACAGTCTGGAACTGGCCTTCTTAATGGGAGCAGAACCATTGAGCCCAGGTGTGTCTCCTCAGGCTGACGACTCTCCACCTGCAACAGAAAGAAACCAAAACAGCCAACACCACCACCTGGTGTACAGGTGGAGGAGTCGTCACACACCCCCCCCTGTAAAAAGAGGCTCCCATCAGGGACAGGACAAGGACCCACACCAGACAAACACAGGCACACCCACCGACACTAAACACGTCGGCTGACCCTGACACCTGGAGAAAACAGGTCACGTGGGGAGCAAAAGAAAACAAAAAAAAAAACCCCTCACATAGCTCTCGACAAAGCATCTGCCACCCTGTTGTCACGGCCCCGGATATGGCGCACCTCCAAACAGTAGGCCTGCAAAAACAAAAACCAACGCATCAACCTGCGATTAGGACACGGCAAAGTCTGGAGAAAGAGAAGGGGGTTGTGGTCAGTGTAAACCACCACTGGAGCACTGGAGTCCACATAAACCTCAAAATGCTGCAATGCCCAGACCAGAGCCAGCGTCTCCTTCTCAATCACGGAATAGTTCAACTGAAACGAGTTAAACTTGCGTGAAAAGAAACTCACCGGACGCTCAACCCCGTCACCATCCACCTGGAACAAAACAGCCCCGGCACCTCCATTTCCTCACCAGTACCTGATCCTGCAGAATATAGCCACTAGCAGCACTTCTCTCGTCATCCGCTGACAACACTTTACCAAACAGGTCGCTTAATGACACATCAGCCCGTTGCTCTGCCGCCCACTCACTGCGGGTAAGAGACAAAAGAGAGTCAGGCGGGGACACACAGTCCGACACCTCCTCATCCACTACACGCCGCACCTGATGCTCCGTATCTGCACGATGCATAGCGCGAGTCACAGCACTGGCGGCAAAAACCTCAGGACCTCGCTGTTCCCTCTCACCAGGCAACACTGAAACAGACGGAGGCACTGTCACCACAGGAGCCTGGGGATCAGCCCACACACGGTCACCAGCCAGAATGTTTCCCAGAATGATGTCAACACCAGGAATCGGCAGCGCGGGACGCACCCCCATCTCCACATCTCCTCGAACCAGGCCACAGACCAAACGTAGCTTATGCACGGGAACAGGCAACATATTTAAACCCATATCCCGCATCAGAATGCAGTTCCCAGTGTGACTAGTATCAGAAAAAGGAAGTACTGTATCCACAATAAAGGACTGAGCAGCCCCAGTATCCCTCAAGATTCTAACTGGTACCCGAATGACACTCAACCAGAGATACGTGACCAACAGAAATAAACGACGAGAATGCTGAGGGCACAGAGCCACCCGCTAAAGGAGAAATGCAACTAGCCGGGCTGGGTGTAATCATGGAGGATTGAAACCCACGACACGGTGACATGACAGACTTATGAGCCTTCACTGATGCGGCCAAAGCAATTGGCATAACCGGACCAGTAGAGCCACTCCGAGCTCCAGCCTTGACAGGACATTCAGCCTTCCAATGCCCTCTGCCCCTACAATAGTTACACACCTTGCTGGGATCATACGGTGTACGAGCCGGTCCATCCGACCTGGGATAATGCGTGCCGACCAACTCCTGTCGGTCACCAGGTCGCCATTTACCGCTGCCCCCCTGGTAACCCGCGTCACCACAGACTGCAAAGTCCCGGTGCGTCAATACATACTCATCAGCCAATGCAGCCGCATCAGTAACTGACTTCACTTTGTGCTCCACGATAAATAGTGAAATCCGAGTCGGAAGAGAGTTCTTAAACTGCTCCAGAATAATCAAATCGCACAATGACTTAAAATCAGCAACCCCGAGGGACGCACACCAACGATGAAAATGAGTAGACAGATCTCTACCAAACTCCATATATGTCTGACCCGCCAGCTTTCCCCATGACCGAAACCGCTGCCGGTAAGCTTCAGGCACGAGCTCGTAGGCATCCAACACAGCCTTTTTAACCGTGGCATAGACCTTACTATCATCCACGGTGAGCGCGGAATATGCCTCCTGCGCTTTACCTGTTAGCACGCACTGCAGGAGTAAGGTCCTCTCCTGATCAGACCAGCCCCTAGTCACCGCCACCCGCTCAAACAATGAAAAAAATGTGACTGGGTCCCGCTCACAAAACTGGGGTACCAAACGCAAATTAGACCGTACGTCAAAACCAAGACCTCCACCAGGAAGCCGCTGCGGTGCCAAGTCCCTGTCCATTCTTGACCGATGCTCTTCCAGCTCCAATCTCTTAATCTCTAGCAGTAATAGCCTCTCACGCTGCTCGAACGTTAAACCACCAATACCCGGATCAACGGGGCCAGCAGCAGCAGCTCCAGCAGACGCCACAGAACGGGGCTGCCGGAGAACACCCTGTACAAACAGGTTCGCCTTAATTATATTCTTAATATTGTCTTTCAGACGCTTGTCCCCAACTTCCAAATCAAAATGTTCAGCTATTTTCACCAACTGGTCGCGTGTACACCGCTCCAATAATCCCTCCGAAGGAGTTTCCACAAATTCTTCAACCAGGTCCATCACTGCTCCACTTAACCAAAGCCCAGACAGCAAAACAGCCAACGCACCCAAACCTATCAGCGAGATCCCACAGCCGAAAACATCTCCACCACTCCGTCCCGCTAACTGCCTAACCCAAACTAACTAATCTCCCCCCTGGTCTTCAGGCTGCGTATTGTGGCGGGTACTTACGCACTAGATACCGCAAGCCCGGAAAAGCAACCACGGTCGTGGCGACTCACCTGCAGCCTCGGCCGTGCCCCCGAGCCAACTGCTCCAGCCACTAACGCCACCACTCTACCAAAGTCCCCAGCGAATCCCTAGGGAACCCGCTCTTAGACCTACCAGGGACAGAGAGCAGCAATTCACCTCAGCTGTGAGACCCAAACCTACAGTGCACAGCCACGCCCCAAACCACCGGCGCAGGTTCTTACAGATGCATATCGCTAGGTAATCACAACCTGATACCAAACACAAAAAACACTGCCCCCACTCATGACAAAAACAAAAAAACCAGCAAAGAAACCAGGGTCAACAGTATTTACCTGTTTCCCGGACGAGCCCCCAATTGTCACAACCCGGCTCGAAGGCCGGGACAAAAATGAGGGAGGCAGCTCAAAGGCAGTCGTACAAAATCTATAGTTTATTGGCAACAAGCGGAACACCCAACCCAAAACAAAACAAAACTCCTGGCCTGCCACAATCCGGTCGACTGGGCCCACAACCCAACAGCAGAGCCTCAGCCTGCTCACAGCCCAACTCAACAGTCTGGAACTGGCCTTCTTAATGGGAGCAGAACCATTGAGCCCAGGTGTGTCTCCTCAGGCTGACGACTCTCCACCTGCAACAGAAAGAAACCAAAACAGCCAACACCACCACCTGGTGTACAGGTGGAGGAGTCGTCACAGGTGTCAAAACTTGTGTCACAGCATTTTCTTTGTAATCTATTATTTAAAATTTAATATTAAGTTCTGATTAAAAAACAAAGTTCCTGTACTATTATTAGTTTAATAAAGAATTTGAAATGCCAAATACTTTCGTCAATTTTAATTTATTTTGCAGACATTTGGAGTTGTTGGCTCTTTATGTGCAAGGGTGCCAAAACTTTCAGCCATGACGGTAATTTCTGTGAACTATGAACTTAACTAGTTCATGTAGAAATTGAACTTTCCTAACATTCCTTAATGATCTAAGATGCAATAATACCTAGAGAGTGAGAGGCCTGTTTGTCTACGAGGGTCCACTCCGATCAAGGAGCCTCTGTAACATCATAACACAGCGTGTGTCAGGCTTGGGATGTTCCTTGTGGAAAGACAAAAAAAAAACCCTGGAGGAAGATCACACGTTATGCTACGTGAAAAAGACGTGATGGAGGTGGCAGTGAGCAACTTTCTGCAGAAGACTTTAGGTCTTGTCATTCATCTGGATCCTACTTTGACCTGCAGCAGTTTATAAGGAACAGTACATGTCAAACATACTCCTTTGTGTCACGTCTCGTTTGCCTCATCTTGTAATTTATGGAATCTTGCTGTTAATCTCTCGGTATCTAAAACCTGTTTAAGAGGCTAATTGGTAATACTAAATCCTGTCTAGGCTTCATTTACCTCAAATTTAATGCAATTTGAATTATGGGAGTGATTATTCAAATAATAGGAGTAATTATAGGAAGAGTTCGTTCTAATAAATTAATTGATCTAATTAATGTGTGTGTATCAGGGATGGGCAGCTGCTTGCGTTGTAAAAGCACCTTGAATTGCCCCTGGACCAGAAAGCTATATAAGCATGTTGTTGTTGTTTCTGCAACACAGATCCAGAAGTCTTATGGAGTCCATTCCTCACATATCAGTTCAGCTTTATTTACTCTACATCTTTTGCAAGAAATAAAGCATTTTAGAGCACTTTAAGCTCCATAAATAAATTTACAGTTTGAGATTTGGCAGTTTTTAAATGTGGGAAACACATTTTTGAAGATTAAATGCGCTTATGAAGGCATTTTGCAAATGGCAGTAAAGTATTAGTCTAAAAATGAATAAAAGGATTTGAAATGACGAGCAAAAGTGAAAGCATACAAATGATAAAAGCATCTTATTAAATGAGTAGCGCACAAAAAAGAACAAGAAATTGAACATAAACTCTGTCGAACAGGAATACTTCATCAAGGATGCTTGTTTCTTGTACAGAGACTGATAGGTTTTTTCACAGGAGAGGAGCCTCATAGATCAGAGCAGGCAGCAACATTAGCTTCATTATTAGTTAGTTATTCGGAGACCCAGTTGAAATGGCATTACAGAAGCTTAGCTTCAACTTGCTGAGCAAATAGATCAGGTTTATAATGTTGCTTTGGGCTACAATTCTCCTGATTCTGATATTACAAAGAATACAAAAGCCGGTTTCTTGATTGGTTTAATGTGTGCATTAAAAGACAAATCCTGGTGAAAAATGAACCCAAGCCACAATATTATTGGAGGCCAGGCTTTCGAGAGGGTTTTTTAAAACCATCATTTCAGTTTTTTAAAAGGTAGAAAAGAGGTCACTTAAGCCTTTTTGTCACCAAACAAACCAGCAACTTCAGTAAGTGATAGAGTGTTGCAAAATAGTCCTGTTTTATTCACTAGGTGGGAATAACATGTTACATTTGGGGCTTTTTGTGGACACAACCACTTCCCATGAAGAAAGAAACAAGACAAAACAAGAGATAGATCATTCCTTTTACTTTATTTCTACCTTTAAACAACCATGGTGTACTACTGCAAATCTGCAGTGTAAATCACATGGAGCCAAAGCAAAGAAGCTACACATCTATCTCTTCATGGCTAATGTGACATGAGTAAAGGGGCCGAAGGATGGAAGGCACTGACACGGTGTGGGAGGAAGAATGAATGTCTACATGCTGTACCTCCATAAGGAATTCTAGTTCCCTTCATTTCAACCAGGAGAAGATCAGCACTGACAGCTAGAAGAGTGGTGACACTTTGCCTGGAATAACTGGAGGAAGCCACTAGCACAGGGAAGACTGGAAAGATGCCCAGCAGCAAAGCCCTGGATTATTGTGACTGATTTTCCTTTACACGTCTGTGGTGGCGGGCAGTGGTTTCACTCAGCTGCAGGGGAGATGTGATATGCGGTTGCTCAGATTGGCACACCTGCGCCACATTTCTAATCAAGGTCCCTCTACTTAGGCAGTGGCCCCGTGGCTCCAGGGAGACCGCCAGGACTGCTGCTGTCACTTCTAGGAGTAGTACTAAAAAGAACCAAGGAATCTTATTGTCCATTCTTGCAGGCTAAGGAACTGAGTAGCATGGAGTAGCTTCAGTGTCATACATTACATGGTGCTCAGGTAGTCACTATTAGTGGCTGAAGGCTTTATAGATATAGAGCTGGGTGTCATCAGTATAACTGTGGAAATGTATCTCATGCTTCCTGGTGAAATTGCCCAAAGGAAGCAAGTCTCACATACTGAGGCTACTGTATCCATGCAGCAGTCGCAGGTTCGACTCCCAGCCTGTGACCCTTTGCTGCATGTCTTCCCCACTCTCTCTGCTCCACTTTACTGTCATTACATTGTGAATAAAGGCCACAAGAGCCACAAAATTTAAGGAGAAAAAAAAGTCTGACAATGCACAAAAGCAGCAGAGGACACTTGCTTATATGACATTTGTTTGGATTAGATGAAGTTCTTGTAGTTTCTTTGTCCATGATATCCAGCTGACCCCTAAAAAACAGTCTTGCCATAGAATGTATATAGAGATTTCAACAAACCCCCCATGATTTCACTGATGCCAAGAGTGATTTTCCGCAGAGATTTTGGAGCCTCTTTTTCCTCGGACTATGCAGTGCCATATTAAAAATGGGCTAAATGTGCAGGACTGAGATGTTGGCTGGAGTACGCCCACATTACTTCAGCTACAGCTTTTTTAGCTTGGCCAGTTTAGCTTATAAACCAAAGATAACATTTAATATTACTATCATTACCAAGACGACGTTTGAAACAAGTGTTGCCAAAGCTGAAATCAGTACAAGCAGAGGTCTGCTGGGACTCTCCAGATGCTGGTCAATCCTTCACCTAAACACGCAGGAGCTGGTCAAGCCTACTGCTGTCAGCCTGAAAGCCATGGGATGATTGACTGCAGCTCCCAACACGCTCCTGGGTCTTTCAGGAAAGCTGTACTGGGGGAACTACGGAACTACGGCGGACATCCACAGCAGGATTTCTCATTTCAGATGTTGTTGGGGTGACAACTTCAGAAATCATTACTGCCTTTAGCTAAACATGGGTTAGCACGGTTGCTTAGCTAAATGTCATACTCAGACACTTCAGGCCAACCGTAGCCAACCACAGTGGTCTGTTAGTACCATGAACTCAAACACATTAAAACTTATTTTTCCTTCAGGAGTCGCCACATCTGTCTCCATCTAATCCTATCCTCTGCACCCTTTTCTCTCATACCGACTAGCTTCATGTCTTCTTTCATTACATCCATAAATCTCCTCTTTGGTCATCATCTAAGGCTCCTGCCTGGCAGTTTATCTACTTTCTTCAGATATATTCCCTATCCCTCCTCTGACTTTCTCTCCAAAACATCAGACTGAGATGGTTTGGATATGTACAGAGAGGCCAAACATGCACCGTCCCTCTGACATACTCATTTCTGATCCTTTCTAACCTCGTCACTCCCAAAGAGAACCTCAAAATGTTTAACCTCTGCTACCTCCAACTCTGCCTTCTGTCTTTTCCTCAATGCCAATCTCTAAACCAGACATCACATGTCTTACCACCATCCTGTACACCTTTCCTTTATTATTATACTCTTCTATCACACTTCACGTCTGACACTTTTCTCCAACCTGCCTGCACACGCTTCTTCAGCTCTCTTCCACACTTTCGTTGCTCTGGACTTGAAAGTACTTGAAATCTTCCACCATCTTTATCTCTGCTCCCTGTAACCTCACCACTCAACTTGGATCCCTCTCATTCACACACATGTATTCTGTCTTGCTGCCGCTGACCTTCATTCCTCTCCTTTCCAGAGCATACCTCCGACTCTCTAGATTTTCCTCCACATGCTCTCTGCACTCATTACAGATCATAATGTCATCCGCAAACATCATAGTCCATGGAGATTCCTGTCGAACCTCATCTGTCAGTCTGTCCTTTACCAAAGCAAACAAGAAGGGGCTCAGACCTGATCGTGATGCAGTCCCACCTCCACTTTCAACTCTGTCACACCTACAGCACACCTCAGCACTGTCTTACAGCTCTCCCATTCTCTTTAAAATATGTCTGTGGTCTGGGAGGTTTTTATCCACAGCTCACAAGGAAATATAATGCTAAGCTCTACGTGGCTAAAATGATTGCACCTGGCATAGCCAATGCTGGCTGCTTTGTTGCTTATATAATTTTACCGGATATGGTACAGTTGTCATGGATGTAAAGTAAATGAAAGTAAATATAGACACCGAGACAGCTTTTTTTTTTTTCTTAACCAAGCTACAAGTATGTTTATTTCTGTTGAAAAGCTGAGTATTTTAACACAAGAGTCAGTGGGGATTTTCTCTGTTTTGGAGCCAGCACCTAATGGTCAGATGGGGAATTGCATTTTACGGACTTCAACCCAGAAGTGGAGATGTTGGTGCTTGAGTAAGACTCAAGCCCTTTTTCAGTATGTGTACATGTCTGTACCTTTTTGTTCCTGTGTCCCGGTTTGTAAAATCCCTGGATGTTCCTGTGCCGACCATTTTATCAAGAATGCATTCAGTGGAGACTTGAAATGAAATGAAATGAAATGAAATGAAATGAAATGAAATGAAATGAAATGAAAAATACTTTAATAATCCCCGAGGGGAAATTGGCTCGTTGCAGCATATACAAAAAATATACATAAATAGACAGGACATTAAATCGACATTAAATAGGCAATAAATAGACAAAAAAAAAAAAAAAAAAAAAAAAAAAAAAACAGTGTGCAGAAACAGAACAATAAAAAGACTAAAAACAGTGTGCAGAAACAGAACAATAAATAGACTAAAAACAGTGTGCAGAAACAGAACAATAAATAGACTAAAAAACAGTGCGCAGAAACTGAACAATAAATAGACTAAAAACAGTGCGCAAAACAAGACACTAAATAAAAAGTAAGTAGACAAAAACTGTGCAAAACAGACAAAAACAGTGTGCAAGACCAGTAATAATGAAACTGTAATAATGTAATAAAGTGATAATGTGGCATTAACAGACGGCAGTGGCAGAAGTAATCAGCAGTGATTATTCCCTGACAACCAGGAGTTATAGATTTTGATTGCACTAGGAAGGAACGACCTCCTGTATCGTTCCTTTGAGCAGCGGGGTTGAAGGAGTCTGCCGCTGAAGCTGCTCTTCAACTTGTCCAGGATTTTGTGGAGGGGATGAGAGAGGTTGTCAAGGATAGCCAGCAGTTTTGCTAGCATCCTCTCTTTCACCACCTCCTCCAGTGGGACAAGTTTAGAGCCAACAGCAGACTCAGCTTTTTTGATGAGTTTATTCAGTCTGTTGGCGTCCCTAGCCCTGATGCCTGCCCCCCAAGACACCACAGCAAAGAAGAGGACGTTCGCCACAACAGACCGATAAAACATCTGCAGCATTTTGTTGCACACATTGAAGGACCTGAGCCTCCTCAGGAAGTAGAGTCGGCTCTGGACCTTCTTGTATGCAACCTCAGTGTGGGCAGACCAGTCCAGTTTGTTGTCCAGTGTCACACCAAGGTACTTGTATGTGTCCACTAGCTCAACATCCCTCCCACCGATGCTGACAGGGGAAGGTGGGGGCTTGTTCCTCCTGAAGTCCACCACCATCTCCCTCGTCTTGGTCACGTTCAGCTGCAGGTGGTTCTCCCCACACCAATCCACAAAGTGGCTGATCAGGTCCCTGTACTCAGCCTCCCTCCCTCCCTCCACACACCCCACAATGGCCGTGTCATCAGAGAATTTCTGCAGATGACACGACTCAGTGCGGTACTGAAAGTCAGATGTGTATGTGGTGAAGAGGAAGGGCGACAGCACAGTTCCCTGGGGGGCGCCGATGTCACTGATCAGACGACCAGACACACAGTTCTGTAATCTCACAAACTGAGGTCTGCCCGTCAGATAGTCATGGATCCAGTTGATGAGGGGAGCATCCACCCGCATACTCTCCAGTTTGGCCTCCAGCAGCCTGGGCTGGATGGTGTTAAAGGCACTGGAGAAGTCAAAGAACGTGATGCGGACTGAGGTGTTGGGGCTGTCCAGGTAGGAGTAGACCCTCTGCAGTAGATAGATGATTGCATCATCAACCCCAATGTGGGGCTGATATGCAAACTGCAGGGGGTCCTGTGAGGGGGACACCAGTGGTCTGAGGTTTGAAAGTACCAGTCTCTCCATGACCTTCATGATGTGAGAGGTCAGTGCTACTGGCCTGTAGTCCTCCAGTGCAGCAGCACGTGGTTTTTTGGGCACGGGGACTAAGCAGGAGGTTTTCCAGAGCACTGGCACTCTTTGGAGCTGGAGGCTCAGGTTGAAGAGATGCTGGAGGACTCCACAGAGCTGACTGGAACAGGCCTTCAGCACGTAGGGGCTGATGCCGTCTGGTCCAGCAGCCTTTCTCTGTTTAAGTCTCTCCAGCTGTTTCTTCACCTGTATGGGTGTGAAGTAGAGGGGGGGTTGCGGTGGGGTGGGGGTTTAAGGGGGAAGGGGAAGAATAGGAGTCGGGGTGGGGGGAGGGAAGTCTAGGTGTTAGAAGGGGGGAGATAGTATTTGCTACCAGGGGGGGTGTGGGTGGGGGTGGAGTGGGACAGGAGATGGTGGGCTGAGGGGGGGGGTTACAGTTCAATGGAGGAGACGAGGAGCTGCGAGCAGGAGAGGGGGAGGGGTTGAACCTGTTGAAGTAAATGTTCAGTTCGTTTGCACGCTGCTCGTCCCCCTCCACTGCACCCCCACTCCTCCTCTGGAAGCCGGTGATCTGTCTCATGCCGTTCCACAGTTCCCTAGTGTTGTTATCTCCCAGTTTGGTCTCCAGTTTCCTCCTGTACTTGTCCTTGCTCTCCTTGGAGCTGCGCTTGAATCTGCTTTGTATAAGCTTGGTTTCTGCACGGTTCCCTGCTTTAAATGCCCTCTTTTTTTCATTTAAGAGCATTTTCAGGTCGCTGGTAACCCACCACTTGTTATTTGGGTAACAGCGAACTTTTTTTGTGGGGATGGTGTTGTTGATACAGAAACCAATATACTCAGAGACACAGTCAGTCATTCCATCAATATCCTCGCCATGTGGCTCAAACAAAGCATCCCAGTCAGTGGCCTCCAGCGCTCCACGCAGTGTCTCCATTGCCTCAGGAGACCATTTCCTAACTGTCCTCATGGTGACTGGGTGCTGTTGAACCACAGGCTTGTACAAGGGGGAGAGCAGGACAAGATTGTGGTCTGATCTGCCCAGTGGTGGCAGAGCAGTGGAGCTGTATGCATCTTTGACATTTGCATACAGCAGGTCCAGAGTCTTATTTTCACGTGTTGCACATGTAACAAACTGGGAGAAAGTTGGGAGTGTGGATGAAAGAGACACATGGTTAAAGTCACCTGTGATGATAATGAACGCATCGGGCTGTGTGTTCTGAAGTCCCGCAGTAACTGTATGGATGACGTCACACGCGGCTTCTGCATGTCCGGATGGAGGAATATAGACGTTGATCATGATAACAGACGTTGATCACGATAACTGAGATAACTGAGACGGCAACCCAGAATGCATTTCATATCAACAAGAAGAAGTAAGGGCAGAGGAGAAAGGACTAAAAGAGAATAAAGTTGTCTAACAGAATGCAGTTTTAAATGATGTTTTCATGCAAGAATAGAGTTCGTCTTGATCAATTTATCACAAATTTGAAGTATGAAGTTCTTTTTTCTTTCCACCTCCACTGATCTTTATTTATAACACAGCCATAGTCTGTCTGCCGAAAGCATAAAATCCATTAAAAAAAACATCATGTAAAGTAGCAGTAACAGACACTTTTCCCAGTGGAGTCCATGGACCACTCTGCGTTGCATTAAAGTTGAATATTTATTTTATTTTAAGGTTAAATGAAATCGTAGGCGTTTTTAAAGACATTAGTCGACAAGGTGAGCCGTGATGCTCTTAAAGGTGGAGTAGGTGTTGTTTGAAAAATGGTTCCAGCAATCCAACTCAAGTGAGATTTTGAAAATATACACTCCCTCCCTCCTCCCAAAGGCTCCGCCTCCTCCTCTTCAGCTCACCCCTCGAAACCACGCCTTCACATGATTCACGACTACATGAACCACAGGGAGGGAGGGAGGGAGGGAGGGGTGGGTGGGAGTGCATTGATATTTGATGGACGTATTAGGCAGCCAATCAAAATAGTGATGATCACTATTTTGATTGGTCAGAGTTTTTCTCTGATTATACCCTCTAGACTGGACCAAAACGTTTGTTTTTTTTTGCAAACATTTTATTTCGGTGAGTGCAATGGGAATGTGAAAAGGTTTTCAGGCAATATTGTAAAAAGTGTTGCAAAAAAACAACACCTACCCCACCTTTAAGCACACTGCTGTTCCAGCTGCAGAAAGACTGAACTGCATCCTCCTGTCCTCCGGAGCATGTTCTCCCGAGTCACGCCTGCAAAGCATGAACTTCCAAGTGCTCAAGTCCAGACCTGGCGTACCTGAGAAACTGCCTCTGTCTTTCCTCACTGATGTCGCAATGAATCACAACCAATAACGTAATAGTTCTTGTCAGTTTTTGCAGCATAACAGAGCCCTTTTTTTTAATGTTGTGGCTGATTAAGTAAATGCTCTGACTTTAAATTAGAACTGTTGGCCATCATGTATACATAAAATCCATAAGTGAGTAAACACATGTACACTTAAATCTGTGGCGAAACGCTTGCTTTTTAGTAAATGAGACATGGCAAACGGCTACAAAGATTTAATCAAAAGTCAGGTTTTTGAACATCTGTGTGGCCCACTTAAGTCATAAATCACAAAGTCAAAATCCTCATTTAAGCTCACACTCTTGAGTGCATCTAGAGTGTGAATACAAATTAGCTCCATATGGCACACATCACGTTGTGGCCAAAGAGGCTCTTTAAAGTCATTGGCTCAGTTATCACTCAGGAGTGGCAGTTTCAGGATGAGGCTATGAAGATGGATGAGAGAAATCATGTAATCAATGAAGATCTAACCTTTACCAAGCAAATCTCAAGTAAAATCCCAGTCTTAAGTAATACATTTCATTTAGAGCTCATTTCCCAAATAATCCATCCATACTTACATCTGAACCCATGGATTTGGCTGAGCAGTTGCTGCTTTCTGGTTTGGGTCAGGCTCAATATCTAATCTCAAGATTTAAAGACAAAAAAAAGTTCAGAAGTCCTGAAAGATCACATATCTGAGTAGTCAGCCGATCTCACACTGGCATCCTGAGTTACTGGACCAGCACTTCAGCCTGTAAAATATAGTTTATCTCACTCGTCAATCGAAATATAAATATAATCAAGTGGACCTTTCCACTTTCAGATGAAATTCGTGCATGAAGACGTCTGTGCTTGTTAAGGAATTGACCGGCTACAAAATTTTCTTATCTGCTGTAACCTTCAACATCTCTATGTTGACCAGAGTCAGTGGAAGCCAGGAAGTAACAATGGCTTCAGGCGTCCGTGTGGACTCTTAAATTCTCCTTGTATTGATTAAATGAAATCTGGATCTATCTTCTGTTTAAGACTTGTCAAAAAAATAGAGAGATATTTTATTTAGTAAACAGACAAATACAAAAGTTCTACACCAGGTACAAATAGTGATCTAACAAACGTTGTCCCCGCGCATGTCCAAGCGTTTTCTATCTAATGAGAACATTTTATGCTCAGAAGTACCAACTCAGTTCAGTGTAGGCTCATGGATAAGATATGCACATTATTAACATTTGGCTTTTGCCTTCAAGTAGCAGAGTTGAGTTCATTTTCAACTACATGCTGGATACTCTCATCATCTCCCAGACGGTGAGATGCTGGTGGGCATGCGGTGGCAGAAGACCGGCCTTGATCTCAGAGCATGGAATTAAAAGTGTGACACATCAGGATTGTACTCGGAGATGTTTTAAAAATTCGAATTCCTGGAAAGTAATGATCCATTTCTAGGAAGTCATTGTTAATGATCCGCCTTGGGCTTCTCGTTCAAAGACACCGTAACGGAGAGCTCCGAGTAACGAACTACACCAGCTGTCGAAGGACCGAATGAGCTATTTAGCAGGATATGAAGAGAGATGCGTGATTTGATGAGCGAGGCTTGAGAGATCATCTCAAGATGGTTTCAGCATGGGAGCTTGAAGGTCAAAGCCTTCTCTTCACAGGCACCGCACCGAATTGTTTTTCTCTCAAATTTATCCAAGCGCTTCGCTGCGTGAGAAAACCTGAGCAGTCACTATTCTGAGATGTCTTTTTAACAGAAGCTGTCACCAGCAGGCAGAGCGCCATCCATCTCTGACAGTCTGCTGCTAAACTGGCATAAATATCTGCCCCTCACAATGTGCCAATTATTTCTGCAGTGTCAGAGGATCTGCGATGCTCAAAGTGAGCGTTTGTTGCTTTTGTCTCTCCACTACATTATGCAGCACTTCATGCTTCATATTGGGGACTTTGAGCACTTCATGGTGAACGAAAACTTAAGCCGCTGCTTATTTGACCTCTTTAGCCGGATAGAAAAGAACGGCTTGTTTGGTAAATATATTGTACAATTACTGATGTAATTATGAGAGGAAGTCTTCGATTACAGTCTAATCACCAGTAACATATTTCCTGGAGCTGAAGTACAAATTTGATTTTATCCTTTGTTGCACAAATGACTTCAGTCCTTGTTTGTGATTATTAGATAGTCTTTGTGTGTTTCCTGAGGGAAACATTGTCATTGTTTGGCTATTGTATTCCAAATGAGTTATTAAGAAAAACAAGTTAATTGGCATAAACAATATGGTGACAATTGTGTTTCTATGCTGTAACAGATACCACTGAACCTTTTTAAATATTTATGAAAATCTTTTAGCAATGATTACTCTTTTCTTTACTTTATGGCTCATTGTATACTTCCATAAATTCATTAATTTATACTGTAGCAGGAACTACATGTATTAAAACTGCAGTGGACTAAAAGGTAAAAAAAATGCACTTTTGACACTTTTCATTAAGAATCATGTTGTGTGGCAAATTGCGAGGTGTACTTCCATCCCCTGTGATTTTTGATTGTTACTGTTGTGTCTTGTCAGGATATCAGGATAGCCTTATTGCAGACAGGCTGATGGATGTACTGTTGGCGCAGTATTTTACAGGAATTAAGTGAGGTCACGTTCTTGCCTGGGTGCAGGCCTTTGAATCCATATGCTCCATAAGTTTGAAAGATTTGTCAATAAACATGACATAAAACAGTGCTCCTGAAAGGTACATTCCTGAAAACTCTATCGTTGACTGCAGAAGATGACTGATTATCCATTTCCAGGACCTGCGCGCTTCCGCTTATAATGGCTTTACTACTTTCATTTGTGATACCAGTGAACAATAAGAGGCTGCTGGCTGAGTGCTCTCACTGGATGTATTTTTAGCCTCAATGCCTTTTTAGTGAGAGTCATCAAAAGTGCTGAGTTTTTATGCACTGGTAACATTTTTTAACTTATATCCAAAGAATGTTATTATTTCATTGCGCCATTAATTACCTTAAATTTCCTACCATCATTAAATATTTCACAGAGGACTGTCTTTTCTCAGTATACAGCTTATTCTCTATATTCCTTCTCTATTATGTGCGCTTAAAGCACATTTGTCCACTTTAGCACTGTTAGGTTTATTCCATATTTTTGATATTTCTCAGTCATTTGGTGGTAGTGGTGACTAACTAGACCGCTCACCAACCACAGCTATCTAAAGGTCACCACAGAGCTCTAGTTCTACCCCTTACTGATGCTGTTTTGATAGCAACATGCGAAATGAGGATGAAAGGACAGACATGGTCAGAGTGAATGTAAGGCAGCTTTTGTTAGCATCATAGGTTTGAGTCAGCTAAGTTAAAATGGCTAGCTGTGACCCAACTTCCTGTCAGGTTGGGAGGAGTCAGCCAGTTCCAATATGGTGTCACCATCTGTCCCAAGACTGGCCTTCAGAGACACTTTCCAGAAAACCTGTGAGTGACATCACAGAAGTTTTGTATAGTTATTTTTATACAGTTTATGGCTAGAACAAAGTCCTCAGTGTTGTACAGATGACTCTCCCCAACAGTGCGACCAAGTGTCCTCCTTCACAGAGATGCTTTATCATAAGCTGTCCACCATGCTGTCTGCTCCATATCCTCTCAGTAGACAAGATCATTCTGTGCCAAAATAGGATCCGTGTTTCCCATCACAGCAGACTTTCACACAGCGTTGGACACGCTGTCAGAAATGGAGAACTCCAACCAGGCAATGATGTTATCCACAGTGTCAGAGGCCAACTGCCTGTCTACTGAGTTTCATGCTAAAGGATTTATGAAAAGAATACAATAAAACCAGGAGAAAGTTTAAGTGTCAAGCATGTCCAGTTATTAAATATAGCCGAAGGTTATTTATTTATTTTTTTAAATATGTACTTTTAATTATAATAAGCTTAAAGATCATTCCAAAACCTAAACTAGCAAAGCAAGAACTCGATAATTTTGCAGTTATTAACTTTTTTTACTTTTCCCAAGTATAACGAACTGAACTGACTTGAAGGTTGAAAATATATTATTAAATCATCAATTTTCAACATGACTGCAACAACATTTTAAGTCAGTAGAAGTCTATCACGCTGGCTACAGAGTAATATGAAGCTCGAACACGGCTTTAGATGTTTTAAGATCTCTCAGTATTTTCTCATTCAAAATTCTTCAAGGATTAGGTCCTATGGATATTTTTCTTCATGAAAAGATGAAGACTCGAAGCCCCTAACAGGGCCCAGCTCTCCTTCAGGTCCGTTCCATCTGACACTGTTAATTTTAAATAGTTAAAATATCAAAAACACTGTGATGACTTATAAATGAAGGGCTTAACGCTGATGGAATTCTCATTCAGTTCAAAGTTAAATCAATACTGGTCAAAGCTGCTGGGGACAGATGATCAGCCAAGTGCCACTTCAAGACCTTGAATTTATTTTATTTTATTTTTGTAACCACTGTCTAGAGCAGTCCTTCTCAAATAGTGGGGCGCGACCTCTTGGGGGGGCCATGGGTGACCCAAGGGAACATGCTTTTTTTTTCACGGTACTGGAATAAAGTGTAATTGCAAATATACTCCAGTAGGTGGCAGTGGCGTTCTCACTGTCAAACTGTGCGCAGCGGTATTAGCTATATTGTGTCAGTGTTTTTTTTGTTTTTTTTTTTGCACGGACGTGCGCACAGACAGCACAGAGCAGGAGATATGAAGTGAACAAACCCTCAAGAGACACCACAGGAAAATATTTAACAGAGATGAAAAGAAAGGTGGAGAGAGACGGAGATAATGAGACAAACGAAAATCAGCAGAAAGTTTTAAGACGAGGAAATATGACAACGCTCATGTAGCGCTCAGCTTCATTGTGACTACGATGGGATTGATGCACTTTAAATCTTTACAGAAAAAAAAAAAAACAATGTTCATGAAGTAATTCTTTGTTATAAGTTGATCTATATTTCGTTCTTTTTTGTTTCCTTTAATGCTAATAAGGATACAGTGTTATGCAGAGGTGTGCTTATAACAAATTTATAGACAAATGTTACTATTTATATTCGTGGTGGGGGGGGGGGGGGGGGGGGGGGGGGGGGGGGTGCAAAACTGATCTAGCGGCTGAGGAATCCCCGACTTGACATGACTGAGTTAAAATTAACCTTCGTGGCCTTGGCAGTGTTTTCAACCTTGACAAGATGAGTTATACGATTTAGGGGAACAGCTATTTTTTATTCTATTTGCCCTCTCAAACTTAAGTTTTCATGACCAGCTTTGTGACACCAAACCAGTCTCATGCTGGACACACTGATGACATCAGTATCCAAAGTCTCAAGTCAACCTTGTTAGTGTTTTTTTTTTTTTCTTACAATGAATAAGGAGGTGGTTGTAAAACATTGTCCCTGGAAGATCTATTTTTGAGTCTTAGTTTAAAAAATTTATTATACTTGGTTAGTATTCAAAAATGATCTTATCATGTCTTCAGATACAGTTAGTAATATAAATAGATACAATTACACACATTACATATGGTCCTGTCTAACAAAACAGCACTGTTGATATCTGTCCAAAAAAATGTCTGAGCCTTTCAGAATAAGAGAATAAATATGTACATTAACAGTAAGAATTAGTGAGCATGTGGTTGAAAGATATAAATGGTATTCACACGACATCAACACAAGCTCTCTGCCATCCTGTAGGTCAAGTGACTGATTCATAAACACTGTAACACAGTCTGGAGAGCGTTACATCCATTCTGCACTACTCTGAGCTTTCTGAGACTGAAATCACCATTAGAGCTAAATCGCCACATAACACCTGTTGTTCATGGATTCCTAAAATTAGAGTCCATGAGGGATCAAAGAACATCTTTGTTGTTTAAAGAACCACAAAGATGCTCCCTCGGATTATTCCGATGTGTTCAATTTCGTCAAAGGGAAGAATAACAAATTAAATGCCAATAATGTTGGTTGTCTATTTAATGTTTCTCAAAGCAAATTGGGAAAGATTACCATAGACTAGCCTAGCCTACTAAGTACAGTATTTGTTTTATTCAGTATTTAAGATTGTGACTCCAGATTCAATGGAATATGTGAGTCTAGGATAAGTGTATCAACAAAACATTTCGGGGGCATTTTTGAAACAATTTGCATGCTCAGATTGTGAAATTAATTTCAACAAATCATTCCCGCAGCCTCCACTGTATTTCTGAGGAAACGTAACCACATCCTTCACCCAGGCTCACACAGAAACTAATTGTAAGCCTCCAGAGACCTGAAGGTGTTTCAGCTGCTCCAAAGTTCAGGACCTTTTGTCTCAAAGAATATAATTATAGATGTTGGAGGATGACACATTGCGGAAGTCCTTCAGGTCGTGTGTATTATCCATATCTGCTGTCTGTACTGGTCGATTCCACTGTTGCTGCTTTTTTAATTGCATAAAGAGATTTAGATAGGGCATCGAGCGTTTCCATGTAGTTCTGCTTTTTTGTTCTGCTGCAGTTTAGGTATCGTTCTCCAGTGATTACGTCTATTTCTGGTACCAATGACAGTAACCTGTGAGCGCAGGACGGCACTAGAACGAATTAAGAACCGTGTGCTCAAAAGCTAGACGTACAAAAATGGCAACACAAATACCTGGATGTGAGATGTCATCGGATACTATCTACAGTCAAACATAAGAGTTGTTTAATGTATATAAGTCAATGTCTTATTGTTTTCTTCTACATGCTTTCAATTAAGATGCATTAAAAGGAAGAAGACATTAAATATATAGTTTTCTTAAGACAGTATTGCAGACACAGACCTTCGTTTACATTAAAATATGAAAGCATTTTTCTCTTTCCTGAAATCTGAGACAGGCCAGCCAAGTCAATATAGTCCATGTAAATGTCCATGCTGTGATGACATCAGGGATGTCTGTATCTCAATTCTGTGAAAGAACAACTTAAACAGACTAAACAAAGTTTTCTAATTTAACAGTGGTGCAGTTTTGCTCAATACTTATTGATCCGGAGACCCAGCATATGAGACAACCGATTCATGACTGCCTGACAAAAATACAAAACTCCAACATTAAATAGCCAGATTTCTTTTTTTTTCTTCTTCTTCTTCCTCTTGGACGCTAATTTAGAGACACACATAAGAGAAAAGTCAAGGTACAAATTCTGATAAGACAATCATATGTTTTCATTAAAGAAATGTAATATCAGACAGAGTGAGTAATGGGTCAAGGACTAAAAAGAAAACATGTTAGGGAGCAATATTAGAGCCATCAATAGAAGTTTCAGTTCATACTGAAGATCGATCTAAAATCTTTTTGGCATTGCCTGGATACATGTGGGATATCTGCTCTCCAGTCCTTGCTCTCAGATGGCTTTTTTTTTTAAATCAACTGTATTTTTCCTTCTGTTCTGCAGTATCACTCTTTCACTTCATCACGTGGCTCAAGCAGTCAACGGGCTTTTGCATTTGCTGTCTGTCCAAAGAGTTTGTGTGATGCTTCGAATTAAAAGATATCCTGGATGTCAGGTTTTCCAAGAAACTTGCATGATAATCTGTAGAAAGATTTAAAAAAAAAAAAAAGCCACAGAACTCTACAAGCCAAAGGCAGTAAACCTCAGTTTTGCATTTTTCTCCTGCATCTGCTGTGACGCAATTACTTTTTCTCTTTTTAATGCATTCAGTGTGTCCTGCCACATCGCTGTGGTTGAACACCAGGGGCTGTTTGGCTCACTGTCGTGGCGGTGTGCTCCTGTAAACAAATTGAGTTCGTGTAACCTTGCTGATGGGTAGGAACTGCAAAGTCGGACCAGCTGGTGACGGTGGCGTTCCCGGTGTTTGGAGCCCAGTGAAAACACAGTTATTACAGCCAGCGAGACTGAACTCACTGCCTACAGTGGCAGCCAGTTTGTTTTGTTGTATGAATGATGAAGTTGATATATGGGCTCCTTGCATGTGCAGAGCGGCCGTAGTCTCCCTGCCAAGTGATGAATAGCATCAATACTGTTGGAAAAAGGCCGAAGCACACCAGATCTCATCTCAACTCCTCCTCTCCATTTTCTTCATTTTCCATTTTCGGAAGATCTCGTATAAATTGTATTGTTTTCCTTTGTTTTGTCCTTGTCTCCGCTCTGCTCCTCCTTTTGTTCCTCTATCTATTGACCAGCTTCTTTTGTAGAACTTTTAATGAGGTAAAAGGTATGCAAGAGCGAACAGGAAACACTTGACAAAGCACTTTTGAAAGATTAAGGCTGACTAACGGCGCGGTGCTGTCTGGCTTTGTCTCTCCTTTTTTCTTTGTCTGTGCATATCCACTTGAGCAGGAGGCTGCGAGAATGAGCATCGCAATAGAGGCGAGATTAGAATCGGATGTGAATTGGACTGCAGATTGGTTTGTCGACTGAAAATGCCCGAAACGGAGGCGAAGAGAAGACTGTGGGGACAGATGAACAATGAGAGAAGGTCACAGTTAACGACTTAGAGGGAGAGGGCGGCGGCGCTGGTGGCGGGCTCGGGGATAAAAATTGAGTTGCTGGATTTGCTCTCATATTTGCATGGAAAGTAACTATATAATGGCTGTAGATTCTCTTCACTCCACATATCCTGTCGAGGCATAAAATGGCGTCGGAGTATCCAGAGGCTGCTTTGAAAGCCAACCGTCGGTTCGTGTTTTACGTCCCCCCATTAAAGCACCTAGGGTGCTGTGTGGCTTTCATCCCACATTTCATGTCATTAGTCACCTCTAAGTGAATTTAATGGGAAATTACTTGTTATAGGAGCCAAAACAGGTTCTGCCATGAGAGGAGCAGCACATTAATCCCTCCTAATGACTTATGATAATCATTTGAGGGTGAAAGCTGTGGACTGATCACGGGTTTCTAAGGTATCCTGGCCATAAAACATATAATGATGGATGATTATCTAATGTCTAAGGTTGTATTTGTTTCCCACACTTCCTCTGCATCTGAAACCATCAGCTGTTCCATGGTACTTGTTGACTGCACTCTATTTTCCAGTGTTTGCTATCAAATTATTTCCAAGCAGAGGGCCTGATCGATCGTTTGTTGCAGTAGGAGTCAGAAAAAACACACTTTCCATAAAACTTCCATGTGGTCTCCTTTCCTCTTTGCCTCAGCAGGAGTTGGTGTTTTGGTCTTAGTTCTCACAGAGTGGCCCTATTGATTCATGCATTAACTTTCAACCCTGCTTTTCCTCTTTGTCTTCCCTCACAGTGGCAAACATTTTGTGGCGAGAAGAAGGTACGTCTGGACTTCTCCTTCTCCGCCGTCGCGTTCATTAACCTGAGTTAATTGAATTTGTGTAACAGAGTTACTGAACTGTGATAAGGATTAAATGGTTTGCTACTATAATAGGAGATAACAGCGCTGCCAGCTTATTTCTGTTGCAAACGTTAACGCTGTGCAGTGAGCTTTGTCACGTGTAACAGGGCTGTTGTTGGTCTCCTGCAGGTCTTGGCATTGGAAACATGTTCTACGTGTTCTATGATGACGGGATTAAAGTCATTCAGCCAGTGGCATGCGAGATACAGCGACACATTAAGCCAAGTGAGAAGCTTCTGGGTCTGCAGGTGAGTGGGCAACAAAAGGAAACTTTTTTTTCCTTGTTTTTTTTTTTTTTAATCTCATAAAGAAAGGCTTTAATGTACTGTATAGGAGGATCTTTTTGATGTTTTTATTGAACCATGCAGTAAAAGTTAGCTGTCTTAAATATAATCGTCAAAGCCCTAGAGTGGGGGCCGGGCTTAAGAGGAGGGAAAAAAACAAACAAGAAAAAGAAACAGGTTAAGTGCTATTCCAAATATAATCAATTTCACACCCAGTTCCAGGGGCGGAGCTTCGGGGGGGGAGGCAGTACTCCCCCGGCCCAAAGATGAAGAAACAGGCCTCTCCCCAGGCATCAGTTACGCCTTACGCAATGACATCTGTGAACGATCCACACGCTACGTATGAGGTTATATATAGGTTTCCCCAGCCAGAATGAGTCATGGTTGGTCAAAAAAAAATTAAGACTGACTTTGGTCATGTATGTTTATGGAACACAGTGAATTAAATGTGCTGCATGGCTGGCTTCATGTTCACTCTCACAGTTAACTTTACAGTGTACAAATTTATAAGATGGATCGCCGGTAAGATCTCCAAATGTATTTTGGGTAAAATTGTCATCAACAGCCCTCCATCATCAGTCACTAGTCTACAGCGTCTATGCGGTGCAGGTTAGGTGAATCATGGATTAATCTAATCATGATTAGCAGGTCATAAAGGCATTAAAGTGGAGCAACAAAACGCAAAAAAAGGGAAGAAAAGAGCGCAGAAAAAGACTAAACTAAAAAAGCTGGTCGGAGTTTCTATTTATTAACAGCAATGGAAACATACCAGGCAAAATTGGCACTTGGTACCGAGCAGAATGAATGAATGAATGAAAGCCGGTAGCTACTACAACAATAACTGGTGCGTCCCCCGTGTGATGTCACAACCGCATACCACAGAATACATTTTAGACATTATATTATGTCATAATACTACAGGTTTGATTGATTTCAAACTGACATGGTCGCTCTTCGTGGTGTTGAACTCTTACTATCAAATGCTTTGAGCTAGGTGTCAAAAATGTAGTAATGCTTGTAAGCCCCGCTGTTGCGGGCATGTGTATGTTGTAAAACGATGTAATCACAAGCTTTATTGTTTTTAAGGGGCCCGGTCATGTGCCCCGCCCCCGGCCCGGCAGTGACATGTTCCGCTGCTGCCCAGTTCATTATAATTATATTCATATGAAGCCAGTTCATGAAAATCATCTTAACTAAAAAAGGCATCAAATCTTCACTTTGTGTCAGTCCCCTTATCCTGAACATGCATGGGGCTGCTTGCTACAGTGGAAAGAGGAGAAAAAAAAAATAAACTAATAAATGAAAAGCTCAACCAGGCCTTCTGCCTTGACCAGTTGTAGGATAGATGGCAGGTCAGAGATGCAGAGAAACAAATACAGTAGTACTAGCATACCTTCTATGAGACAAAAATGGAAAAAGTTGATGATAATAATGACATTTTCATCATAAATTGAAATATTTCCTTTTTATACATTTAAACACTTTACAGTTTTCTGTGTGACTATAAAATAAATATGTCAACATGGATGAAAACATGGATCTACAAATCCCACCGTGCTCATTATTATAGTTTCTTTCTCTGGATAAGACCGACGGCATCAGTGTGAGCCTGCTCTGTTTGCCAGTGCTACCTGCTTGGCTATCCTGCTTCCAGACAGGGAAATGATGGTCCCGCAGATGTGCAATCATGTCAGAAGTCTTTCCATTCGATTGTAAAGCAAAGCGTGTAAAGCAATGCTTGCCGGTTTCTTTGTCCACAGATCGGTAAGACGATGGCGCTTCCTCATGTTGATGGACCTTGTTACTGCATGTAGTGCTGAAGTAATGTATGAAATCTCACATCAGTATTGTCTGCTGGCCCCAGCTTTGGCGTGCAGTGATTGAATATATACTCCAGCATTTCCTCGTTCCAGTGCACTGACTCGGAGGTGCACACAAACAGAGGCGATTCAGGGACAGATACAATGCATACAATCTAGTTGTGTGCAAAACTGAAAATACCGCAGTTCACACACTAGCGTAGAAGTGTGGGTGCAGTACTGAACGGTTCATTTTTATGCTAACAATTATGGCATCTTAGTGGAAATATTACTTTGTAGATTTGTAACAATTTTCTAAGAAATTTAGAAATAAAGGAGATATTAAATATAGCTCTATAACTGGCTAGCAGTCCTGAATCAGGATATATATTTTTTTCTTTTCTCTGTAGAATTTAAATTGATATGACCTTAAAAGCCAAGATGGAGATGTTATCAAAGGGGAAACCTTTGTTTATTTGTCTTTTTATGGTTTAGATGCAGTTGTCATGTCTAGCTCAGAAAGCTCAAAAAGACAAAAACAGCTGCCAGTCATTTCTAAAGCTGCTCCATTTGAATAAACATGAAAGGCAGAAATTAATTTTCTGTCTAATAGAAACAATCTTTTTTGTGTAGAAGCTTGTTAAATCATCCCTCCGTCAGGTAGAGGAAAACGGTACGCGGCTCAACCGAGCTGTGATTTATTCAGCCTGGCTACAGCGATGAAACAGAAGCCTGGGGTTGTTCGTTTGGTTGTTTGTTCTGTGCGATTCTTAGTTCATGATGAATTTAATAATTTCTAGGTTTGTGGAAAAACTCTTAGAATTAGACTCATCTTTCTCGATTAGTTGAGATGCTACCATGTTAGCGGAAGGCCATTTCCTTTCCGCATTCCTCAAAGCCTGGTTTAAAGTGTGCAGCTTTGAATTAAACCTTAAAGCCTTCTCTGACTGATTACCTTCTCTTTCACTGGGGCAGCGTTGTCCAGTGATGTTTGCATTAAGACTATGGCGCTGTCAACAACACATCTGTGAAGGCGCCTGCGTCAGCTGCCCTGCATTGCACCGACACATGGAAACAAAGAACACAGCAATGGACCCGTGTCTTTAAAACCAACTGCAGTGTTTTGTGCTACAATGAAACTTCCTCTCGGATGCTGTGAATTTAACTTAAATTCAATAGTTTAAATTGGTCAAATAAGAAAGGGTTCATGGGAAAATACTGTTAGTTGTTCACTCGATATACCATATATACAATGATTTAATCAATAAATTTGACATTAATGATCACATTTATCAAGAGAAGACTAACTACATCCATCTACATTTTGAGGAAAGCTAATTGAGCCAAACAGAACTAAAGACAACATTCAGGCAGTCGTTTTCAACATCTGCATGAATGTTAAAGTCTTACACTATAATGAGTGTGTACTGTAAATAGTATAGCATATAAGGGGATAATTGGTTGAAACAGAGCAGTTCATTTGGGTCTTAAGCTGTTAAATCTGCCATAGTGTGTACCATTAAAATTTTAATTGTGTTCTACAGGGGAGGGAACAGTGAGCTATTGTGTCACTTATCTACTCTCAGATTATAAATATGCACATTCTCCTGTTCAGTATTGATTTTTCGGAAATCTGTCCAATATGCACAGTGGTCGCTGTAATGTGTCAAACCAGTCTGATTAATTCAGCTTTAGACCACATGCAATAAGAGGGGTTTCACCTTTCAGCAGGTTTTTTTTTTTGTTTGTTCCCCTAAATCACTGTTTGTCACCGAGGCTCTCGAGCAGAATAACGTTCAGAGCAGGCACTCTGGATAGATCCCCGTTAGATTTACACGGTTTTCCAATAGACTTTTTCCCCCTCTGAGCTGCCTTTCATCCAGGAGCCCTGTGCTGATTGGATGGTGTTTATACATGAAGCAAAACCATGAATGCGCAACAATCAGCCAAATGTTCCTCTGAGAGGTGTGCTCGTATTAGGACATCAATCACCGCGAGCGCTGCGATGCCAGCCCTGGTGCCGTCTCGGTGGATTGCAGTGTGAACACAAGGCTGTTCCCAGAACGCCGCTCACGTTTTCTCAACCATAGAGGAGCATTGATTGATTCGTTTATGGAAATCAGACAAGACATCCGTTATCCAATCCCACCATATAGAGTGCTCAACTGTGATATAATCTGCATGGAGGAAAACACTATTGATGTTCAATCGCACTAAGTCCAGGAAACATTTAGTCTCCCTCAACAACAGAGGGCAATTTGAGAGGTTGCTTTACCATTTTATCTTCGCTTTACTGTTTTGTTTTTGAGTGTGTTGCATTCAGAAGATAAAAATATCAGGTGTTTTAAGCTATGTTATTAAATATTATTGAATCGGTGCTATTCCACAAATCTCAAAGACTGAATCAGCAGTTGATTTGCACTTTCTGTGATTTTTTTTTCTTTTTTTCTCAGTTACCAGGAGCATTTCCTAAGTCTTGAACATTGGAACATGACATTTCCTTTATTTCAGCAAACAGCCCACATAAGTTTTCTTTCAATGAGCTCTAAGATTATTTTAGATGCGTGGCCTTTTGGATTTTGACTAAAATCTAAGGTCAAGGACAGATGAGATAAATGAAGTCTGAAGAGTGTCTCCTCTCCTCTCCGGTGTGTCAGCACTGCAGCCTAAACACACGACAAGATTTTAGATTTGTATTCATCTCTGATTGTAGATCGGTGCTTTAGTAGGTCTGATGGTTGTATGAAGATGATCTTGAATGTTTTTCATACAAAAATTAATAATTATTCCTGCATGAAACATAAAGTTAATAGATCTTACAAACTGTTGTAGAAATTAAATCCACTGTCGTGGTCCTTGAAGGGAAAAACAGAGGAGTCAAGTCACTGCAGGTGGCTACGGAATAGAAATAAAAGTTCTGGATAAGTGAGCAATCCAGAAATGTCCAGCACTGTCAGCTCCAACCCAAATGTCTCAGATAATCTCAAAAGCACTTCCTCTCTGCCATTTTTGGGGGTGAAAATTATCTCCTTGAACTTAGTTTAGCTCCTGGTTCCTGAAGTAGAAGAGAAGAGGACCAAGAAAAAATACCTCCAAAAAATAATCTGGTTTCTCTGAAAAGTTCCCGCAGTGGAAATGCATTTATAAATGAGAAAGGCATGCTGACTCAGCGGGGATTAAAGCTTGTGTGCATGGCTAAAATCTGTCTGAATGACTTTTTTTTTTTTAAGTTTTTTTTTAAAGATGTTTCTTTGTTTGGTGTGGTAATGTGTCAAAAAGCTTCATTTCATATTCAGTTATCCATCTTTGGAACAAATGCAGAGTCTGATGAATTATCCTCAAACCTGAGAGTACATAGTAGTTTGCATTGAGACCTTGGGGAGGGTCAAAGATCCCCCGCCCCCCGCATGAATCCAGAGCTTAATAACATCACATGAAGGATTTAAGCGGATCCATGAAAAATATATAGTTTCATGTGTCAGGAGAGTTCAGCCGTTTCCATAATAAATGGGAAAGTGTAGTTCTCTGGCCTTTAGAGACTGTCGGTTACCATTTAAACCATATACATGAAGTGCAGCCAAATGCACGCTGACATATGCCACAGAAAAACAAGCAGGATTACGGCCACGTCCATTCACACCCTCAGCTGGGCATCAGATGTTCTGTTTCTCACCTTTTAAAGGTGGAATAATGTGAGATATTTGCAGGGGTGATGCAGGGTTCACTTCCACTGGCTTAACAAGTAGATCAAGTAGATAGGGGTTTCTGACTTATAAAGCAGATTTCTTGAACTTGCTTTTAATCAGGATTAATGGCATTATTGCTACGCCTAAACCACTGTTATTTATCAAATAAATGTACAGAGCACTGTTAATTCTTTAGAGTTGCTGGATGTTTGACGTCAGCTCAAATAAACCAGTGAATAAGAGAAGAAACTTGCAGAGGGCAACGTGATTGGGGGTCTGCAGCAGACAAAAGATCATTTCTGTCACTGTTTTTATTTTTATTATTATTATTTTACTAACTCGTCATCCTTGATGCAAAGTTTAGCAAGTTATTATATCTTACGGAAATTAACTTTAAGGGAAGCAGCTGCTGTAGTTGTACACATGACTGTCGTAGCCGTTCATTCATCCTTTCTTGGCGAGCAGCACCATCATCTGTCCTCCTGATTTTGTGTTACACAACTGAGCACAGCCCAGAGCTTTAGAAGGACGGAGGAGGGGCGAAGGGGGGGGTAAGGGTCCAGAGACAGAAGGCTGGGAAGATTTCTGATGGCCAAGAAGCTTGCAGCTGCCAAAACTGGAGTGTGGGCAGCCACAGATCACCTGCAGGCTTTGTTCTGTGGATGGTGTGTGGACAAATGGACGCGATTACAGAGATTTTGCAGGAGCCTGCAAAGCTCATTTATCTAGGTTGCCGGGTTAACGCTCCTCTAGTCAGCACAGGTGATCAGACTGAAGTGGGACACAACACAGATAAAGAAGCTGGGTAATAACCGTTTGTTTGATGTATTTCTCTAATATTAACAGTACGTTTACTACAAATCTCTTTTTTTTTTTTTCCTTACAGGAAGAAGTCTGCCCCACCTCACCAGGCGAAACCGTTCAGAGGTGTGTGTGGTCATCAGCGGTCAACATCAAGGACAAGTTTATTTATGTGACACAGCCAACCTTGGATCGAGTGCTCATAGTTGACATCCAGTCTCAGAAGGCGGTCCAGGTAATTTTCAAGCTAAATTAGAAAACTGAGCTTCATGTCAGTTTTGGCAGTGAGACTGAAGGGTGTGACAATATTACACACAGCAAGGAAAACAATAATGTGTCACATTTACGCCTTTGAAAAAGAGCAAACTGCTTTTATTTTTCTTTTTTAAAGATTTGTCCCCATCTGTGCCATCAGACCTCAAGGTTTCTGTTCCCATGTTGATTAAAAACATTTCACAAGAGGTTTTTGATACATCGTCACTACGGCATATGGCTATTTCCATTGATGGATTTTATTGAGTGAAGGACTTTTTTTTTATTTCCCATTAAATATCACCTTACCTTCAACTAAGTTTTTAATATAATTTAACAGATCGTGCTTCATTAATAGCCTCATTTGAAAGGTTTGGACTGCAGCTCAACCGTTCCTGAAGTTAACTGACTTTTTTTGGACATTGTACATCAGATCAGCTTTGCTTAGACTTCCAATACTCTATTTAAAAATATGAAGTTGCTTGGCAACATGTCTGCATTATGAAATACTGAAATTACCAGGCAGTCATAGCAAGATTGTCCAGCTGAAGGAAGATGATTGTTTGTTTGATCTGTTCATGTTTCCCATTTATGTGGTTAGTTTAATGTTGCACATTGTACATAAATCAGTACTATCCGGTTCTTTTGGAAACAGAATTTAATTAGGGATTTATTTTTTTTGTACACCTGCAAGGTGGGAGTCGTTATGTTGTACTGGGGGCCCAGCGTAGGTCATTCTGCATGAAGCAGATCCACCTCCCACGACTGTCAGCTGTCTCTGAGACGAGCTGAAACCAGGCTCGTCCGTGTCATATGTGAAGGTCCTTTCAACATTTCGATGGTGGAAGACGCCATAATTTCTCTGCATCGTACCTCACTGAGGTACAGTTTTGTGTTCCAGCTGCATTGCTTTGCTTCTGCTGCAGGTTCTGCAGAGCGCAGCTTTTTATGCTCGTATGCTTCTTGGATCACGTTCTCCCACGGGACAGAGAGTTCCAGGATGTAGGCTGTTTTCAGCGCTGTGGACCAAAGGACCAAGTCTGTTGGTGGCCAATGTCCACTAGTGTTCTCCAGTCCCGGGCCAAGCCAAGGTGTCCTTATGTCCTCGTCCGACACTTTGAAGAGCTGATGGTTTTCATCTTTGTCTCGAGAGCCACATCTCTGTGTCAGGCTAATTTTGCAGACTATTAAAATATTTTTTAAAATATGACGATATAAACAAAATGCCACGAGCAAATTAATGTGTCGGTTGATGAGGATGAAAATCCCTCAAGAGCAAAAGGGCTCCTCAAAGCAGCTAGTTTTTATTTTCAAGCTCAGTCAAGTTAATTAACTGGAACTGCCCTTTGAAGCGCAGTTGCACACTAAATTATGTACTCATCACAAAGAATTGTCTGGACTTGTTTAATTTGCTTTTTCTTCTTATTTTATCCCCTCTCTCGGACCAAGCGCACTTGTTTGGATTTCCTCTGGGATCAAATGTTGGGGTCAGCCAGACTTGGTGATGAAACGCAAGGGGCTCTGGAAACACTGCGCTTTGGTGTTTTTTTTAAAATTCACCAAATTGATTTCTGGGGAATTGATCTAAGTGCTTAATCAAGTCAGTTCAGAAGAACTTCACAATTTGGCCCAAATAATCCAGACTAAAACAGAGCCAGCCGCCTGTTGCTGTGCTTCAGACGCTGCGCTGTTCATCTCAGTGTCGGGAAGTGGCTTTTAAAAAACACTTAGATCTCTCCACCAACCACAGCAGGATATCTGATGAAGGGATCTCAAGCAATTCAGGACTAGTTAAACGCTTCCAAAAAAACCAGATGGTCTCTGGCATTTTATTTTTCTTAAACTTGTTTCAAAGCTTGGTACTGCATTGACTCTGCTCTGTTCCTTTATGCTCTTTTTTTTTCAGCTTTCATATTAGCTGTCTCACTTCTTGACTGCTGACCTGACCTATTTCAGACTAACAGCAACTGTCAAGACCTGCACTTAACCTTCACTTTGAAGTGGCAACAGAGTAACCCTGAGATTCACCTCTTCTATGGATATTGTCACCCAGCAGACCCTCGCAGATATCGTATCATGTAAACTCCCCCAGTTTTGCTCCGTGCAGGAGCGATGTCATGGGAAGCAGTACCTCCAGCACTGCCAGCTTCCAACACCTGAGGGGATGTTATTTTTTTATAAGGCTCGCTCTGGAAACAACAAAATTCCTCGATGACATTCAACGCAGTTCTAGAGAATATGGCTGCATTAAATCACCGATGTCAGTGGGTTTTTGGGTGTGTCGTGCTCGTCCGGGGTGGCTCAGATCCCTACAGATGTTCCCGACACTGTGATGGCTGTTTACAGCTCCCAGGGCTCTCAGGGACCTGTCGGCAAACAGGCTGCTGTCCCAAAGTCTGTCACAAGCTCATTATTCAGCTGCCTGGAGGTTTAGCTTCATCGCATTATATTACCAGTTGTTAATTAACCACCTGAACCTTTCACTCACTTCAAAAAATCAATGGAAACTCAGTTCATGTTTGTTGTGGACCAGCTTTTTGTTTACCAGGTGTTTATTTATGTGCATGGAGAATGGGCTGCATTTTAAAATTTATAACAATTTGATTTTCGGTGAGCGTTTCTTTTAGAGAAAAACTTACATTTTGTAATATTGACATGGGTAACTGTCAGAAGTAGCAGCAGTGTTCTCAGTTCTTCATCTCTGACTGCATAATCTTCCATATATTTACAAAGAAGCTGTTAGTCAAGAGGAAAAAAAGATCTGAATATGTTTTCTCTGATGACTGTGTACCGAGTTTAATTAGGAGCCAACAGATATTGTCATTTTGCTTGCAATAACGCTCTTGGGAGTGGTTTACCTTCTCAGTAATATAGTCTGTATTCTATCAAAATAAACATTACTATTAAGGTTCCAGAGCAAATATATGAAGAAAAAAAAAGGTTTGGTGGAATACAGGGTTACAAAGAAATGATTGCTTTATCTTGCCACCGATTCTTCTCCCCTGTTCCTTTAGAGCGACCTTGTCTGTACTCATGTGGACACGATGCACGAGAAGCACTCCTCCGTCACTCTTTTGTTCTGATTTGGAGAATTTTGGCCATGTGTCAAAGAATAGAGAAAGACTTAAAAGAATTACTTTTCAGTACCTGATCTAAAATACAGCTCTACAATAAAACCTTCCGCGCTTTAAAAAGGAAAAAAAAAAAAAACACCTCAAGTCGTCCTTGTTAAAGAAGACTTGCTCCAATCAATCCGGTATGCATTAGTGCTCCGGGAAACTTTTTTCTTTCAAAGCATTATTGCTAAACTTCAAAAGAGATCTCTTCAAAAGAAAAGTCTGGATTGCTTTAAACAGTTTTTTTCAGCAGCCCTGCTGCCTTTAAAGGCTCACTGTGGTTTGGTTGTGTGTCCTGTTCCAGACCGTCAGCACTGACCCTTATCCCATGAAGCTCCATTATGACAAATCTCATGACCAGGTCTGGCTGCTCAGCTGGGGGGACATGGAGAAGAACTTCCCCACCCTGCAGGTAAGTCATCAATGGAGTTGATCTTCAGATATAAAAGCACAGAGGTGATCAAAGTGGAGTCAAGTTGGTGTATCCTAACATGGCAATTATTTTTGTGATGAAAGAAGTGTCTGAGAAATATGTAACATGTTCATCACAGTTCTCCTCCGTCCAAGGAATCACTGTCTGGTTCTACGAACATCAAAACTAAAGTAATTTATGGCAAAAATAATTTAAAAAAAAAATCAAATTTCAAAAGCTCTAAATTGTCAAAAACCTGTAAATTGACATTTTACTTTTTTGCATTACTTTATTTCCTATTTTAAATCCTTTTACTTCCACATCAGATAATTTTAAATAAAAACTAATGAAAAAATACACTTATTCTTTTATTATATGTACATTTTAGTAAATACCATGTGAGAATTTTTCAGATTGGCTCCAAAACCTTCTACCTAAATTTGGCTGATATTTTCAAAACTATTTCAGAAGGCTGGTGGTGACAAAAAAACCCTAGAAAACTTTTTGCCACATTTTTTTTTTTTTTTTGTCACAGCAACTCCTACAGACGGATTATACATTAACATCAATATTCAAGAAAACATCTTTTTTAGCAAATAAATGGTGTGAAAAGCACCTCAAGCATATTTCCTTTATGTCAAAACCACATCAAAAAACAGACAATGCTTGTGTTTTAACTACAGCTGGAAAATGATTAAAATTTTTAATTGTGATAAATCTCATGATTTCCCTGATTAATCACGATTAATCACATATATACGCATGTATACGCAAAATCAAATAATTGATTTTAAAGTAGTGTAAAGTGCACTTTTAATTAAATGTTCTGCTGTCCATATGAACTAAAGTGCCATAACATTTGTTGTTCAAACACTTTTACCATCAGCACTTGTCAGTAACACATATTTAGTGTAACTTTCATCTTAAAAAATGTAAAATAAAATAAAGCTTATTGCCAGTGCCAGGGCATTAATGTCATCCTGTTTTTTTATGAAAAATAAAAAAAGTCTAGCAACACAAATCCTGAGCCACAATTATAACATTAAAACAGGTCATTTCTGAGGTAACAGCAGAAACTATTAACAGGGGGTTCAGCTTGGCAGTTGTTACAAATAACCTTGTTTCTGTCAAATCCTTCCATCTGGGAGAACTTTAAAATGTAAATGTCCATGTGAAAATTCTGTAACTTTACCATCTCCATGTCTTTTTTAGCTTTCCCGCATGTTTTTCCGCCAATTCTCTTCTGGTTCTGCAGCAGCCAGACTTTTCAAAATAAAAGCATGTGAGCAACATGCGTTAATGCGTGATAAAAATAAATGTCGGCGTTAAAACATTGATAAGTTAATGTGATATTAAAGCGTTATTTTGCCCAGCCCTAGTTTTAATCGTTTGGTTTGATTAGTTGGAAATAGGCTTAAAATTAATGGAACTATTAATATTTCTGTGAATGGTGGTAGAAAATGCTTTTATTTTGAAGTGAAAAGGTCACTTGTGTTTAAATATTTTAGACCACTTGGTTTTAGTGAACATTTTATCTGCTGAAAGAACTTAAGCTCCAGCTACCCATCAACACAAAGTGTGAATATAAAAAGCTATAAATGGAATCAACAAATATGCAAGGCATTGTTTTCATTTGTTTCCTCCAAGACTCAACTGGAGTGTTTAGCGGCTTTACCAGAAAATCCTGCTCCTTATTGCCCGCAGAGACATTCATAATGCAGGGTTCAGTCTGTGGTTATTTGCTTTGTGCATTGTGGCATAATCACATCAAACTCTTCCCACAGAAAACCAGATGTCTGCGTGCTTTCATGCATGCACAAGTATTATTTAGATGCCAAGGACAATAGCACACGTCACCTCCCGCTGAGAAGCTCCAGTATCTCAGCAGTAAGAGGAGCTGAACGGTTGTATCGGTACAATGACATGTCAGTTTTCATAGCGTTATTTTCTTTTTTGGATAATAAGCTCGGCTTAAATGAACAGCAACCAGCAGCACAGAGTGTGTTCATCAAGGTCATGTTAAACACCCACCTGCTTCTGTGTTCTCCAGTTGATAAATCAGGCCAGCGGAAGAGTCTCCCACCACACCATCCACACACAGCCGGTCGGCAGGCACTTCGACAGGGTGGACGACTTCTTCATCCCCGCCTCCAGCCTCATCATTAACCACATCAGGTACACGCAGCAAGATGCAACAGCATTACTGACACAAACAGATGCACACATTCAATTCAGCCTTTATTCACCGTTATAAAAAAATCTGAGGACCACTTTTCCTCCAAGTGAGAATGAATATTTGTGGGGATGGATGGGGGGGTTAGAACCACATCAGTCAAAAAGGATGTTATTCAAAAGGCTGAAATTCAAGTTTGCAGCTGCCATTAGACTAGAGGAGACCTATAGAAAGGTTAACATTTCAAAGAAGGAAAAAGGACTTCAATAAATATTGAAGCAAGCCATCGAGCAAACAATGGTGAACCTTTCAGAAAGTCCTGGAGAGATGCATCCAGAGTGAACGTGAGCCCAGTGGAGCCAGCACGATATCCAGACCTGAAACACTGCATCCAGTTTGAATGATTGTAAAGGAAAAAAAAACAAAAACTCAGAACAAAATGCATGCCGAAGTTTCTGGGTCATACAAAGAAATGGACATCAGAAATGAGAAAGCTTTTCCCAAGACCTAAGTGAAGGGTCTGAATACTCCCCCTCAGCATGTTTTAATTCTTTAAACATTAGTTGAAATAAGATTTCAACTGAATCAACACATGCAGACAGACATAAAAATCAAAAATACAAAAATTAAATAACCACCTAAATTTCAAAATGGCCTTTATTAGACAACATCCACATAATCATTTAAAGACACCAACACACACACCCTGGTCAACCAGAGACACCTGCAGTTCCTCTTCAGGCGTCAACAGTGTTGGCAACATTCAGTGTCATAATTAGGTCCTTCACATCTTTTGTAGTTCTGCAAACTTGAGTGCAGAAATGTCTTCCACACCTCAGATAGAGATAGAGCTGCAGAGATCGTCAGCTTGTGCTTCAGGAATCGCCTCAACATCCCCTGCAGGCTCTTCTGTTAGGTCACCACATAAATCTCCAGCTGATGTGCAGCGATTTCATTAGTTTTTTTTGCTTGCCTCTGATTCCTTATTTTACTCAGACTGTGGAGAACTGTAAATTCAGTTACTTAGCTGTAAAGGAAGCTTGAGTTTTGAGAACTTCTTGAGAGGCTAAAGTGAGTGTTTGTGCTAAACAAGTACCATGTAGCTGCTCTATGAGACCGTTAACATCGTCTGCAGAGGGTGTTTTCATGCTGCAAGATGCAACAACTGCTGTGTGGTTTAAATAAACCTTGAATGCGAAATACAAGTTTCTGTCAGGTTAGATATACAGTAGACTGTCAGAAGTTTCTGTCCCTATCTCTGTGTCCACTGCAGAGATGTAGAGAGGGGTGTATGGACGCAGGGTTTGAATAACTACACATGTTTTCTCCAGTTTGATTGGTTATAGATCAGAGGTTTTATAGAGTATATCTGGATGATGTTACATTAAATGTTTTAGGATATGTTGAAGGTATTTCCTCAGTATTTTACCTCCATGTTCCAATTCACTCATATGACTTTCCTTTGTCCAGCTTACGACCTCAACATACCAGCAGTGTACTTTAAGGAGTACTTGTACTTAAGTATAGTAGAGTTACAACTTCACACACAGGAAAAGCTGTATTATTAAAAACCAAGCAAGGTTTGAAACTGAGTATTTTAAATGCAGGAACTCTCTTTCCCCCTCAAAAAAAAAAAAGAAAAAGTGATGAATTCTAATGCAACCAACTCATGGTGTATACTGGTAGATTCATTACCAGTTACCATATTTCAGTTCATTTAATTTTAAATCACAGGAGATTTTAAAATTTATCACAAGGGCCTTTTAAGCCTCAAGGGATCTTTAGGCAAATGAGAAAAAAATGTGAAATGAAAAGGTTATTTTACCCACACTTTCCAGAGTTTCCTGGTAGAATGGACTGTTGCAGCTGCTGAGAAATACGAGGTGGTGTTCAATGATTCATACTGGTTTTACCATCTACAGACAGAGTGATGTTGTTAAGCCATTAGAATGCTAAGTAACTGTATAGGTTAACAAATAATAATAATAATAATAATAATAATTTCCAATATCCACAACTGATGACATTTTCTCTTGACAATATTGTAGATAAATTTGAAATCACAGTCTTGAGTTTGATCTGGAGCAGACGGCATTCTTCTGCCCTAATAACTTTCATTCTTTTTGATGCGGCTTTTTTCAAAAATAGACATGAGAAAAAGTGGAACAAGTGGCTCAACAGCGTCTCGCTGTTTCAGTTCATTAACAAATGCAGCACTGAAATGCTGCCGTCGTCTCCGTCTGTCACACCTAAGCTGACCGTGGCCAGAGAGAAGCTGGCCTCCAAACGCTCGGGCTAATGTCAGGAAGAGGTTAGCAGCAAGCAGGAGGTCTGCAGGATTTCAGGGTGTTAATGGTCTCCCGGAGAGGAGGAGCAACCATTCCCGTGTGCTTGTGTTAATGGCACAGCTGTAATTAGATCCAGTGAGACCTGCAGGGAAGGTAGTGTGTGTGCGCCTGTGTTTTTCTCCAGGATCATGGGTCATCATTTCATTTCTAAAACGAGAATCTTGATTCTACTAAAACAAGGTGCTTTTATCCTTTCACGCCACACCATTCGACAGGTTTACTGCAGCTTTTTCTTTCTGACAGCTTACTTAAAGCAACATTTACTTTTCTTCCACTAACTGCTCCAGCAAACAGTCATTTCCCCCTTTGAAGTAATCATTTGGTTAGTGTAAATAAATGTGACACGATCAAGTATCTTGCAGAATTAAAGACTGAAGGGATTTTTGTGGCAGAACTACTGATCAGGGCTGTAACGACTAAGAAGAGCAGGAAGTGATGTATCCAGTATTGTGGTCTGGTGTTGTTTGACCTGAAAATACTGAAGGACGAGATTTTTCCATCAGTAGATTCCTTTCTCCTTCCCTGAACCGGCCATTAAGAGGTCACGAATGAATGGGGAGAGTTGTATCAGGAGGAAAATATTATGTCAAATAAATCTGGTTTCCATTCTGGATTTGGTTGAGGCCCAGATAACAATCACCACCCCTGCTCACCGGCAGGCTGCCTGCAGAAACTGGAGGCTATGAGAGAAGAGGGAAGGCAGCAATGTGAGCAGGAACTTTAAATGTTGATACAGTGACAGGAAAGCGTAGAGGCTAGCTGATATGATACTGAGAAGGGAGCTGGTGCCATTCAACGGTTGGTTTGTGGAAAAGACCGTCTCCCTGTAATGTTTGACAGAAGCATCAGAGGAAAAACTTTTTAAATCAGTACATAGTGTTTTAACTGAATTTAAACATGGTGGCATCTACATTAAAAGACTTTGCAGGATGGTAATGTATCCCACTCAGACATCAGGGATAAATCCTGTTTGTCATGGCATTAATAAAACCAGTCAGCATTTATAAATGTTTTGTAGCACAGCAGATAACGTTCATAAGGCTGCATTCACAATGGCTGCTTTTAAAACTAATTTATTATTGTGTTCATCTTCATTATTTAACAGTTTTGGATATTTCAGTATCACTTGGTGAAATTTATGGATTTCACTCAATAGCAGGAATAAAACCTGTTTGTGACGGCGTTTATATATACTGGTCAACACAGCAATGAGCATTCACAAATGCCAGCTGTCTGCAAGAACCTTTATAAAGGCAGACTGACAATATTAAGACACTGGTTTTATGGGAAACTGACGTGTGTCCTTTGTGAACCTTGGTTCATTCGCTTACAGTCATTTTTTTTTTTTTTTAAACCTAAAGTAGGTACAACATTGGTAGGGATGTCCTGATGTAATGATGTGGCTCTGAACTGGCTCTAGCACCAGTACCAGCCTGGATAAATGAGAAGGGATACATCAGGGAGAGCATCTGATGTAAAAGCCGATGCCAAATAATATGCAGAAAATAAAACACAATTCCAAACTCTATCTATGACTGCATTGCTGAAACAGCTGAAGTTGTGCTATTGCTAGTCAAAGAAGAAATGTGTTACCATGGAGCACCTGGGTGGAGAAATGGTGTTGGGGTGATTCTAGAGGTGCTTAGCGCCACAGGCTGGTGGTGGGATCATTTCTTGGAGTGACTTCGACGGAGAGCACCCTGGGGGTGAACGAGTGGTGGCTAAAGGAGAGTTCAGTAGTCATGTTGGTGAAGGACAAGTATGACGGTAGGGACAGGAACAGGAAGGGACAGATGGTGGTGGACTGAAAAAAAAAAAAATAAGATGGAAATGAATGTGATGAGAGAATGTACCCATGTAGAATGACTGGTGATGGAGGTTGAAGGAGAGGAGCTGCTGTGTGAACGCCAGTGAGGAGTTGAGAGGCTCTGGGTGGTTGTGAAGAACTGCAAGGTGACTGGGCTACTACAGTAAATGATATAATGGAGACGGGCGGGTAGGTGGTTGGTGGTTGGTGTGCTCTGAGAACAGAGGAGGGAACATTAGGGGATGTGGTGGAATTAGAGCTGTGTGATATATCAACCAATACTTCAGTCTACGGTGCTAATGGCTTTCTGCTTTGCACCTAAATTGTTCCCTGATACTAAATGGCATATGATCACGCTGAAAAACAGCATAATATTTACAACAGTAATCATATAATAAATAATAATTATAACTAGAAAAGCACTTGGAAAACGCAGACCTCCGCCAAGCGCAACAATTCCCCCATATAGCAATTTACAAATTGTGATAAAATCTGCCTTCTGGATCAGATCCGGATCAGCCTTTGAAATTTGATAGAGGTTCCCATTGTCAATCCCTGAGTCAAATTTCATGAGTTTTGGGCAATAATTAACGGAGATATTAAGAAACAAAATTTTTGGCCCCATTGACCGCAGTGTTTTTGGAAATTTGAAAGTGATCCAGAATCCAGGATTTCTTCTGGATTACAGCCAAAATGAAATCAGTCTGCAGTTCTTCCTTTTCACATTTCTGACAACTCCTGAAAATTTCATCAAAATCCATCCATAACTTTTTGAGTTATCTTGATCACAGACAGACAGACAGATAAACGCCAGCAAAAACGTAACCTCCTTGGCGAAGGTAATTATAATAACAATTCTTCAATCACTTGCCAACATGAAATCACTCTGTTTAAAATGCTTGGTACCTCTAGTTCAATGGTTAATTAGCAATGATTCTACGACCAGACAATGTTGACAAATCTGCAACAGCAGTGTTCTCTATATAATTCATTTTTTCCTTCATCGTGTTACCAATACACTCCAGGAGAATTTGTTTTATTGAACTATTCAGAAAACTTAAGTTCCACCTCATAACTCAGATTTTTCTGTCTTATCTTGTACCTTTTGCTGCAGTTTATCTCCTGGCAGGGACGCAGTATTGATTAGTTGATTTAGCCACATGAGCAGTGCAGGAACAGCCAACATATATTCTGCAGCTCCGTGGGATTGTTTAATGACTCAGGGTTCCTTCTGCAGACACTATACAGCCAACAGGAACTTCTAGGCGCTGTCGTTCATTAAAAGGATGGACTTACAGCCTGGCAGCTCCACACGTCAGCAAAAAGTAGCTGCTGTTTCTTGTTTGTTGCCCCCAACTGCAGTATCCTGGAGCTCGTACTTCATTCACAACTTTCTAATCATTGCACAAGATAGCTTATGGAAAAACAAGTCAATGAGGATGTTGCTGGAGGATTGCCGTCACGTCTGTTTTAACATGCTGTTGTGCTCAGAATCTTAAAATATTGACATGAAGATGAGATGGTAACATGAAAGAGCTTGTGCTTAACAACCCTGTTGTACAGAACTGGGTACAATTGTTTATGCATTAATCATATGAAGACATCAGCTGTCAGGGTGGCAGAGAGGAATCTGTGTCTGCCAAGGAAGCAACCCAGCTGTTTTCACATTAAAGTAAGGCCAAACAATGTCTCATCATCAGTTTATGATAAATGAAGAAAGATTTTGTCGAAAACATTTCTTTCATTGCAGGATAAATGCATCATTGACATTTATTGTAACCAATAAATCACAGCATATACATTTGCAAGTGATCTGTCATACTACCCGCAGTATTGAATAGCAAAGCATTTTAGTGATTTTGCGATGGTCTGTAAATCATCAGCTCTTTTTTTTCTGTCCCAGTTTTAAATAAAATAATGCATTTCTAAAACGATTACCTTCTAAATTTTCACCTGCTTTCCATTTGGGTTCATTTAAATACAGGACGAACAACTAGGCTGTCGTGGCCGTCGATGCATTCGATAAAAGTGTAGCGCTCCAAGTCACATAGAACCTGTGCAGTAAATGCATCAGCAGAGGATGCCCAAAGCGAGACCTTTGTAGAGCTTGTAAGGTATAAAGCTATAAAAAACAACATGATAAGATTCATGGCACTGATGGCCCTTTTTCTCTTGTCAGAGATAGACAATTCAGAAATTTGATCCATCATCTCAGCTCAAAACACACAGTACATCTGGCCCATATGCTGTAAATCTTATCTGCATAATGTGCAGCATGTTTTGATAATAAATTGGTCACAAACATTAACATCTTTTAAAAGAAAAAAAAAATCTTGATCTTATCTTTGACCTGAAGCAGGCTCCTGTCTGGAGCCAGTGAACATAATCTGTAGATCAATGATTCCCATCAAATGATGATAATGGGCTCTGTGGCTCTCAGACAGACATTTTCCGTACAGACAGCTGGGTGTTCAAATGCCATAAAAGATGATGAATGGCGACAAGATTGAAGTGGCTGTCGGCATCAGTCAGCTGGTATTCTCATTTAATTGGAGCCTGTCAGCACCCTGCAAATCCCCCAGTTCAGCTGTTACACTGTAATGTGCCATTAAGTGAATCTTTTTGTAATAAGATGCATTTTCACTGATCCTTGCTCTTATATACCACTGCAATAATTTTATTACGGGGGAATGTGTGGATGATGCTAGACTGCCTATATTAAGAACGCCAGGGGCCACACATTGGCTGTCGAAGTGTTTAAATGGATGTCAGTGACATTTTTTTACTTCTGAACATTTCTTTAAAATGACAGTCATCCAGCAATTTTCATAACACTTTCAATACATACATGAAATGTATTTCCTGATGCATGATTAAATTTTAAGATTGCAAAGACAACTGCTTTAGTCGGTCTTGAAATGTGGCAGATAAACATACAGTATGTAACCATTAAATGTAACCCAGTGGGACGCAGCTTTAAAAAACTGAGATAACAAAGATGCTTAGATTTTGTCTTTTTGGTGGATTTAATTTATCATAAAGTTACTTACAAATGTCAATATATTTGTTGGGATTTCTGCAACGTAAAGGTGATTGTCTCATTAATACCCGCATGACTTTAATATTTGACAAACCAGGTATGTAGTATGAAAAAGTATTTGTCATATGAAAATATGCTGGAAAAGGGGGTCATCCAGGTCACAGTAACCCTTAAAGATTTGAACTGAAACAGCTGGACTTCATTTTTTTTTTTTTGGTTCTTTAAAAAGAAGCCCAGTTACCTCGATTCAAGCCTTTTATTGATGAGACCAAGATATTCTAAAATGGCCTGGACAGACCGAGTTTTTCAAAAATTGCCTGGATTTCCAACCGCTGAACAAACAGACCACAGTTTGAAAGGCTGAATGGTTGTGTATCTGACCAGGTGGTCAGCAGCACAGGAGCACCACAGGGAACTGTACTCTCACCATTTCTCTTTAGTCTGTACACCTCAGGCTTCCAGTACCAGTCAGAGTCCTGTCGTCCACAGAAATACCCAGAAGACTCTGCAGTTGTGGGGTGTATCAATGATGGACAAGAGACCGAGTACAGTGGTGTGCTGTGGGAACTCTCATCTTAAATATGAAAGAGATAAAGGAGATGACTGTGGATTTTAAGAGGGCCAGGAACAAGTCAAACAGCATTTCTATCATGGGAGAAGAAGAGTATAAATAGCTCTGTGTTCACCTGCTCAGCAGACTGGAGTGGAGATGCAACACTGATGCTGTTTACAAGAAGGGACAGAGCAGACTTTTAAGCTTAGGTCCTTCAACGTTTGCAGAGAAATGTTTGCATATCTTCTGTACGTCTGTTGTGGAAAGAGCAATATTATCTAGAGTAATCTGTTGGGGAGCAGCATCAGAGCCAGTGACTTAAAGAGACAGACAAAATCATGACCACTACTGCAACAATGAATTAATAAAGTATTTGAATTAAACTGAATTGAATACAGCTCCTCTGCACAACCTGCTCCAAGCAAGGCCGCCCATAATCTGGTCGTTCACTCCTCCACCTACAAACCAACTGTTCAGAGGAAACCTGTGACCAAAACAACTGTGAGGTGGTGCTCACAGGGAGCTGAAGAAAATCTGCAAAGGTCTTTTTAGGCTACCAACTAGGATGCATCTCCATGTGAGTCACATTTAGATGACATCAATCCCATGACAGAGTGTGTGACTATATCATTTTTGTTGGCCCGAAATGAAAGGGGGGAAATAAATGTGTCACAGGAGAGGGAGCAAAAACCTCTTACATATCACAACTTTATACATACTGTATATGCACACACATTATATATACATATATATATATGTATATATATATATATATATATATATATATATATATATATATATATATATATATATAGTAACAAGTGAGGACCAGCTTTTTTTGCATCGTCATTTTTTGAAAAATACCACTAATTCACCTTTCCAAGACAAAATGTGGCATTGACTGAATCTTTTTCTCTTTAATTTCCTTACAGATACGGTCTCATCTTTCATCGAAATGAACCTGTCCTCCACAAGATTAACCTGGAGACAACTTCTTATGTTAAAAACATCAGCTTATGGGAGTACAACTGCATCCCCACGTCTGTAGCCTACACCCATCTCGGCGGCTACTACTTTGTCAACTGCAGGCCAGACTCTACAGGCGCCACGCAGCCACAGCTCATCTTAGACAGTGTGACGGACAGCGTGATTGGACAAAACTATGATGTCACCGGCACTCCCTACGTGTCTCCAGACGGCCACTACTTGATCACGGTCGACGATGGCGACGGCTTGATGAGGATCCAGACGATTTCTGAGCGGGGCAAAATTCAAGAGCCCTTCGACATCCACACAAACCTGCACATGTCTGACCTGGCCTTCCAGCGCTCCTTCACAGAGGTTCACCAGTACAACGTGTTCGGCAGCTCTGGCCGTCAAACTGATGCTCTGTTCGTGGAGCTGAGCACCGGCAAGGTCAAGATGATCAAAAGCTTGAAGGAGGCGACCAAGCCGCACGATTGGCCATGGAGCAGCAAAAACAGAGTCATAGTGAGCAGCGGACTCTTCGGACAGTATCTCATGACACCATCGAGAGAATCCCTCTTCATCCTAGACGGACGGCTCAACAAGCTCAACTGCGAGATCACCGACGTCCTCAAAGGCAACGTGGTGGTGTGGGTTGGAGATTCTTAGGTGTTGATGTCAAGATGCAGTGATGTTTGTTTTCCTTTGAAAAGGTACCGTTGCACTGAATTTTGTTGCTAATAGTTTAATTTTGTGAGAGCGAAATAGTGAAAACTAAAATTCAAAACCAAATTAATTTATAAGTCCACTGGATGAGACTGTTGTCTAAAAGACAAAAAAAGTAAATAAAAAAAAAAGAATTGGACAATAAATTACATTAATGGTCTTAAAACCCAAACATGCATTTTTCTTTTTTTCCACCTGGTTGCTTGCTAGTAATATTTTTCAGGAAAATTGGTATGAATCTATAAATGTGTACATTATTATTCTGCTGTATTTAGCGTGTGGGAATGCTGTAGATAATCTCGTGACAAAACAAACTATAGTGAATCGGCACAAATGTAGTACACCGTACGTATATGTCCAAATTGAATCTTTAAATTTAAGTTTACCCGTTCCCAACTTTTTCCTGTGCCTTCAAGGAAAATGCCACTCCATTAGAGGAATTAACGTAATTATTCCCAATGAGGCTGCAGACTACTCCTCTCTCCCTGACCCCTTTGTTTTTGGCGCTCTTCTGTCTGTCCACTGCAGCCGACTAAGTTTAATTAAAACGGGCCCGCGCTGTGATCCCATTTTGTTCGAAGTGGAGACTAAGTGGTTCATTATCATGTGCGCTCTGTAACCTCTGATCCAAAATTGTAGCCGGTTTTGGAAGGTTTTCAGTGCTTTAGTTTACTTTTTTCCTTTTATAGTCAAAAGCAGAAAAATGAAAGTCATTGACGACGTTAAGTTGTACCAGCTTTATACACTTAAGGTCATTTCAGAAAGTTTTTCGCTAACAGTCAACAAGGCGCTTGTGTGAAGAAAACTGTCACGACTTCAGTATCCCTGGAACAGAATATTCTAAGAGTAAAGTTTAGTGTGGTGAACATGCTTTTGTCTGCTGTGTTTCAAGTGAATGTTTTAATTGTTCAAGTGATGATGAGCTAGCACACGGGGGGGTGGTGTAGTTGTGGTGTATTGTGTAGAAGGTCCCTGAGGATAAGCTTTGAATGTGACAAACAGCCCTTTCTAAATGCTCCTGCAGTAGATTGGTAGTTGATAAGAAGCTGAAACTGTCTCCTGCTGGACACATTTCTATGCATTTTCACCCTCACACTGACTCTGAATCACAATGGGCAAGTGTATCTCAAATTTTAATGTGAGCAGATTATACAAAGTCACGCTGTCTTTGCTGTTAAGAACTTGCTCATACATTCTGATTTCAGTTCGGTTTTTCTCACCTTTTAACCTGACTGTACTGCTGATGAACTCTGTCCTGTACATAGCTGCTGACTGTGACTCCATTAGTTTCTTATTGTACAGATTCTGTTCATTTTCTGAGCAAATATTCAACACACTCCTTTTTAATAATGAAAACAAACCACACAGCTGTCATCCTCATCCCGTACCTGAGCACACTGACATCACAGACACGTCTTTTACCTCCATATAGCCATGTCATGTACGTTTCCACATGTGATTGTTATTTATATAGAGAATACACGCTTGTCATTTGACCCAATAATAATAAAAAAAAAAGCATATTATGAAACTATTGTATTGTATTTTTATCACACAAAAAGAAATCCCTGAGCAGCTGAGTTGATCATAATTCTACCCAAAATGCAACACGAACAAGGTCAGGACTCCGGTGTCTCTTTGCATATTATTACTCCCAAGATGGTTGGAATCCAGGCTGTCGGCAGCAGGGAGCGAGGGTGGGCTGAACCCACCGAGACGCCTCGACTCAAGAGGATCTGAATCAGAATCAGAATCAGAATCAGAATGCCCTTTATTGTCATTATACAGTGGCGTACAACGAGATTGGAGAGCTTCTCCCATGTCAGTGCGGCATATAATAAACAATAAACAAGATATAAATATGTGGCCGTTTTTCAAAAGTAAAAGCAAGAAGACAAGGTTTCAAATATATACATATGTAAAGTGAGGTCAGTAGTGCAAATGTGCAGTTTTCCGGGAGTAGAATATTAAAAATGTCCAGTTTTTTTTACATAATAAATATGGAGATATTATAAATATAAATAGTAAATAGCACAAATAAATAGCATGTTACACAGATGAGTGGTATGTTGCACAGTGAATAGAATATTGCACAGAGAATAGTATATTGCACAGGGTAGTTGCACAGATGCTGGTTATTTAAAGTGACTGGAAGGTATATTGTTCAATAAGGTGATGGCTCTGGGGAAAAAACTGTTTTTCTGTTTTTATCTGGCTGCAGAAAGTGAAGCCCCACACAGGACCAGAAACATGAGACCTCCACTCTTCGGTGGTTGGTGTTATGATAATGTTTCAGGTGAAGGTGCTGTGTTGAGTGGAGGTCAAACGTTTCCCATCTCAAGTGGAGCTCCGCTGCCCCACACTCTGACTCCAGATCCTTCTTTCTTGTTCACATGATCCTAAGAGGATTTTTTTTTATTTTTTTCAATTTCTAACTTTTGACTTGGTTGGCAGATTACAGCCCAATACGAAACATTTGTGTTTATGTTCGTCATCCAGCAGTTTAAGGCTGAATATCAGATTTGCTGTCGTTGCAGTTTGACGTACTGCAGGATGTATTGTTTTCTTCAACAAATGCAGAAGGCTAAAGGGCAGTTCCACTGCTTTTAGAGCATTGAGGCCACCTTAGACCAGGTCTAACTCAACAACCCACTCATTTAGACTGCTTTTACTTGAATTAATTGGCCTCTCAGATAATAAAAACTCAGTTTGTTGACCCTTAATTTCATTACTCAAATTGCAAATAAAACAGCGAGACTACCTCAGATCAGGTACCAATCAAAAATGACGATACTTAGACTGGTTAAACCTAAATTAATTTATCATTTAGAAAGTCGAGAAAACAAAACAATTTCTGAAAAGACAAACAAGGGTCAATTTCCTGTTTTTTTTTTTCTTTTTGTAGATGGACAACCTTTGATTGTGATATCCCTGGGTTAATGGTGGGCTTTGATTTCCCTGTGTCATTTCCCTATATAATGTTTGTGTATATTTTTTTCCTGCTCTTGTTTTTGGGAGCTATTTTCTGGATCGTCTTAGTTTTAGTCTTGATCTTTATAGGGAAGCCTCTGCTCTGTGTTTAGTTTACTCATTAGCTCAATTCCACCTTATCTCTGAAAGTGCTGTCCCTTGGCATGTCATTTCCTTTGTTGATCCGCTCTGTTTTGGTCGTTCACACCTGTGTTACTCTTTGACTGTCTGCTTCTGTGTTTTGTTTCCACATGATCCTGCCTGGCCTCGCTTCCCTGCACGTCTTTTTGTGCTTTTGCCGACTCATCCGTCTTTGTGCTCATCTTTACTCCTGTCCTGACATTCTTTGAACCGGTCTGTCTTTTGTTTAGTTGTTCCTTGAGCTTCCTTTCCTTTCATTGTCTTGGCTTCTGGATACACTGTCCTAGGTGTGTTTTTGCTTTTCCAATACAGGACTTTTGTGCATCACGCCTGCCTGCTGCGCTCCTACACCCAGGTCCTCAGTTGATTAATGTCAGGACCAGGTTGAGATATAAAAGAAAAAAGAAAAAAAAAACCTCTTTCCACAAACCCGGAATAAATTACCTCTTAGACGGTGAAGTTTTTTTTATAAAGCACAGTTTTTGTTCGTGAAACCATTATTCTATTTGTGAAACTGTAATGCTCTAAAAAGTAGTGGAAAAGCCGTCTTGAATTCTGCTGAATCAGAAGCTGTGAACTGGAAGGCAATTCCAAGGCTGTCTTCCTCCTCTATGCTTTAAAGGATCTGAACACGCCTGCACAATGTCGCAAAAAAGAAAGAGTGACTTCTATGCCTGTAAGCAATCCATAGCAAATACCTCAGATATGGATGAGTTTGTTCAGATTTTTGCCAGAGGACAGACAATACTAATTCTGTTGTTGGATGGATGGGCAGATCATTATCTAGTGTCCTCCATAATGTTTTAGACAAAGACACAATTTCCCTTGACGTACCGTTTACTGCACATAATTAAATTCAGATATGATTAAAGCACCCATTCAAGAGTAAGAAGTATATTTCACATCTATTATTTGTGCCAGCCCGCCCTAATGTAACTGGCTGGAACCAGCTTTGGTTTGAAGTGATGACAAATAAAACATACAGCTATAAAAGCTTCAGCATATCATAAATAAATTCAATTTTTATGCATATTAACTTTTAGGAAAGCGTGACATGGACATGAGTCGACCTATGAGTGAAGGTTTACATAAGAAGTTGGAGACCAAAGTCGACAGCACTTTTTTAATTTGATGCCGATTAGTTGCCCTTCTTGTGTTATTAAGTAATCAAACATTATGTCAGCGTGAAAATGTTCTTCAAATGAGTTGAATGGCTAAAGTATTTATGATTTGAGAAGCAGATTTTACAAGCCCAATTTAATTGTGCCTTTAACTACCTTCTTAAAGCATATCGCTCATCATAACACAGGAACAGTAGTTTAACCTTCTACAGTTTTTTTTCCAGAGTTTTACAGCAGATGAACTAAAAAGACTACAAAATCACCAATTAAAAGTCTTACTGTCATTCTGTGTATGATGGAGAGTCTCAAACTCGTATCATTGCTAATCTTCCACATTTGTAACCAATATTTATAACATTAATAACAGCACAGAAGAACTTTAAGTATTTCCAGTCACCATCTCCCACATTCAACAATTCACAGCTTTGTTTTCATAATGTATTTTAATTCAACTGAATTCCATTTTTTTTCAGTCATCAGTCAACACAATTGAATCAGAAAATGGCAAGTGAACAACGACCTACAATACTATCCATGAACTGATTTACAATTATGATGTCACCTGGGGGGGAAAAAAAAAGGAAAAGCCAATTGAGGTGGTATGAATGTGGTTAGGATCCCTCCCTGGGGAGATATTTACAACCAGGAAACGGTCTCAAGCGGAGGACCAGGGACACGATAGAAAGATTCTTGTCTGGCCTGGGAACATTTCAGTGTCCTCCTGGAGGAGCTGGACCAGATACTGCTACTACCTTCATGACCTGAACCCAGATAAGTGGAGATGGATTGTTGGAGGCCACTTTCAGATGACGCACAACTCTGCGTTGGACGTTTGCGTGGCTGTTCAGATTACACGACTCGCTCCTTTGTCAATCTGGAATGTTTGAGGTCATTTTGTTCTTCAAGTTATGCCAACCATAGAACAGACCGCTTGTCATTCGACAAGAAATCTTCTAGATTTCTAGAAGATTAATGTACAGCACCCTTTCACATCTAAACTCTAAAATCCAAAGAGAGATTAAAGATGTTGCAGAGTCACTATTTACACAACCGCAACCAGACTGATTTTCAAACAATGACACCGCCATCACTCCCAACTGGTCATTGACACAATGTGCATAATGGACACAGTTTGCATGAGACAAGACCAAAGACTTTTGATAATATTAAACATCACAAGACGCAGAAAATGTGGCCTCCAATGTGCTTTGATTGTCTCCTTACAGCCCAGTTACAAAGACCACCTTCGCCAAAAGAGTTTAAAGTTTATAGGACAAATACAAGTTAAAAAGTTGGTTTACTGCATCAAAATTCATTTAAGTATTTGTGGTTTATTACTGACTATGCTTAATGCAAAAAGTATCACTCAATTTAAAGTCCCGACTGAGAAAAATAACACACAAGGCACAAGCCGAGGAGGTTTTCCTCCCTCTTTTCCCGTCTGAGTAACTGGGACCGTTAGTCATTTCATCTGCTGCAGTTAAATGGACATCTTATCTTTCAACAAATTCTTTGAAATATCTTTCAAAGAATAGTGAATTCATTTTAATTCCAGTAAGAGTTTTATTTTATGTTGTTGCATTAAGAAGGGAAATAATGTTTGGTAACTGAGCTGAGCTGTGGTTATTAACTGTTAATGGCCGTTAATAATTCAAATATTCCAGCTACTCTAGAAGTTCGTTTGGTTTTCTTTGCCTATAAAGATGGAAAATTCAATATTTTTGCTTTGGATTTCTGGCCAGACAAAAGAAGTGTTTTAAAGATGTCAGGTTTGAGTTGAGAAAAGTTAGCTGGACATTTCTTGGCATTTTATCATATCTAAACAATTATTTAGTAATAAAATGGTATTCCATTTTTACATAAGAACGAAAAGAGGTTTTTAGATATAGACCTCTTTTTTCCTCAAAGCCAGGTCATCCTTTAGTGACTCATCAGTGAAATACTTTCTTCTGCTCTGAATCCAGCATGTTTGTATTTTACCAGAGGTGAGACTTTTTCACGGCGGTTACATTTTCCTCCGTGGGCTCACTCATCTTTATAGCCTCGGGTTCTCTCGGGTGTTTTGGATAAAAGGAATCCTCCAAATTGCACAAGGCTGTACTCTTATCTCTAAAACCCATGTGGACCAGTACTTCCATCTCAACAGCCGTGTATCAGATAAACCATTTCCACGATACCAAAACCACATCTTCAACAGGACTGAGTCTCAGATACTCAGTGTATTTTTACTGTATTAATTATTAATGGTAAGTACACCGCTGCTCCGTCTGTTGGCAGTAATCAGCGCTAGAGCTACAACTCCGTCTGGATATTAACATTCACATCCACATTCATTGATTAAGTGAATTGAATTGATTGTATATTCAAGCACACATCACAATTAGAAGAGAAAACATTCTCTAAACCCATTTTTGTCCAAACAACAGTGAAACCTAAGAATATTCACTTCGTAACCAGATAAAAACAGAAGACAGGAGTCGCATCCCTAATAGTGAAAAATGGAGGTCCCAGCTGTTAAAATGGGACATTCCACGCCAAGTCAACCAGATGTTCCCCATAACATATTCCATCCATCCATTTCCTTTTCCTTGGTGGTAAAGGCAACACTCAAAAATACCAAGGCCCAGTAATGGCTGACGGCCATGTTTACAGATGGGAAGGTCTGGTTTATCATTTTAAAGTGACATGATCAAATTTAACAGCTGCGGTTTATGTGTTGTATTTCATAAGGATTTATTTACAATTAGATCACTTTATGTTATATACCAGACCAAAAACAGAAAAAGTTGGAGCTATTGGGAAAAATGCAAAAAAAAAAAACAGCTATTCTATTGTTAACTTGTACTTCTGTGCAAACAACGTAAACCCATGATGCTTCATGCTTTTCTGCTCATTAGCTTAATTTCACGTATTAATGTATGCTCTTCCATTTTTTTTCATTCCATAGCCATGTCACAATGCTAAATAAATAAATAAATAGATACAGGAGCATTTTGATGCTAGTACAGTATGTGAAGGAAAAACAAAATGTCATTTAAAACAGGTGATTGTAGGGAAAATTTGGTACAACAAGTGGTATCCATGAAAGGCTGGGTCTCTGAGGAGCAAAGATGGGCAGGAGATATCCAGTTTGTCACCAAATACATGTGAAAAAGTCATTGAGCTGTTCCTTCGAAGAAAGGAAGAAAGATTGAAAGGATTTTGTGCAAGAGCTGAAGGCTGAGCTGTACGCATGATCTTTGACAGGAACCCTGTCATGGCCTGGGTCGGCCATGGCAGCCCTGTGTGTGTGTGTGTGTGTGTGTGTGTGTGTGTGTGTCTGTCAAGTTGGCGTCACTCCCTGTCTCTTGTCTGCTCTGTTTCCTGTTTTACTTTGAAGGTCTGTCATGTGTTCATTGTGTTCTGCTTTGCTTCCTTCCCCTTGTTATCTTGATTCCTCTGCACCTGCCTCTCGTTTGTTGACCTGTGTATTTAGGTCTTGTCATCTCCCCTGTCTGTGTTGGTCTGTTGTTTTGTGTCTTGCGTTGCCTTGAGTGACTCATTCTGTTGGTTTTTCTTTGTGTGCTCCTTAAAGGTTTTTTCTGTTTTTTTCCCTGCTTAACTGTTTGGTTTCTCTTATGGATTTTTTGGTTTAGTTTGGACCTTTTGCTTAGTGATGGTGAGATGAAGCCTCGTGAAGCAGTGTCACACATTGGCCAGATGGTACGAGAAATGGTACATTACTTGATGCTTCATGTGCACATGACACCACCTACTGGTCAGGTTTATAATCACAGCCAGCTGAATCTTAAGTTGTGATGCATTGAAATTATGTATCAGTCATGGCTCTTGCGAATGACTGTGAATAACAAAATGTGTATGACCAAATAATTGGTCTACATAAATGATAAAATGCATAATAAAATATTGTTTGAATGTAATCTCTTGTTTAAGGTTTCCCAAAGTAGTATCATAAGACCGGGGAAGGCACGCGTCAAAAGGGTCGACGAGCCGGGAGTCGAACACACAAAAACTGTGATCTCTGCACATGGACTCTCTGCCCTGACCACTTCGCTACCGGGGAACCTGAACTTCCTGGGGCAGAGAACAGTCAAAGTTTTTGTGGAACGACGGAGGGGCACACTCAATATACTCAATGATGATGCACCTCCTAACATCTCAAGAGATGTCAGGGAATGCACCCCCATCTCAAAATGTCCTGAGTTTTTATAGTCACAGAAAAGGCGTATCCTCTCGCACTCTTGAGTTTTATAGTCCTTTGTCTTCGAAGTCCAGATGGTCCAGTCTCACAGTCCTTGTTAATCAACAACTGTTGTTGCGGGAATTTCAAACTGGTGATGGGGGTCGAGAGGATGTTGCAGTAATTAGGTTGTAAACCTGAGCTGAGAAACCCACAGCATTCCTTCATGCCACGTTTCAATTATAACAAGTTAAAATCTACATGGTTAATTCTAAATCTTAACAGGGTCCTCTGTCTTGCCTCATACTTGACAGAACCCATCAAGGATAATCTTCAATTAACAGCTAATGTTACCATATGAGCAAGGGTTTACGTTCACAAATGTCACTTAAAACATTACTGGGCAAAAAAGAAAACAAAAAACATTTACTGTGGTCAGAGAAATCACTATTCCAAGTCGTATTTGGAAGAAATGGGCACCATGTGTTCCAGACCAGAGTTAAAAAGGACCAGGTTAAAAGAAATCTAAGCTCTGTGGTGGTATGGAGTTGCATCAGTGCCCTTGGTTAAAGTAATTCACACTTCTGTGATGGCAGCATTGATACAGAAAAGTACATTGAGATTTTAGAGCAAAACATGCTTTATACAGGACTCAATAATTCCCAAGGATATACATCCATTTTTCAACAAGACGACGAAAAATTCTGCACCCGTTGCAAAAGATAGGATAAAAGAAAAAAGAAGGGAAATGAACTGGTTGAGGAGCAGACCGAAGGCGTTGGGGATACGGGGACTGTCTTGAGACTTTTGAATGAAAGATGCAACAGCTCTATTCCTTTGCCCGAAATCAGGATCCTCAAAGCCAGAACATCTTTGAAAGCAGCAGAAGACTTTTTCAGTTTTTAAATCTCTTGGGTCCCTCCCCTACAGGTGGTGGAGGCAAAGGCTTGATGAAGTTTACTTTGGTTTTGGCCTGTTCCTCGATCACTCTCCGTTTTCTTCCACCACTACTTCCTGGTGCATCTTAATTGCCTCTGCTGTAGCTCGGTGAGCTAATTTCATCATTGTTGATGTGTAAAACAGCGTGAGCGTATGCGACACCAGGACAGGGCAGGAAGTTACATTCGTCTGGTTGTTGCTGAAGGCAGCCGCGGATAATCATAGCAGCTAGACGATGCTTCGTAGAAGTAAACGGATATTCCTTCAGATAGTGTTGAAACCAACATTTTAACATGAACAAAAGTCCCTCGTTCTGCTTTAAGTGCAATGCAAGAATTACCTGCAGTAACCCCTAAAGCAGCACAGAATCCAAAACATCAAGGATTAGTTTTAACAAAAAAATAAATAAAACATTGAGTAAATAAAGATACAAAGACAGACAGATGTGGCACCATTCTAAAACTCTGACCAGTGAACTAAACCATTAAAACCACTGACATGTGGAAAGCTGCTCATCAATGCAAAGTTCTGTTGGGAAAAATTGCACCCTGAAATTCAATTTGCCACGTACTTCAAAACCTTTACAAACCATATGGCACCAGAACTCCCCTACAGCAAGTGATCATGTCTTCATTTTAAAACATCAGTTTCAACTTCTTTTGAAGGAATTTTTGGTTACTTTTGGCAAAAAAAAGGACTTTGTCTATTGCTTACAGCACTATGTCACGCACCAACAACGATAAAACTCGCTCGTTTTATCTCCGCCATCCCTACTTAGATGGGATGGCAGCATCCTATCTAAGTAGAAGACCTGGAAGAAAGACATTACACACACCATCTAAAAATATAGTGCCCATTTACTGTCAGAAAGCAGAGGTTAATCCTCATGCTCATTACAGCTCGACCCCAGATACAATATGACTGCTGCATTATTTATTCTCTAATAAATCAAGTAATAAAGTTGGAATAAAGATTAGATTGCACATTAGTCCTATAATGAAAGCCATAACGTTTATAGTTCAGATAAAATCCAAACTTATCTGAAGTATAACTTATTTTATATTAAGAATATAAATGAAAATTTAAAATCGAATGCTGTGTCTGAGAAAAATTGGAGATTTTACTTTCAGACCACATTGCCGAGCCCTGCACCGCGGTACCAAACAGCTCAGCGGCCTTGACGCCGAGCTTTTATTCAGTACATGAGAGGACTTTGTTGGATGGTTCCATTGACTGGTGTCTGTATTTTTAGACTGCACTATTCTGCAGCAAAAAAATAAGATTATTTTCTTTAACAGCTCCATGCGTAGATTTCCTTTTAACAGATTTTTTTAAGGATTCAAGAGAGAGAAAATGAGTTTATAAATATGTTTATAGAGTTGTTACCTTCATTATTAATATGGCTCTGACTTTCCTCTTGTTTAACAGCGTGAGCGGTGTTTTATAGTGGCTGTGGGAAAGATAAACAAGCTACAAAATCATCAGCCGAAGTCGAGTTTCCTCAACAGGCTTTGAAGAGATTTTAAAAATCCGAGCGATGAGCGCGGGAACGCCACGGTGGCAGCGGAAATGTGTGAACAAGCAAACCCTTTGAGCGTACCTTTGTGTGCTGATGACAGGCAGGTTATTCAGAGATCAACGGAGCTTCAGATGGAGCCCATTTTCATGATGACCATGCTCTCCAGATAAACACTCCCTAATGCATTCCCCTCCACAGCAGTCCCAATTTATATTCCTCCGTGACTCACACAGGCTGGTAGTTTATATTAATATTCTCCCTCACTGAATCCTCTTTAATAAAACAGACTTGTGAATTGAAAGGAGGTCCTGGCAGTCCTTTAATTATCTATTGTCAGTTCTTTATCTTCTCGCTGTCACATAGGGAGGGCCTGGGACTCCTCCCCACCACACACACTCATGTCTCACCTCCATCAGGAGAATTTAGCACCTCGCTCTACCTCCTTCCATTACTCCATTCATGAGGCAGGCAGCGTAATCAAGCCCCTTGCTCCTTAATCATGCTGCTATGCCCGCCGACAGTACACCCTCTCTGCTCCATCCACAGCAAGGCGCCCGGTGACTGATTGAGGCCACGCGTGGTTCTGCACCTTGTGCCAGTTGCGAGTCCTTATCCTGCGTTCCCCGTGTCCACCTTCACTCTCCAGAATGAAATCGGTGAACGCCTCTGTGACAGTGGATGGCAGCAGTCAGAAAATGGATTTTCTTTCAAGGAAAGAAGAAAACTGGACCCACCACAGTGGTGCTGCACCCAAAATATAAATACTGTAGACACATGCCTTTTAATGAGACTTTAAGGAGACAGGATGTCAAAAGTTTTCTGTTGGGTGAATATTTTTATTATTGATCTTTTTTCAACTTTTTCTTCCAAGTTTGTTTTTTAGAGTTAATAAGTTGCAGCACAAACCTACGAGAGTCATGTCGAAAGTGTTGCACTCGCTTAACTTTTACTTTCCCGGTGTTCTGAAATTTCTTCCTACCTAAAATTTTTTCCTACCGAAGCAGAAAATTATAATTTTTTCCTACATTCTAACAATATCCTACCAGCACATATATCTGCTCTCCTCTGTGTTTTAGATGGTTAAGGCTTAAGGTTTTTGCAGAAAATGTTCAGGTGTAACTTTAAAAAGTAATCATAAGTCACTAATTCAATTATGCATTTTTCTCATGTAACGTAACGGATTACAATTATGTTTAAGGTTTATCGTCTTGCCAAAGAATATACGGACAAACCCTGTAAAGTAACCTCCTGAACAAGGTTTAATACAGCTGGAAAAGCACATTCACTCACACACAGGCATATGCATCAAAAGACGTGCATCTGATTTGTCTGTCAAACCTGTACAATATAAATACTGTGCATACAAAGTATTAAATGTTAGGCATTCGGAGCAATTGATTTGTCCCTCAAACGTATATGCATTAAATACTGTCCATACAAAGTATTAAAAATACAAGAAACTAACCTTTTCTCTTCCGCGATAACGGTCAGGCAGCAGAATATTATGGCCTTCTGAAGTTGCTGCTTTACGCATGCGCAGTCAACTCGGGTAGGAAGATATTATGGGTAGAAAGAAATTTTCACAACACCGGCCCACCAAGCTTCTTGCAGGATTTGCGATTGATCGCATGATGAAGCTTGCACTCCGGACGGTTCAGCAGTCCATCACAGAGCAAGCGCACATCTTTGGATTCACGCAGACACAGAGAGAAAACGTAAACTCCAAACGCAGAGGAGTCAGTCAAGGTTCAAACCAGGAGCCTTCATTTGTTATTTTGCCTCGTTTACATGCTGGATGAGCGAGCCGGCGTTCCTGCAGCCTTCCAGCGCTGACGAACGGCGATGACTGCAAATTACATTTACCGTGACAAACATCAGGAAGAGGACAATTAAACTTATTGAACTTAATTCATGCGAGAGCCAACTGTCAGCGCAGAAGAAACTGAACAAAGCTAGTAGTTAACATTTATGGTTTCCGCCCAGCTGCATCCCTCACAGGAAGCTTTCAAACTCCCCACTATGTCAGTTCATGTCAAAAATCTAACCGTTCATCAGCTGTTCAATAATCCCGGTATATTCTAGAACAGTGGTTCATAAACTTTTAAAAATACTGCCTACCACCTGAGAAACTGTTCAGCTCTCTGAGTGCCACCATGATGACTAATTTTGAAATATAGCCATATATGCCTTTTTTTTTTCTTATTGTGGTTATTTATTACCTGAATTGTTACTTTACTGAATCAGACATTTACAACTCTGTCCAACAATTCTCACGTAATCATACTCTCATACAGAGCAAAATAAACACACTCAGAAGTTGACAATTTTAAATACCTCAAACTACACATTTCGTTTAAAAAGTTGTTTTCATGATGTAATATATGTTTATAATTTTTTTTTATAGTGAAAATGTGGACAAAATGTGAAAAGTCATGACGTTCCCCGTGTACGACCAGAGAGCGTCACGTACCACTGGTGGTACGCGTACCACAGTTTGCGCACCACTGTTCTGGAACAAAAACCTCTTTTTTTCATAAGTGACTGAAATGATGAAATGTTGGCCTCCTGTATCTCGCTTGGACGTCCCCTCTCTGTAACAGATGGAGGTTTTGGGCTTTTTGCTCATTAAGCCGGTGTTCAGCAGTCCTTCAGGGAGTTCAAGGATCTGGACGCCTCTCTTTGTAAATAACTTTTATTTTAAGGTCATTTACTAAATCTTTAACAAACTGATTATTCTGGCATTAGTATCTCAATAATCTTGATTATACAATTCCATTTTGTTTTAAATAAATGTGCATTTGCATCAGTATAAAGGTGGGCTTGAAAATCCTGGACATATGGTGATGGCATCAGCCCAGGATGTGGTTTAAAACGCTGACAGCAGAACGCTCTTTCCTTTAGTCGTCCTGCCGTCATGCTGAGCTGGCTGTCAGGACACCGAGGCCAAAGGACACCCGTGGAAGCTGAGCGTCGCAGGCGGAGTCCTGTCATCCGGACACAGCTGACTGATCCCGTCCCGATAGCGCCCAGGTCGATCATAACAGGGGCCAACACCTCTGCTTAACATGTGTCTTATTTGTCCTCTTCCTGTTTAACGTGCTGCAAAGATGCAGCAGCGGGAGAGAGCTCATCAAGGTCAGCCCAAGGAGGAAACATGAAGAGGAAAAAAGGTGACTGAGTCAAACCCATCATTTCTCCTCATTACACCTTTTCCTGCCGCATTTCGAGTCCAATCAATGCTGCCAAGTAGAGATGAACCAGCAGGGGCATTAATAAAAGCAGCCTATTATTTTGGGGGGTATAACCTGTTTACCTGTTGTATTTCCAATATTAGAGGCTAGTAAACATATTATTTGATGTACATATATTTTAGATGAATATTATATCTACAGCAGGATGCATGAAAATGATTTTTTTTTTAAATATATCCACAGAAGGACAAAGAAATTAAAATTAAAATCACCATAAAATGCTAAATAAACACTGTACTGTATATTTGAAAGCATAATAAATTCGTCTGTTGTCCTCAAGAGATTGAGGTTTGTTACACTTTCATCACGTCTGGAATAGTGTTATACTCCTAGCAGTCTGCTCTCTGGCCAAACTGTGTATTTTTCTGAAGACTAAGCTTCTTTTTGTAAATCACTGATATGTGAAACTCTTCCCCTGACCTGACTGCCATGCCCTTTAAAGGATCTCTGCTGGTAACTCTGCTACTTTTCAACATCCATTATGAAAGTGACCATGAAAAAGTGAATGTTGTTTAAAACATCTGATTGAGCCTTTTCAAGACAAAGCAATGTCCAGCATGAAACTTCAAATTAAGATTTTTGCCAGTAAGCCCTCTAGACATCTTATGGATAATTTGTAAAATAAAATAAAATAAAATAAAAATAGCTTAATTTTTTTAAACTGGGCAGCCTAAAATGTTTTTGAATTTGCACTTCGGCAGGAGGAAGGGGCTTGCTCGAGCAATCTTCAAAGTACAATTGAATAAATAAAAGATGACAAATAATGCAGGCTTTTATAAAAAAGGAACATCTTATGAAGGGATTTTAAAGGGGCTAAAGATTTAGCTGAGTTCAGTGGACAGAGAGTTTGCCATCACAAACTGAAACTTGGGAGTTGCCATCAGGGCTCTGCCTACTGTTAATAGCTGAGGGGGGCAGTTAGCTAGTCAATAAATCTGAGATGTAGTAAAGTCATTTAAGGAAGGAAGTAGTACAGGGATGGGAAGAAGTGATGGTGACTGTTCAGGTGATGAGTTTAGCTGTAATATGATGGATAATACCTGCGAGTGTATTAAAACAGCTATGAGAATACATTACACTTATTGTAAAGTCAGCAGCTGAAAGATATTACCTGATGTTAGATATAGAATGGCTTAAAAAAAAAAAAAAAGAAAAATAGGACTGAACATCTATAACTGAGCTCTGTAAATTCTCTCAGTAAATCATCCATCAGCTTTATAGAAATATAATGACCAGGTGGCATAGTCAAAGGTTTCCAGAACAGTTTCTGCTTGTGATATTCTACAAAAATTTATTGGCTTATGGCATTTGAGGATTCTCCCTAAAGTAAGACTGGAAGCTGCTAAAGACAAAAAGTAATTTAAAAAAAAAGTCTAACAGCCCTTTAGAGAGCACTGAATGTGAAAAACTGTCAGGAGCTGGGAAGAACACTTACAAGAGTCCCGTGGGTTAAAAGAATAGGTTAGAAATATTGCAAATTGAAAGCAAAAGAAGTTCTAAATACAGAAAACATTTGGCAGCAGGGATACTGTGTGAATCTCTTAACCCCATAAAGTTATAACACAACAAATTAGCCTGATCACACCATTAAGTTAACAACCAAATGGATAAATACAACAGCAGTGATGTTTTTTTTTTTTTTTTGATAATAGATGGCTAACCTTGCCAGGTGGTCCTAGCGGGGCTTCCTTTACTCCTCACTTTAGCTCATCCTATTTTTTAGAACAAAGTGTACAAAACGTTATAAAAACCAGGGTGTGTTGTGTGTGAGTGTGTGTGTGTGACCACCTGAAACAACCCCCAAACATCCAGCGTGCCAGGTATTATATGTCACTGTTGGAGGATGGTTGCTTTCTCGACCGAAAATACAGTGATAACATCAAAGGTAGCCTGATTAATCCGTTGGACACTTTCCATTTTTTTAAATAGTCGGCATCAACCGTTGAGAAACCCGTATTAGTCAACCTCAAGATAATGTGTACACAAAACAAAACCACACGATGTTCAGAACAAAATGAACCGACAGGCAAACGTCTGTATTAAGACTTTATTATTCTGTATTAGACTATTGTGAGTTTGTGTCCCTTTAATCACTGTTGGATGGCGTACTGTACTGTTGAAGTTTAAATGGGAACAGTCCTGATCTGCATAAAGCAATTAATTCTATCAATTATAGGAAATTATTAGAGATGTTCCGATAGCAATTTTTTCCTCCCCCGATACCGATTCTTGAGATGTTGGTATCGGCCGATACCGACTACCGATCAGAGTATGATATCAAAAAAAAAAATTGCACCATGTTTGACTGTAATATAATTATCACAGTTGTAAAACATAAGTAAATAAAGCAAATCCAAGCCATTTATGTCTCTATTTATTTTCAGATAAAACAGTATAAAACAGTATTGCAAACAAAGTTAAAAAGTATTTCTTTTTGCTGGTAATGTAACCAGTAAGTAAATCATTAAATATAAATTACTTGGTATCGGTTGGCGCCATCGGAATCGGAACAACACTAGAAAATATAGAATGCTTTCTTAGCCGATGGTAACTCATGCAGCATCTTTGAGATGCTCCAGTGTTACAAAACACGATATGCAGTGATGAAATGAAATTAAAATGAAATGAAAAAATACTTTATTAATCCCAGAAGGGAAATTCAACATTGTAGTAGGTTTTTTTTTTTCATCAATAAATGACAGCAATAATAATCAACAGCAATAATAATCAATTAGGATGTCTTGTTGTGGAGGCTGATGGCTGCTGGCAGGAATGATATTCTGTATCTTTCCGTCTTGCAACGGACCTGAAGAAGCCTCTCACTGAACACACTCTGTTGTTTGATCACTGTGTCGTGGAGAGGGTGTGAAGAGTCCTCCATCATCTTCATGGAGAGGGTGTGAAGAGTCCTCCATCATCTTCATCAGCTTGTGCAGCATTCTTTTTTGTACAATCAGCTCCAGCGGCTCCAGAGTTACACCCAGCACAGATCCAGCTTTCCTGATCAGTTTGTTGATTCTCTTCAGGTCTCTGGTTCTGATGCTGCTGCCCCAGCAGATGCCTGCAAAGCTGATTGCACTTTCAACAACAGACCTATAGAAGATGTGCAACATCTTGGTGCAGACATTAAAAGATCTCAACTTTCTTAAAAAGTAGAGTCTGCTCTGACCTTTCTTGTAGATGTATTCTGTGTTGCATTTCCACTCTAGTCTGTTGTCAAGCTGAACTCCAAGATACTTGTATTCCCCCACCAGCTCCACCTCCTTTCCCAGGATGGAAACACTGCTGTGTTGATTCTTGCTCCTCCTGAAGTCGACAATCATCTCCTTAGTTTTGCTGGTATTTAATAAGAGATGATTGTTACTACACCATTTCACAAACTGACAGATCAGTTCTCTGTACTCTGCTTCCTGTCCGTTGCTGATACACCCAACAACTGCAGAGTCATCAGAGTATTTCTGCAGATGACAGGACTCAGAGTTGGACTGGAAGGCAGAGGTGTAGAGCGTGAAGAGAAATGGTGAGAGAACAGTTCCTTGTGGTGCTCCAATGCTGCTGACCTCCATCTCAGACACACAACCTTTCAGTCTCACAAACTGTGGTCTGTTTGTGAGGTAGTCATAAATCCAGGAGGCTGTGGAGGAATCCACCTGGAACTGATGGAGCTTCTCACATAACAACGCAGGCTGAATTGTATTAAAAGCACTTGAGAAATCAAAGAACATGACCCTCAAAGTGCTGCCTGATTGGTCCAGATGAGCGTGATGTGATATAGTGTATTCTCACTTTGAAAAAACAGAAGAAAAACAAACTCATTGTTATATTTCCCTGCCATATGAAACACAATATAGAGAGACAAATGAAGTGATCAAACTAAGCAACAACACTTCTGCTAATGAACTACCTGGAAGGCCTTTGATGGAAATGGAACGTTATGAATTTTTATTTATGAGTTTGATCACAGCCACAGAGATGGATCAATTAAACCCAGTGCTGTCATTTATGTATAACCTATGAAGAGCTACTTTATGAGAAACACCATTGAAATAGATCAATTTCTGAACAAGATAGAATTTTTGTAACGTATAAAACAGAAATCAGATGTACAACTTGGCCCCGAGCTGAATCCCTGCTGTTTTGTATCCATCATTAATGGAATACAATATGGATATTTCTCATGTATCATCTACCCGGCTGACTGTCCATCTGGACGCGACAGCTTTCAGACCACAGTGTGTGCCCTCGGAGAAAACAAGCAGCAGACAGAGACTTGCAGCAACATCCTCCGTTTCAAGCCGGCCTCATTTTCATTCAGGCACAGAGTGAAAACTCCCCGGGATCTGTTTACCGTAGCAAAAATCATGAAGGGCTCCCCCATCTTTGGATTTCTCTCTCTACCAGAGCAGCATGCCTGCTTTACACCTAGCCTCTGGTGGATTGGGCCGTGGGCCAGCCGGTCATCATTAAGAGAATTTACTTCTCACTGCCCGTTGCTGCTGAGCAGTGTAGCAGATGTGATGACCGTCTCCCGGGTAGTGGAACACAGCGAAATGCATCCTGCACCAAAGGAAACCATTCTAGACAGTGGCTCTCATCACTGCCAGGAGAAAACATCATACAACTCTCTACAGCTTGATGTCTCTTAGCTAAAGAGCCAGCTGTTAAGAGAAAAAGCCTGACTGCACGAAAAAGCAACGTTTAGTGGAATTTAGACGAAGTGGAATTTTTTTTATGATGTAAAGTAAGACCACAGACGTGAACGAGGACATTCACTGAAATCTGGCTTTACTATATCTACTGTAGTGTCTGTTTAGTTCAATGTCGTAAATCTAGCTTAACGCCTGTGGTTCGTAGTTTAGGGAGTGTCCCAGGATAGAATTTATTAATATTTTAGTAGACGACTACTAATAATTAAAACTAATAGTTAATACTAGTTAATACCTTATTTTTCACGGTTAAATGGGGACCAGCGCCCCCCAGCGAAAATCAAAATCCGCGAACAGGACCCGGAGCCCCCTGAGCTTCAAATAATGCGTTTAAAAAATGTTTAAAAACGCAAAAAAAAGAAGCGAGACACTGCAGCAAAACAAGACAAAGGCTCAACTGTGGTCTTTCTGTTACCTTCACAGCCTCTGGTCTCTGAACCGTAGTAAAGAAACCGCTGGTACTGTGCTATTTTTGGCTCGTAATTAGCAGCTAACACGCTAACAACAACAAAAGAAACAGTCTGGTTGTCTCTGGATGGAACGAGCACTTTATTCTGGCACTGCAGGAACTTGTAACATCACACAGGTTATATTGTTCAGCTCCTGTTGGTTAACAGAGAATGTAAATCTATACACGCTGGGCTGCTGTTGTTGCTCACTCCACTTTTCATCTAACCAAGTTTTTGTTCTGCCGTCCCACGACACACATACTACATTACCCGTAAGGCCACTCCATTACCCATTAGGCCACCTTCTTAAAGGGGCCTGGCTAGGCTCACATTTCTTCGCTGTGAGAGAACGCACACAACATCCTGTGATGTTTCCGCCATTTTTTCTTGATTTTTTTTTTTTATTATATTATATATTTCTGAAAAATCTGCGAGTAACTAAAACCGCGGAACTTGAAGCGCGAATTGGCAAGGGATCACTGTATTACAATATACAGTCATGGAAAAAATTATTAGACCACCCTTGTTTTCTTCAGTTTCTTGTTCATTTTAATGCCTGGTACAACTAAAGGTACATTTGTTTGGACAAACATAACGATAACCACAAAGATTGCTCATAAGAGTTTTATTTAAGAGCTGATATCTTACCATTTTCCATGGTTTTCGTGATTATAACCTAAATCACTTAAGTTTTTACATGAATAGCTATGGCGTTGTACTGCCAAAAACACTGGTTTTATGCATTTAGTGTTTTCTTTTCTGTCTGTTTTAGTCACATGATGACGTTTAGTGGTACCAGGTATTAAAATGAACAAGAATGTGAAGAAAAAATGGTGGTCTAATAATTTTTTTCCATGACTGTATATATACAGTATATATTTTTTGCCCCCCACTGAAATGGCTCCAGTAATAACTAATGACACTCTTATTGTAAGAATAAAAGATATTCTTTATGTATTTATTGGATTTGCAGGGTAGTTGACAGGCAGCAGAAAAATGTAATTTCCACCTTCTGCAGAAAAGGAACGAGGCAGCAGGAACCCAGGAACGCTGTAACTGTAGCCGTCTTTGAGCCAGTGGCACAAAGTCAAGTAAAGTTGTTAGTGCTTCATATCAGATGATGATGTGGATATGTTATTTTTTTTTAAATAAAACTGTTATTTTTCAGTGAGCATGTGTGACGGACTGACACAGAATGAGCCACTGAATGAGCAAAGTGAAGCGAGTGGAGAAACCCATTCTGTAGAAGCTCTGGGGACGTGTGCAGTGTTCCCGGATTTGTTCCGTCTCCCTGTTCTACCCCTCAGCTTTGACATCCAGCCCGCCATATTTTTTTCCAACTGGATCTAGATAAGAGGTGGTGACCCCCACGGCTGGGGGGTGGGGGGGGGGGGCTGTCTGTGGGTGGTGGCTCCAGGGGCTTGTGCCATACCCACGTTGCCGGTGGTATGATCCAGTTGTGCTGGCTGGTGCCTTCCTGGACTCTGGGCCACTCATCTTCCCTGTTGCCTCTGGGGTTTGTGTGTGTGTGTGTGTGTGTGTGTGCTTGTGGCGGTGGGAGGGTTAAATGGTCTGGATGGCTCCTGATGGGACTGGAGGGAGATCCAGTGCACTGGTGGTGGTCTGCTGCATGACACTGGCCCAACACACTGACACCAGCTGTGGTCCACACTGTAAAAAAAGAAAAGCTCAAAGAACTCAAAATTGCAAGGCAACAAACTTTGATAAAGTTTTAAGTTGAGAAATTTAACTAAATATTTCAAGTTTTGCTCTTGAGTTTGCTCAACTCTAAATTCTGATTTTTGTCAGATAGGTTGTACTTACTTATACTTTTTCATTGTAATAATGTTTAATCCTTACTTCTACTAACTCCTATAAATTGTTCTAATTTGTAATTTTACATTGTATTGACTTTTAATCCTTACTTTTGTGGACTCCTATAAGTTGTACAAACTTATAATTTTACATTGTATTCACTTTTAATTCTTACTTTTGAGAAATTGTACTAATTTATAATTTTACATTGTAATAACTGAATTCTTACATAATCCGCTTTAATCAGGTTAAAATTAGCATGGCAGATTTAAGTTTGAGAAACTGAAAATTGCACACTATAATACTTTATAATGTAACTCAACTATTGTAATTTAGAACCTATTACTTCTAATCAAATGTATAAATAATTACAGATGCAACATTTGTTTTATTTTAACTGTTCAAGCATTGAATCCCTTCCAATAAGGCAAAGCAAATGCAAACTATTGAGATCCAATTGTCTCCCAGTCACGTTGTGCTACATTGTATACTTGTAAACTTTGAGACACTAAATAGAAGATCAAACATGAGCCATGTATACAAGACCATACAGAACCAGTATGATACACAACTATGAATCTAATAAATCCTGTTAACAAAATTAACTGACTGCCTTAACTTCCAGCCTCAAAATAATCAGCAAATTCATTTTTGTAACACTGCTCAATACTATTTGACAATTTACAAACACCGAATTTTAACATGTCACATGTTTAAGAAAAACCCCATAAAAATGCAAAATAAATGTGAAAGTGGGAGATCGAGGTAAATAGGATTTGAGAGTAAATAACAAAAATCAAACAATTGTGTTATTGGCCGGACAGAAGGTCAACAATTCCAGATCCAACATCATCAGATAAGTTGTGGCTTCACTGAAGGAGTTTGTTTTTGAGGGATCTAACCCTGCAGAAAGGTCTGAACCAAGTTCCATGAAAACCTTCTGAACAGTTTCAAAGGTGTACCTGAGATATTTTGGGTACTTAAGTTTTAAATCATAGATCTGTCCAAAGAGGTTTGCAAAAGCAGTTGGCAGGTCAGGGAGGTCTTGAATGACAATCTCTTCTTCGATAATAACAGCAACACTCATGACGCTTTGAGTAGCTGCACTATTATCATCCTCCAACACAGTAAGGATACCCACAACAAGGCCCTTCGTCTGCTCCTCTTCTGGGTCAGTGTCCTTTGTGCTTGATAGACAAAAAAAGACCAACACATCCATTAAAGTACTGTGAATCAAAATACATTAGTATAAAAGTAAGATCCAAATTGTTGGATCAACTTTTCTTTTCCTAAATAGAATTATGAGATTGACACATTAACGATTTCCATCCCGTATCCCACAACCAAAAATGGAATCCCTATACACACATCAACTGACATCAATTAGGCTACATCAAGTCATAGCCAGGACAGTACAACTATGGAGGACACTCTAGACTTTGGGAAAGATGGAGGACAGCGGGGTAATGGTTGAAGTCCAATGTTAAATGCAGTGTAATAACATGTTTACAATGTCCATTTAAAATCACTCACAAGACAGTTCCTGACGTGCTTCTCCTGACTGTCATGGAGGTACAAGGGAAGGCCCTTTAATGCTGCAGCTTGACGACGTGCAGTGATGTCAGATGTCTGAAACAAAGAGTTGCATGAAACATTAAAAGATGCAATTGGCATATGCGTAGCAGAGCAAACATGCAGACTGCAGTCCTCTTCCATATCCAGAAAATTCCTGTTGATTGCATGTAAAATGCTTACTCCTTTTAAAGGGCAATTTGCCATTTTTCAACTTGCTCACTGTCAAGGTATGACCACTGAAAGTAATTTTGTGTCACTGACAGGCTAATACCATTATCAGTGTCTGACAGCATTATGAAAAAGATCCCTACAGAGCAAGACCTTTTTAAAAAGGTTAAGATAGCCTTTGTTAAACAAGAAAAAGCCACTATAGCTCAGTAATTTTTTGTCTTTGATTAATCACTACCTGAATTGTTTTGCTTGTTTGTGCAATTGTGTCAGTCTCATAGATACCCACGCATTTATTCTGAGGGTTTGTCACAACAGGCAAAATTATTATTCATATCCATAATGGTAGATATTAAATTAACTACACCAGGATTCACTTCTTGGTCCAGGCTGTTCAGGAGCTGATCCATCTCAGATGAAAAAGCTGTCCTCGCCCGATAGAGTTGCAGGAGCCTCCAGGTGTGTTGATGAAGGGCTGCTCTGAAGTTGTCCATTAGATTCTTGTTGCTGTTGCTGGCCATCTGTTGCTGGTTTTGACATGTTTGTTCACATTTAGAATCAAAGAGATTGGTGCGTAATCACTAATAATAAGTGGATGTATGACTATGTCGGCTGTTTTTGAGATAATGGAGTTGCTAATCAGGAAATAATCGATTCGGGAGTGAGAGTGATGGACTTGTAAAATGAAAATTCTTTATCTTTTGGGTGTTTAAGTCTCCAGCCATCTCCAAGACCCAGATCAGCCATGAACTGTTTAACAGTTTCTGAAGATTGATAGTTATAGGTTTGATTGGTGTTATTAGACCTATCAAGCGCAGGGTTGAGAACTGTATTAAAGTCTCCACCTATAATTATTGCTGAGCTTGATAAATTGGAAATAGCAGTAAAGAAGGTATGAAAGAAAGCAGAATCATCTTTGTTTGGCCCATAAACGCTGGCTATTATTACTGGGCTGTTGTCTACTGTGATTTTAATAATTATAAATCATCCCTCAGGGTCCGTGATTGTGTCATTATGAGTGAATGAAACTTTTTTTGTAGATTAAAATTGCTACTCCTCTTTGTCTTGCGTTGAAATTAGCCATAAAAACATGGATGAATTGGGAAGTTTTTAATGTTTGATGATCTGATTTAGAAATATGCGTTTCTTGTAATAGACAAATGGCAGATGTTCCAACTTACTAACTTTAATGAATTCATAATGTTTGAGTTTTGTAGCCTGATTCATGTTGTTGTATGAGATATGAGCATATTTATAAAAGCCTGAGAATCCGTTTGTAAAAAAATATAGAAAGGTGCTCAGTAAAGGTGAAGATGGATATAAATTAGTCTGTGGTGTGTTGTTTGTCTGAAAGAGTGGCTTAGAGAGGAAAGAGAAGTGAGAAACAAGGTGAGAGGAGACATATGAAGGAAAGAAAAACAAAAATAAAAGAGAAAACACTGAAATACATATACGGACAAAAGAAAAATAAGACATAAAATAAAAATTAAAAAAAGTGGGGGTGGTGAGTGTTTTTAGTGACCTGTGTGCGAATTACTAAATCATTGAAATATATAGATGTATTTAACTATTAACAATAGCTTTTCTGAATGATTTATGGGAAGTTAGAAGAGCCAGGGGTTTGTGTTCTTATCTCGGTACAGTTGTCCGTCGATGTAAAGTCTGTCAACCGATATAATGGCCCGTCTTCCTTCTCTTATAGATTGTTTCCTGATCTGGAAAAGAACTATTCCAGGGTGATACTATGTTTTAGCTGTTGGCTAGTGATGTATTGAAGATCTCGAGTTTTTTTCCCCCCCTCAAAATAGTTAAATCATTTTGACTTGCGTGTGTCTTTCTAGCAGTGGGCTGCCATCTTGGATTTCTTGCACTGGCAGTCACAGGTGCATCACCCTCTCCTCACAGGTCACCAGCTGACCAGCTGTCTCTTCAGACTCTGAAGCCCGTTTTGAGCAGAGATCCGACTATATTATGTCAGCTTTCCTTGTCTGCATTTCACAGAAAACAGTCTGTGGAAAATGAAAATTTGTTTAATTTCATAAAGTAAATTCTTATTGAAATGATAGTCGATGAATTGTTTGCATCCCTAAACACGCCATCATTAAACAAATCGTCATAAATGTGCACAATTTAGGTCTATATTACGGCTGATTGATGTATTAGAGAATAGATAAACTGCGAGCAAAAAAATTTAGCATACCTTTACACGCTCACAGATTGGTTATCTGAGTTCGTGAAACCAGCACAGATAATAATCATGTTATAATCTAATTTAACTCATTAAATTCCAACTGTCTGAACACAGTTGTTAACTGAGAGCAGCAGATGGTAGCTAACTGAGTAGAGAGCTAGGCAGCAAACTAACTGCACAACAGACCGAGTCGCTTGCTCACCCGCTGCCGTTCTGGAGCAGAGACGTTAGTGTTATTACCACTGTGTAATAACACGACCAACAATGACATGAAATGTCAGCAAATGTTGCGATCACAGTTTTGAGTTAGCATTGATACCCTAATGACTACTCACATAGCTGTAACAAGTTAGATAGCATGAATTAACACAATACCAACCATGCAGAAGATAACATCTGTCCTGTCCAGACAAGCTCAGCTAACTGATGCTAGCGACACTGCACCAGTTAGCCGCTAAAAATTCCCGTATCATTTTTACGTAATTCAATTAAAGGTTGATTAAGACTTACCTGTGTGGACTCCTCCTTGAGGCAGCACAGCCACGATGAGAAATGAGAAGTGAAAAGTGTGCCAACTTGAAAAAAGTTGCCTTTCCCACATTTCACAAAAAAGAAATGGGAGTTAGTCCCCTTGAATTGACTTTCAACTTAAAGATTTAAGTATTAACAACTCACCAAATTGTTTCGGCGTTCACAACTGCCTTGCTTTGTTGTCTTAACTAATATTATTGCCAGACATGTTAATAATTTATATTTCTAAGTCTTACCAACACAAATTGCTACTTTATGCCAAAAAGTACGAGTTGTTATTATTTGCAGTGCAGCCTGTAAATGTGGTTGTGGTCCGTGGTTGATACCAAAGAGACGTTGGAGGCCAACATCACTGCTCTGTGTCTGGCTGCTGAACTGCTTTACCTTTGGGGAGGATACTGAAGGCAAACACTATCAAAACTCAAACTACCACACATTCATCTATATGCACCACACCACACAAACTCACATATACGACACCACACATATTACACACACCTCATCATCACCATACCTGTCAAGTATCCCGTTTTGGCCGGGAGAGTCCTGTATTTTACTCTTCTCTACCGCCGTCCTCTCATATTAGTATTTTTCCCATAAATCCCATATTTTATCCTGCGTTATTAAAAAAATAATAATACCGCATCGGGCGGAGTAAAAAATAAATAAAAAATCCCAATCTGAGATCTGTCACTTGCCTCACGATAACTGCCACAGCAGTAGCTACTACAGGTACTGGAGGTGGAAGACGTCACGAGGTTAGTGTGTGACATCCGATGAGTGACAGCGCGTGAAGAAAAAAAAAGATTGTTACAGAGGAGAGGATGTCCTTAAACAACAGAACTGTTTGCGCTCTTCTCTCATGTAAAATAAACTACTGTGGACCAGTCCACAAATACACTCCTTCCAAAACAGTCATAAAGAATGCAAAGTCTGCAACAAATGAGTACAAGTCATTAAAAGAATAAAGAAAAGTCACATGAAATGAGATTAAAAACTGTAAAAGAAGAGCAATATGAAATGAAAACAATGTGTGGAATGAAAATCAAATGTAAATGTAAATACAACCAATGTTAAATGAACAAAAAATATGCAAATCCCTTCAAATAAACACTCTTCATATAGCCCTTTGTGTTTTCATTTAGGCTATAATGAATGTTCACATTATGTCAATGTGGCTTTATGCACAGCTGCACTACTTCCTGAACTTCAGCCAGCTGCTTTGTTTCCTGTGTGCCATTAATTAACAATTGATTAATCCAGGTGTGTCTGACCTCACAGCAATTTGCAGGTAGCGGCCAGTGGGTAGCGGCTAGCAAGAAGTGTACGATCAAGGCCTAAATTGTGTCTATATACAGGTTTTCCCAGATTGTGGCACTAACGATCAATAGACAGTTGTTTAAAAACATTCTAACAGGCAGCATCGGCAATGTCGGGCCTGAAAGTTGTGGAATTTGTTACTATTTGACTTGGAAAGACCAAAAAGTTGCATAGGGTAATAAAAGTTAAAAGTCACCAAGTCAACAACAACAACAGCACAAAAGATTCGATTTGATTTTTTTTTTTTGTTTGTTTTTTTTAAAGAAAGCTCAGAAATTATATTTATCTTCTGGTTACTGGTCAAAACTCGACAAAATAAAATTAACAATTCAGACCACGTAAGCACACTGAACAGCACAATGTAAGAGAGCCATTTTAACAAAAATACAAAGCTGCACCATTTACCATTTTACACATGTAACATATTTAAAGGGTGGCTATGTCACTATATGTCCAGTTATCTGAGGGAAAAATAAATAAATAAATTGTGATTTTCTGTTATCAATTCATCAGCAACACTTATGTGGAAGCATTTCTAGCATGTTCTAAAAGAAAGGAGGAGACTTGACAGATTTTCTTACCGTTTAGTAAGAAAAGTTTACTGGGGTGTCAACACCGCCTGTGATTTTCTGACAGGCATACATTTGTCAGTACATGTAGGAGCATTTATGCACTCATGTTACTGTAGAAAAATCTCTATAAAAGCCTCAGGATTATTATTTTCTGTTTCAGGACTGTAGCTGTATATAATCAGCAAATGTTGTTAGTATGAGTCTCGCTAAAAAATAAAAATCACGAGTGATCCAACACTGGTACAAGACTGAGTGATATTTGTCCAATGTCACGTTCCGTCCACTCTTTTTACAACCGTGTCTTCAGTCAGACTTCTTCAGGTTTGCTGCAATCCAAAACCAGTGCAGCAGGTTATTCCAGCCCACAGCTAAAGCCCTCTACAGTTACTCTTTATAGTTGACCTTAAATTACTGACCGACTCACACTTTTTACTGCAACAATATAATTTCCCTTTTGGAATTAATAAAGTACTATTGAAATGAATTGAATAGAATTATAAGTCCAGGTAAAGCCTACAAATGATTGCAGTCATGTCCTGTTACTGAGGTGCAATGCTGGATTTCTGACTCGTTGAGGCAAACGGAGCCAAAGCTCACTTGTATTTTCTCATTAAAAAAAAAAAAAAAAAAAACTAGTCACTGGCCACAAACAATGCTGAACAAAAAAAGGATATTTTTAAAGGAAAAAGGGGAACTAACATTTTCTTTTTGATATATGATTTTTCTAAAGAATAAATTGCATATATTTTAGCACATTCAGATTTAACTGTGAAAGTCAAAAGTATAAAAAACAGCAATTTAAATAAGTAGAATACTGAAGACAATGAATGGAAAGGAGCATCTTTGGGGAACGCAGCTTTTTTGTAGCTTGTTAAATACACTTTTACTATCAATGGATAATAAGTTTACCAATAATTAGTGAGTTCTGGTGAGGCAATTGTACAACACATAACAAAGCACTTGACTGGACAATCAGGCAGAGGGTGCAAGTGGATTTAATCTCCAGGGTAGACAGTAGAGATGGTCATTGTAACTCACAGAAGCATACAAGACAACCGTTGTCAGCACAAGATGATGAATTAAGGAAACACAGTCATTTTAATTACTTGTTATCACATTTGAGGCTTGAGCCTTGTGATGGACAGCCACACAAGCACATGAAACATCAGGGTAACTTTATTTTTATCATAACTTGACCACATGGTAATTTTGATATGGATTATTTATAATGGATGCACACATTTATTTAGTCCTGTCAATTTTACTTTGGGAACTTATTTTCTTTTTGAGGTGGTTGCTGTATTCTGGAGGGCCATCAGACCATGGACTGTACCATCTCACTCTAGAGTTTGGAGAGTGGGAGTTTTAGTTAAATTGTATAGTTTAAGGGTTTTCATTACTTTGGTAGTTTTTCTTATTTGCTTGATTGAGATTGCTTTTGTTTGGGTGAATTGATTTCTGTCTTGTAACTTTTGTAGTTTAGTTTGTAGGTTTGTCTTCCCCCATGTGTCGGTGTTGGTGGACTGATCACCCATTATAAATGTTTCCCTTGTGTGTCATTTAGAAAGTCAGTTCAGTGATGGTTGGTTTGGTTGTTTTCAGTTTGATAGGCCTAGTTTATGATTTGGAAAAACATTTTGTTTGTGAAGTTTTTACCTATTTTTTTGTAAATAATGTGGACCCTTTGATGCTTAAAACTCTGTCTCTCTAGTCTTTCCGTTTGGTCCCTCACAAGCCTTGAACCATGGCGCCTGAGTCCAGGATTAGATATTCTACATTAGATACTAAGAAACAGGTCACAGTGACCTGATGCAATTTCCTAACCAACATAGCTCAAATGTTTCGAGTGGTGAAGAAGGAAAGTGTCAACTGAATCCTAGGCACGTTCATGATGGACCTATTTTACCTGAATATTACTCACTGTAGAGTAATATTAGATGCTTGAAAATGCATTTGCTTGGTCCAGAAGCACAAAGACCCTTTGTTGTGAAGACAGCATAGTTACTGTTGACAGCAGATCAAGAGATACGCAACATCTCCAGAAGAAAACATTTAAATCTTTGCTTATTAGACTCAAGGCTCGTGATAAAAGCTCTTTCTGAGACAGAGTAACAATGAACATCTGAAAATCAAATCTTGGTTGATTTTCAAATGAGTGTACAAGTGACTACAGTGTAGAGGGGACTTCATAACGATCTTTTTTCTGTCCTTGTCAGATTTAGTTATAAAACACCATCCCAGATTTGTAACAATGTGTTCTTATTTTCTGCAGCAAAAAAAAATAGCCCCCAGCAAATACACTGTTGTGACCACACTGTTGCATTTATGAATATATGTAGTCAAATGAAACGAAAGCTTCAGGTCAGGTTACAAAGTCTCAAATCAATACATACAACCTCAGATGCATAACAGCGTGTAACATATTACTAGTTATGGGAAATAAGATTTCATTGATACTCGTGCTATTATTCACTTACTCAGCCTATTGATACAATTCTTCAATGCATGTTTTTTTTAATTGAATATAGCATATTGGGGTGTGTGATGGCTTTTATTTTATTTTAATGTACAATGTTTTTATTATTATGTAAAGTACTTTGTGTTGCCTGTGGGCATGAAAAGAGCTTTATAAATAAAGTTTGATTTGATTTGATTTTAGTCAATTCCCTGATCAATTCCAAAGACATCAGCATGTTTTTAATTCTCAACACAATGGCTTTACTGTCATCAATTCCAAAAAGAAGACTGTCGTCAGGTCAGATACACAAGACGTTTGATGGTTACAGCACCATCTGCACTTCAACTGTGACTCCACACATCTGAATCAGTCACTACATTGTTACGTGAAAATAAATGTTTATCCTGTCTCTTCGGTCTCTTTGTTGACGAGCTACGTATGCTTTAGGCACCCACTGGATGATAATGGAAATTGGTTTCAAGACATATGGATCCAATTTTTCATGAAATTTGGAACCGGCTTTTAATTCATTCATAAAACTGCACCACAAAGGCAGAAACAGTGTTTTAAAAAATTACACACAACCACCACTTTTAACATTAAGTACTTGAAGCTGAGGCCCCGGAAGTATTTCTAATGGGGGGGGGGGTCACAAATGAGTTTCTGCACGCACAGGCTACAGTTAGAGCGTCACTAAGCGGTTAGATTGGATTCCTTTATTCGTCTTAATGTGTGTACATGCGAAGGAAACTGATTCACCAACCAAAGTAAGTCGGACTCTGCCACAGTAGTCCCCGATTTTATCTTGTTAGCATTGGATTTCTTTACACTTAATATGTCCTAGATGAGGCAGCACGGTGGCCTGGTGGTCACACTGTTGCCTCAAAGAAAGAAGGTTCCCAGGTTCGTACCTCAGCAGGGGTCTTTCTGTGTGGAGTTTGCATGTTCTCCCCGTGCTTGCGTGGGTTTCCTCCGGGTACTCCGGCTTTCTCCCACAGTCCAGAGACATGCATGTCAGGTTGATTGGTGGTTCTAGATTGCCCGTAGGAGTGATCGTGAGTGTGTGTGGTCGTTTGTCTACATGTGGTGGGATGGACTGGCAACCTGTCCAGGGTGTACCCTGCCTTTCACCCGGAGAGAGCTGGGATAGACTCCAGTGTGACCCTGCATTGGATTTAGCAGGCATAGATAATGGATGGGGAAATATGTGAAACAGAAGTGGCCTCAAGTGAAAAATGTATTAAATAGATAGATGTACTTTATTGATCCCAAATTGGGAAATTGTAGTGTAGCAGCAGCAAGACGTAAAACAACACAATATTAAATAGCAATATAAAAAAAAAAATGCATATTATTTTCAGCCGTTTCTTATTCCACAGTTGGTTCATCTGCTCTGGAGAACATCGTTATACTATTCAAATCTGCTGTTTTGACATACAACAACACTGTAGGGGGGTGCCGTTCGTGCAATGTGCCTGCAGCAGATGTGAAATCCTAACATCAGCCTCACAGATTACTTTGTAATCGGCTTCAGGCACAGCATGGAGCAGAAGTGCTAATTATAACAGAACCACTTCCTTATAAGCTGTGTGTCACTGTAACCATTGTCATCGTGTCACAATTTAGCTGAAATTACTACAGACCTGATTCGCTGCTAACATGCCTGCAAAGTTGCTCATGACATATACACGGCATATACCAACCATCATGGTGGTTCTTTAGTTTCTGCTTCAAAAACATGGCTAAGGAGTTCAAAGCACAGCTTGAAGAAGGCTAACGGGGTCCTAACTGGGAACATTTTTAATTCAATCTGGAAGTCTTTCTAAAGAAAATATAATAATTATAAAAGATCCCCCATTTCTCCTTTGACAGCAAACAATATAATTCATGAAATAAGAGGAATGTGCATGAAATGGACCAATTACTCCCTCAACCTTCATCTTTATTTGAGAATATATAACATTCAGCCTCAGTGGCAAATGCTCCTCCCGCTGCAGGCTGCCATTTTCTATGTGATAAAATAAAATTCTGACTACACGTGCCATACTAATATTAACAGAAAAAGAAAATGCTAGCCTGACACAGTGACGGTGTCATAACCTGGCATTAGGCTTGTACATGCAGCGCTCGGATTGGTCTGCCCTCTGGGACTGTCTGCAGCTGCAGCTTTGTGTCACCGCTTTGACGTGTTGTCGACGTGACGATGGTACTGACCTTTTAATACATGTAGCTTGCTTGAGAAATGAGAAATAGCTGTCCTCTACATCGTCACACTCTGCTAAAATATATTTCAGCGCGCGTCAACTCAGTCATCCCTTCTGATCCTTCTCAGCTCAGTTTCACCTCCTACAGGTCCCAGTTTTTAAAGAGCACTGAACTCAGTGCGACTCAGCACTGAACTGACACTGATGCTAAATCTTTGAAGAGCAGCGGACTGATAAGTTTTGCTCAAGTCAGCTTTGACAATGTTTACTGCTGTAAGCATAACATATTTTCTGCATATCGCCAGTAGAAAGTGAAAGTGCATCTCAGAACTGAAGTCTCCCAGTCTGCCCAGCTTTAAATTGATCTCTGCTAACAGCCCAGGGCCCAAATACAGAGACGACCAACTTTTAAAGACACTGCTACAGAATTAAAGGAACCTTTTGCCAGCTGAGTGTTTAGCCATTGGGTGTGTTGATATATTAAATTTTATTTTTTTTCCTCATCTGCCAATGAAGCCCAGAGTTTGGCATTTCACTGTCAATGACCCCCCCCCCCCCCCCCCCCTTCCCACACACACACACACACACACACATACAAATACATTTCCATGAGTGTCTGCTATTTAGAGAAGAGGATCAAGCTGGAGAGAGATACTGGAACAAGAATATATGTTTTTCAGTCATTAAAAATGAAGCCAATTTTGAAATTGCATTCAAAATTACCACCAGCATGAATTCAAAGTGAGCACCTTGCAGCCATCATTGAGATGTCAGTGTGAGACCAGATTGGGACAGCCCCCCCCACCACCACCTCCCACCCACTGCATCTTTTACACAGATAATGAATAAATTGTTTTTTACTACTTTAATGCTTTTTACATGTAAAGTCAGTTGCTTTCTTTGTTTTGACCATCTCTACATTCAGCAGCTCATAATGTTAAACTAACTGTGCTGCACGATTTAAAAACATAATACAATATAATTGTCCTACTGCATACACAACATTGTCACTTATGGGAGGGACTGTAGCCATTTATTTTTTTGTGTGTGTGTTTTCTTCTCATTATAAATCTTGTGAATTTTCTTGCTTCTCCCAAGATTCCCTTTCACTCTCATTTTAAAGTTCACATTACATTTTAAACATTTTGAATATGAATTTCCATCAGCATTCAATCATTATCGTCTCTTTTGAAAGCAAAGAAACATATTGAGACATTTACTCTATCAACATTCAGTTAAAGTAATTTCCTATAGATTTCATATTGTTAAAACTAGCATACTAGTAAATAATGAAATTACATTTATACAACAAATACACCAAACTCTCCAAATGTAGGGTTTAACATCAGAGAAAATGAAGAATCTACTCCTTAACAAGATCTTAAAATGGCATAAATATGACAGATTACTTGATCTAAGTAATCTCATTAATATTTTCTAAAGATTTTTTTTCCTAAAAATTTTAAATAACAGCATCCGCTTTTCAGATACATACAATTCATACAATCCTTAAATAAAAATCAAAAAAATAAACTTGGGTCAAGTCTTGAGCGTGTTCCCAACCCCTAAACTGATTCACGTGTACGACACCGAAACATGGCTGATTGATGATCTTGACCTTCCCTGGTCTGCTTAAACGACCCATTTCACCCAGTCTTCTTATGACTCACAAATTAAGTACAGCAGAAAAGTAAGTTGGCAGAGGATCCTTTTTCTTTGTCCGTGTGACAGAATGAGAAACGCCACACAGAGGAAACCACAAAAGACCTGGATGTGTTATACGCTGCAGAACTTTGGGCTGTCGGAGATGAAAGACAGCCATCACGAAAGCCGACATCTTTTGTTGTAGCTCCAAATCTGCAGCCCAGTCTTGCAACCAAAGATTGCCTGACATTTTCTGAGAGTGTCAAAAATCCTTTGACTTTATGTCAACACCTGGCAATTAAAAAGCAACATGAAATTATGCAGGAATTCATTTGACGTGCCTCTTCCCCCCCAGCAGTGACCAGGACCACATTCTCCTCTCGTCTTTCCTAAAGTGCGCCTATAAAAGCTACCACTAAAGCGTGGTTCATTTTCTTGTCATTTACCGTAAACTCATGCTCACGACACTATTATAAATCTGTCCCTACCTTAAGACTCAAGAGGTCTCATCACCGTAGACTCTACATGTGCCATTCTCGATATTGCATCCAAGATTAAGCAGACAGAAGTCCTACAGTGTGAGATGTTCTTATATGCACAGTGGTTCAAGAAGACAAGGCAACAATGACCTGGCAAGTCAATGTAAGGTTCTTGCTAGGGGTGCTCCGATCGATCGGTGACCTGATCGGATCGGCCGATATGCATATGATCGGGATCGGTCAGAATTGTCATTAAAGCCGATCTAAAGAGCCGATCAAAAACGCTCTATTCTCGTGCGCATACACTGTGTATAGACCGTTTCGGGCCAGCCCCCCGGAAGTACCCCGTCCGCCATTGCGGGGTTGTGCTACAGAGCGACACTTTCACCGGCTCGCAGATTAACCAGTGTTTTTCTCTTTCTACAAATAGATATTTTTATAATGTCGAGTCGGTTGAGTGGGAATACATGTTCCGTCATAAACTGTGCCAACAATGGCGTGAAAATTCAACAATGGAAGAAGAAAGTATGTGAAATACACAAGGCTTTACTGCACGAAGACTGCCTTGTTTGCAGAACAAGAAGTTAGGAAGACGTGGGTGAAAAATATCAACAGAAAGGACTTTGTTCCAAATGAATACAGCCGGGTGAGTTTTCGTTAACATTCAATCTCGTACTACTCATAGTCTCGCTGAGAGTCCCGGACGATTCTGGCCGAAAGAACAGCAGTATGAGGCTACTGTAGCCCTCGGCACTAGCACAAGCCTATAAATCAATGAATGAATGAATGAACGAATGACTTAGGAGAATAATAAAATAAATTAAATATAACATTAACACATAGCTTAATTTACCGCTAGCGTTAACGTTACAGTAGCATAATCTTTATGGCTTGTTGACGTTAGTTATAGCCAGCGTTGCAGCGTTCCACAGTTTTTAGTGTTTGATTATGGGAATAGATCATGCTATTTCCATAACCAATCATTAAAAACAGCCATAAACTACCTTCATCTGTAACTGGAGGCCACTGCCTAATATCATCAATCCAAGACATGTCTGCGTTATCCGTAAATAATGCTCCACGCTGCTGTGTTTGGGTTAGTTGGTGGAGCACCGCACACTCCAGTTATGGCGGGGCCACTAGGGGGCGCATGTCCACAATTTTCAGGTCGAAAAGGTCTAAGACAGCAAGAAACAAAGGGAAATAAATACAATCGGTGATCGGTATCGGATCGGCCGATATTGATTTCAGTGATCGGTGATCGGCCCCAAAAACCCTGATCGGAGCACCCCTAGTTCTTGCTTTTCATATCATCTTGTAAAAAGAAATAAGTTTAACCCTGTATTTTGAACCATGTGTTGACTACAATTCTAAGCACGACTTAAGATAAACTTTAAAAATAAAGGCTTGGCAATGACTATCAAAGAATGACCAAGAGCACCTTGCAGCTGTGTAAGACAGTGGGAACCTAAGGTGTTAGACCTAACACATGCCTGGTAGCAAGAACTAAGACTTCAAACCATAAAAGGGTGCGACAATAACCAAGCAATAATGGATAATATTTAATTTCCATCCATCCATTATTCATATTCATACTCCTGTGCAGGGTCACAGGGATCTGCCGGAGTCTATCCCAGCTCTCTTTGGGAGAAAGGCAGGGGTCACCAGTCCATCACAGGGCCACATGTGGACGAACATATTTAATTTCCGTCACAGATATTACGTACGTTCATAAGTGGGGGACAGAAAGTAGCAGTCATGGAAGTAATTCCAATCAGAAGTGACCGAGACATGACTGTCGCTGATATCTGGAAATGGATCTCTAGTTTTGGCCTTCAGTTCTTTGGCTGATGCTGCAATTATTCACACAGTATTTCTGCCTTGAACTCAGTGCAGTCATTTAATTATTTTTCTTTTCAACTTAATGCCTTTTGTAAAGCACTTTGAGTTGCCTTTGTGAACAAAATGTGCCAAACAAATAAACCGTCCATGCCTTTTCCAGACATGTGGGGTTTTCTTTGTTTTTTTTTTTTAAAGTTACACACACTGAAATATATTTTTAAATTCTTTTTGACATAGATTGTCTCATGACAGTTGTTTCACTGAGGGAGTCGGTGCTTTATGGATATAAACCGGTTCCAAATGAAGCCTCGTCTAGCGTTAATCAGATTACCAATACTGGAGAAGAATTTCTGGTGCTTTATTATTAGTCTGAGTCTGCATCTCCGTAACAGTCTGGATTTATCTTCCTGTGCATTTTCACATTCATGGATTTAACATTTATGCCTGACAGAGTTAATTATTGCACAGCACAATAACGTTGTCAAAAAGAGCTTGTTTACAAGTTCATAAGGAAGATGCATTTCCTCTTCTGAGTTTTTGCAGCAAACATCCTCTCAGCTGCAGGTACAGCCTTAAATATTGCTCACAGTGAGCTGGCAGTTTAATATTCTCTTAAGGTGAAGTATTGCTTCTGGCCAAGGCACTGTGAATTTAAACAATCTATAGAGAGGTAAAATAATGAAATTTAGTGCATTTACTATTTGAATCTGTGGGGACGTTTGATTTACAATCAAAGTTCTTACCTTATTTTTTAATGTGTGTATATGTGAAAACTCATTCTCTCAAGAAACGAAGAGTCCTTAAACTAGAACGAGAGCAGGCCAACATACGATCATGTTCAATATAAATTAGTTTTTTTTTTCTGACTGCAGAGAAAAACAACACACGACACAACTGTAAACAGTTACTCCCTCCTGAAGAAAGCTGCACGCAGGTGAGCTGGAGGCAATTTAAATGCAATGGAGCAAGCAGACTTATATTTCCCAAAATAATATAGAGCCTGCGAACATTGGCGGCTTTGCACAACTGCCTGCGTGCCTACCCATGACCCACAATGCCTTCACATGGGATTATTAGATTTTTCTTGAGAATATATTGAACACAGAAGTACCTTTCAGAAGTCTGAACTTTCATTATTTATTACTCCGAAGTCCTTCAGTTCTGATCAGACTTGAGGAAAATGACTGATGCACAATCTTGCTGAAATACCGAGGTGTGTCAGTGAACACACTACTATGGGTCAATGTGCAAGAAATATGTCCATTCACGCTTGTTTCTTGTCAAGGCCCATGCATGGCATGGGAGATACAGAATATATATACAAATTCATCATTTGCTACAGGGCTGAAATGATAATGAAAAAGCATTGACAGATCACACCATATAATGTCATGGATGTGCAGGTCTTTACTGCTTGGATGAGAATGTTTGTTAATGTATTGCACTACAGGAAGGGTAGGGGGCAGAATAACCTGTATGGAGGGGTTCAAAATAATAGCAGTTTGTTTAAAAAGATGAGTAAACCTCAAAATCCTGATTCCAAAATCCACAACAGACTTGAAGTCGGATTCGTTTTCAGTGAGAGTTGGACTCTGCCAGGGCTGCCTTTTGTCACCGATTCTGTTCATAACGTTTATGGACAGAATTTCTAGGCGCAGCCAAGGAGCAGCGGGGTTCCAGGTCGGTGGTGTCGGGATCCCGTCTCTGCTGTTTGCAGATGACGTGGTTCTGTTGGCGCCATCGAGTGGGGGATCTTCAGCTCTCGCTGGAGCGGTTTGCAGCCAAGTGTGAAGCGGCAGGGATGAGGATCAGCACCTCCAAATCTGAGACCATGGTCCTCAGTCAGAAAAGGGTAGAATGCCTCCTCTGGGTCGGGAGTGAGGTTCTGCCTCAAATGGAGGAGTTTAAGTATCTCGGGGTCTTGTTCACGAGTGATGGGAGAAAGGAGCGGGAGATCGACAGACGGATTGGTGCGGTGTCTGCTGTGGTGCGGGCTCTATACCGGTCCGTTGTGGTGAAGAGAGAGCTGAGCCAAAAGGCAAGGCTCTCTGTTTACCGGTCGATCTTTGTTCCAACCCGCACCTATGGTCATGAACTGTGGGTAGTGACCGAAAGAATGAGATCGCGGATACAAGCGGTGGAAATGAGTTTCTCCGCAGGGTGGCTGGACTCTCCCTTAGAGATAAGGTGAGAAGTTCAGTCATTCGGGAGAGACTCAGAGTAGAGCCGCTGCTCCTTCACATCGAGAGAAGCCAGTTGAGGTGGTTCGGGCATCTGGTTAGACGCCTCCCTGGAGAGGTGTTTCAGGCATGTCCAACTGGGAGAAGAGCACAGGGCAGGCCTACGACACGCTGGAGAGATTATATCTCTCAGCTGGCCTGAGAGCGGCTCGGGGGTCTCCCAGAGTAGCTGGTGGAAGCAGCCGAGGGGAGGGAGGTCTGGGCCTCTGCCGAAGCTGCTGCCCCCGCAACATGACTCCGGACCAAGCGGATGTTAATGGATGGATGATGGATGGACAACAGACTCGACATGCATCTCTAGTGTCATTCATTCCTGAGCTAGGGAAGCTGGCCTCATCTGTGCCAACTGAAAAAGTATCAATTTTCCCACCCAAGGTGTTTATTTTCCAGTTCAGAATGGATAAACTACTTTTTTTTTTTTGGCTACCTAAGCAGTCGATACATGTGAACACTGCACCGGTATCTCGGTCCTCTTGCAACCATCATCCTGTACCACTGCTCACATAAAGTATTTTTCATGCACTGGCGGCAGGCTTTGGAGTTGAAAAGGTCCATCTAACTGAATCAGTGTGGCTCCCTGTGACTTTGAGTCATCAATCACCATTCTCATTTGCCAACAAAACCTTTGAAAATTACATATGCCCTCATGTATGTCTTGGCCAAATCTTTCTGCACCAACTTGATCCAAATCTGATTTCTCAGAGATTTGTTTCAGCTTTTTTTTTTTTTTTTACCTTGGATGTGTATCTAAGCACCTGACACTCTGCACTTGAGGGCACGCCAGGTGAGCTGCGACAATATGGTAGGATTGGAGGATAATGGTATCCTCCAGTGATATCCAGCTTTATGTGAATTTTTTCTATCAAACATTCTTGGTCAAAAATACAGTCCTTTAAATAGAGAGAGCAAGACTTGATATGGAATATGGTGCTCTTGCAAGCTTGACATTGAAAGGATGTGGGATTAAAAGGAAAAAGTGAAAGTAATGATGCTGCATGGTGATTATATGCACACTAAGATAAGTGTAATTGTATGCAACTGGAACATGCATGCAGAAAACAACACGGGTCAGAATACCCATTTGTGCTTGCAGTCTTTGTCAGTCAGTTTGTCCCTTCAAACCTCTTAATCTGGTCTTCTAGCTACAGCTGTAACATAATAAACTAAAACGGCATTCTTTGGTTGCGCTGCCTTCATGGAAAGGCTTCAATCACAGAAGGAAAAGGCTTAAAAGTCTCAGGAAAAAGATCTTTCATTCTAAAAAATATTCACTCCTGGAATGTTTGTGCAGCACATCAGCCTGTTGTATCTTGAAAAGAGGCTGTTGCTAGGGCAGTCGGACTGAATTAAAAAAATACCAAAGTAGCAGACTGAAAAAAAAGCACTAAAAAGCTCCGGAAAGCTCAGAGGAACTGATCTGTGGGTTTGTTACCATGAGCAACCCATTTCATATGCCTGTTGTGTTCTGACCCATTGTTACTGGGGAAATGAACACAAAAATGAGTCAAACATGACTCTTTAGTGATTACACAAGACCCTCTGCAAATTAAAAATGCAGGGGAAAAAAAAGAAGTTGCGATGAACACGACCTGCTCCATCATCTTTTCTTTGCTACAATCGACTTTGATGAGAGTCATCCGTCAAACTCTGTGTACGTGATACAGCGCATGTTCAGGTTTTTGAAGGATTTTTTTTTTTTTTGTTTTGCCTTTATGGGAGGTCTGCATGAAGCACAGGATATTTACTGTGATGGATTGCCATTATTTAAATGCACACTGTGCTGCCAGCATTGTTGTTCTACTATGTGGACCTTGATCATTACAGAAATTAGGGAAAAAAAAAAAACGGTACTGTACCCGGCATGCTAAATAGTTTAATGGAAATTGGTTTGTTTAAAAAGAAGTCTAAGCGAGAAACTAAAATGTACTGCATTGCTGAAATCAAATGCTTGGATTTACAGTCAGACTGTGTCAATAAAACAATCTTGCTTAAATCTGTTCTCAACAAGAACAGGGATGTCAAAGGCTTGCACTCTACAGAGAAAAATGAAGTAATTCATTATGTTCAACCGGCTGAAGGAAAAAAATGAAATGCTTCACTGCTTTCACAATGAGGGCTGACTCCTTTGTTGCCACCGAAACACTTCCTGGCTCGCCGTGTCGGCGGGGAACCACCAGAACTTGTTGCTCCGTCTCACTCATTTGCATTTTTTCCACTGCAGAACTGCATTTAATTATCACACAGAGAGCCCCATTTACAGAGATAATGAGAGGGAGGAAAAAGCCATCACACATTTAAACACTATGTAAACAGATACACACATACAGTCACACACACACACAAAAGAAGTTACTCCTGTGCCACTCATCCACTTTTCTCTCTATACGTCCCCATTTAAAATCTGCTGTTTATGTTGCATTCCTGCACCACAAGTAGCAGATATTCACATATTTTGTGATGCAGACTCAACATATGGTGTTAGAAAGTATATTTAAGTAGGTCATCAGCTTTTTGAAAAGGTAATGTAAGACTTATATTAATGTTGAGCTGTGGTTTTGATCGTCGTTCCCAGTGAATTTTCTACTTCGTCCTGCCGAACCGTCAGCTGAAGTTGACATAAGTCCCTTTTACCAGAAGAAGACGTTCTGGAGGTTGAGTGATTCAGAGGGCTTATGTTTTTATATTCATCAAGGCCTAGAAGCTCTCACCAAAGAAATTAACTCCAAGTGTTGACTTCTTTCTTTTTTTGGCACTAGTGGCCTTTATTGACAGTGAAGGAGGACAGGAAAGAAGACAGAGAGAGAATCGGGGAGGAAATGCAGCAGAGGGTCACACGGACCGGGAAGTTGAACCAGCGACCATTGCGTCGAGGACTGGAGCCTCTGTAACTGGGCCACCTGTCCCAACCACTGCACCACCGGGTGGCTGTTAACTCCAAGTGTTCACAAAAATGGACTTGTGCATATTGACAAGTGCAAATCATCAATTATCACTTCTCATTCTTTTCTGCGATCATCAAAGTAAATGCATAAGTAGTTTTTACCATCTAAAAGCCAGATTCATAAATGGCTCCCCAACAAAAACTGAATATGGAAATCATTCATTTACATACCAGTCTGAGCTGCTGAGGTCTGCGTGGGCGTACTACTGAATTTGGTTTTGATCAGTTTTTCTTTTTGGTTTTCAGGCTGATCTGACAGAGTTCTGCCTTGTTTAATGTCTGACCCACCGAATATGATGAAGGCTGATTATAACAATTTACCAAACTGTATCTATATCTAAATCTATTCTTAACGATCATTATGAAGAACTGACCTTGAATGACTTTTATATTTCCACCAAAACGGAACAGTAAATTATCTCTCCATCACAACAAGTCAAAAGATAAAAGTTTTCCAGTTTACTGCACAAAGGCTTGCTGAAACAGAAGGAATTAGCAGCAGTGTTGGGCAAGTTCACTTTCTGCACTAACTAGTTCAGTTCATGGTTCACAGAAATTAAAATGAACTAGTTCAGGTCACCATTTCAAAAAAATGAACTAAACAGTTCACTTTTAGTTCTTTTTTAAATTTTTTTTTCAATGTTGCTGCGAGCAATTATTTGTCAAAATGCCACTGCCCTTATACTACTCCACCACAAAGAGTAATTATTTTATCCATTTTATCTGTCGAAAACTATTGGTCCAATTCTGAATCTTTAACCATCCAGGGTTGACATTAGCATTGAAGGGACAGCCCATGTAAAACTGTAATTTCCCTTTCAGCTTCTCTCTACAGCAGCCATTCCCAAACGTCAGAATACCAAGGCCCAATTTGAAATGTGAAAAATATGATTGGTCCACCCAAACAGGACTAGAAGCTATGTTCTGATATTAATGTAAGGGGTCAACAAATAGGTGACACTTTGTCATATTAAGTTAAAATGACAGCAGAATAACTTAACTGCTTTGTTTTATTACTTCTTAAAGTTTTTAAAATAATGTCATGAATATTTTAAAGTAATTTCAAAACATATTTTAAAAAGATCAAGAATTTAAAACATATTTGTTTAATTTTAATGACCTCTCACGGCCCACCTGTAGTACCACGACGACCCATCAGGGGGCCGCGGCCCACACTTTGGGAATCACTACTCTACAGTATGTTAAAAATATGAGGAAAAACTTGCTGTTAAATGGTCTTTATTATAAGACAAAAACAGGTGCTTAAGGTGGAAATGTTTTTTTTCCCCCATTTCAATATTTCAAACCCCCCAGGTGCTCCTCCAGCTCTGGGTAACTGCAGCTCTCATCTTCCTTCATGATCGTTTTAAACGTTTGATGACGCAATTGTTAGCGTGACAGAAGTGACAGCCAGGGTTGCCATGTTTGATTGCTTTAAGTCAGATACATATTAGGCTCGTTTGTGGTGTATTTTAAATGGGGTTCACTGGAAACCTGGAACGGTTTTGACCGTGCGTGAACTTTGAAAAAGCGTCATTCACAACTGCCCAAATGAATTCGTTCACACCCGGGAAAGAGAGCACGCTCAGTTCATGTTCACACAAAATATGAACTAGTTCGTGAATTTTCGTTCAATGAACACGTTCAGGTACAACACTGATTAGCAGGGTATCCCCCCTTAATGCAACAGGTGAATACATGCTTTATTTTTAAAAATTTTAAAAATATCTCGCCACGTCAAAAGTAAAAAGGATGAACTTTTGCTGCTTCTTGTAACTAAAAACAGAGAATCCAACAAGGTAATTGTCAGGAAGTACATGAATAACCTCAGTAGCCTTATCCTTTTTCAAATAATCAATTAAGGGGTTTACCCTCACCTCACTGAGGACAACACACATGCTCCCAACGCTACTCATGTCCATTTAGCAGCTGCCCCCTCTCATGGAGCAAGCCCGCAGGCTACTAAACTACAAAGGGCCCGTATTACACTGAATCCTGCAGGCTGTGCCGGACCGCTCTTTGTGAAGAACACAACCTTCTGAGATAATTAGGATACTTTATTATTTCTGAACGACGGACTTCAGGCCCACACATTGAGGCGCGCGGCGAGCTGCCAGCTGTCTCACGGACTCGTTAAAACGAAAACTGAACAGTCTTTTGGTCTGCGGGCTGCCATCAGTTTCAGAGACATTACAGTCATTAAGTGTAGAATGTCTTATTATAAAATCTGACCTGCGAACCTCCACACTGATAATTTGTTTTGGAAATGTATCCGTGATCTGCCAGCTGAGCAGAAACAAGAACAGCAGCAGAAAAACATCATCTACTTCCACTCAAAGGCTGAGAAATCAGTCCATCCTTCGTCCAAACAATGCAAGCAATTAATGGAAGTTACTTATCAAAGTTCGTCCATCATAAGACAACAAGGAGAGAAAATTTAAATGTAATGGCTCAACATTAAACAGAATGCTGTCCATCTGTTAACATATAAGCATTTATGTCATATCAGCTCATGCCAGACTCTTGACGACTTCAGCGTCTTTTATCATCTTGGTAATTTTCTCCTCTGTTTCACTTCAATCTTCCACTTTGTTTTCAGCACTGCTGTCGTTCAACCTCCTTCCAGCCTGTTGAGCGTAAAACCAGTCACAGAATTCTAGTGTATTTACCCAGTAAAAGGTTATTTTTTTGTTTCTTTGTTCTGCTTTTTCTTTTAAGGGGAATTACTTGTTTTTAGAGTTAGATTAGGTTAAAGTGAGAGTTAGGGGAAAAAAGGATTCGGTTGCAACGGGTCCTTACTAAAACAGACAAGGCGGTGTGTGTGTGTAGGTGTGTGGGTGTGTGTGTGTGTGTAGGTGTGTGTGTGTGTGTGTGTGTGGGTGTGTGTGTGTGTGTAGGTGTGGGTGTGCGTGTGCGTGTAGGTGTGTGGGTGTGCGTGTGTGTGTGTGTTTGTGTGTGAGACACAGAGAGAGAAGCAGAAACTGAGACTCGAGGGAAACAATGCCGACATAACAACCTCTTGCGATTTCTTACGTTTTTATAAAAATATTTCCTAAAATGTGAAAAAATGGTATGAAACATTAAGGAACACAAAAATAAATCTAAAGTTCGTTTTATTAACTGGTTAGACAAGTATTGGGGTAAGTCAATTATTTGTTGAGGTCATTGATGACAGACACCAGATTAAAAATGATGGAAAACAAAAAATAAATAAATAAAAAAAAGGTTGCAATGACAAGAGAAGAAAACATGTTTTGTGGAAAATGTTTTGGCCGTTATTCTTCCTTTTATTTATTTGAACTTGCAGTTTTTACTTTATTAATCACATAACCTCTGACTGAAAAGATGTTGCCCTTCAGGTAGACAGCCATAAGTCATGAACTGTTTTAGAGCTACGGTGCTCCATTCAAATGTGTTCAAAATGCTAAAGTGGGCACAGCTCATGAACTGCTCGGGACGGGCCAGAACCAGAACCAAACACAGCCGTGGACGATGTTTCAAGCAGGTCCAGAACAAGCACACATCCGGTCGTCATATTTAAGTCAGGACACAGAGGTCTCTCGAGCTCCCAGCTCCAGCACAGAAACGTGCCAACACACACACACACACCACACACACACACACCCGTCACACACTCTCACAATGTAAATAATGATCAGACAGAACGGTGGCGAAATGTAAAAAACTTGACCATGTTCACCGTGTTTTCCCCTGTTTGATTTCCATTTAGAGAATGAGAAAACCAATTCTGCATTCTATCAAAGACAATTTTAGAAAAGTATTAGAAGAAATGTAGGTGCAGTCAAAGATGTGAAGGTTGCCAGTTTAGCGCAGGGAAAACAGCAGTTTCTTCCATACGACAGGTCTCTCCACCAGTTTGACAGTTGAACTGTCAAGGGACATGAGATTGTTTCACTCTTTGGCCAAAAGCACGAATTCTTCCATGTGTTCCTGTGAGTATGTGAGAACAGAGAAACTTCTCCTCCCCAGCTTCCCCAGACTCAGCCGGAGTAGAAAGGAACTATCCAAGCTGAATATGTGATATGTGAGCATCTGTCAAGAGGTTGTATTGTTTAAGAAGCTTAAAGAAACTTATTGGACATTCCTTACAGGATTTGCAGATGTTTTGGATTCCCTTCTCTTCTTTTTCATATCTGAGTTATCCCCTACTGTCCAAACTCTGTACTCATCAAGTGCCGATTGTTTCATCCGTAGCCACCGGGGCTGCCAGGAGCTTTAATTCACGATGCCAGGTAGGAAAAAAAAACAGCCGAGCCCGATGTAGAAACTTCAGCAAAGTTTCTTAGATCCAGGAGGGACAAGTCTGCATAGAGGCAGCTGTGAGTTAAGAAGCGTGTATAGATGCTTATAGACCACTTTACTGCTGCTCACAGAAGAACTGCTGTCTAACAATTCTGACTGACTTTCTATTAAGCTCTTCTCAAACACATTTCTCCTTTTGTTTAATATTCACCGTCCCTACTCAGCTAATATCCAATAACAGACTCTTCCTCATTCTTTGAGATACGGTTAAATTACTGTACTTAGTAAATAAAGGACTGCTTGTCACCATTAGTATCGCACTGACCGCAGGGCACAGCAGGGCATTTAGGCCCCGATCGTACACTTCCTGCTAGCCGCTACCCACTAAACAGCTACCAGCAAATTGCTGGTATAGGAACCTCCGCTAACCGCTACTGCAATCTTCCGCTCCCTAAAGCCACTACCCGTTGTGCAGACTCCCTTACTCACATTGTAGGTGTGGCAATGGGCGTGTCTTTTGCCCTTTCCGCAAACTTGGTATTGTTAGGATTAAAATGATCTGAGGACTGTTTAAACTAAAACTTTATGACGTGAAGGAATACTCTCCTTTTACGACAGTGAGTTCCTCAGCTTAGGTTTATGACTTAAATTACTGTAACATCCTTCGACCCCCCCCCCCCCCCCCCCCCCCCCCCCCCAACAGTTGCAACCCCCAGATAAACAGTTCGTTTATTAACCTGGACTGTAAGACTGGAGAGCTGGTGACCATCTGGATTTTTGAAGACAAAGCGCCATAAAACTCAGAAGAACAAGGATCCGCCTCCTCTGGATCCTTAAAAGATGGACAAAATCTGACTTCAAGCTTGCATTTGTCCATGGCAGCATCTCGGTGGTGTTGTGCACAAGTGTACCATCGGACGATTTAAATATTCTGCATGGCATATAAATTATTTGTATTCATGATTGTATTCTGTAACTCTTTGATTGACCTTTGTTTCTAGTCTCGTCAATAGGCACCAGGCGATCGCGGGTTGTGGGTAGCGGCTGGTCAGACCAACCGCAACCCGCATGTCAGCGCGTACAAGAGCACGTCCAAGTGGCATCAATGTGCGTCCACCTGGTCACATGTGGATGTGCAAAAAAGGCTCTACCTCTCGAATTAACTCTTATATAAAAAGCGTGATTTGGCCTCAGTTGAACCCCTGAGAAAATGGCAGAGATCGTCTTAAACAGGCTTGCTCGCCAGTTAAACCATAGACGACCAGAGCAACACATGTTGCTCACATGCTTTTGTTTTGAAAAGTCTGTTACTGGCTGCTGCGGAACCGGAAAACAGTAAACATAAGGAAAAGCTAAAACAGACATGGAGATCGGTAAAACTTTACCCAAACTTTTCAGTTTGGGTAGCAACTCAGGTAGCAATTTTAGCAATTCTGTCTAAAAAAATATTCTAGACTGCAACAAAACCTTTGCGTCATTCCTCCATGTTCCATCAGATCTGCTCCATGTGTTCACTGTCCTGCTGTTCTCTAGCTGGTTACTTCAGTGCGGCTCCATCTAGTGGCACAGATGTGTAATGACAACAGAAAGTCCAGTCCTCGATTATAAAACAAATTCAGTTCTGTGGCCCGTTTTTTAATTTCGTATTTTCGATCCAAGTCCAATTGAAATAAAAAAAGAGGCATTTTTTTCATTTTTTTGTGTTAGATTGAAAAATAAAAAATGTAATAAAATGTCACTTTTTATTTATTTATTTTTTTGATTGACATTTGAAAATGGAAAGAATAAATGATACACAGATTGGTAAAGTTACTGAACTTTAACATGGACATTTTCATTTTAAAGTTCTCCCAGACAGAGGATTCAACAGAAACAAGGTTATTTGTAACCACTGCCAAGTTGAAGTCCCCGTTAAAAGTTTCTGCTGTTACCTCAGAAATTAGCTGTTTTAATGTTCTGATTGTGCTGAGCCACAATCATTTTGTTGGATTTTGTCTGTAGACATTTTTTTTTTTTTTTAATAAAAACAGGATGACATTAATGCCCTGGCAGTGGCAATAAGCTTTATTTTATTTTACATTTTTTAAGATGAGATTTACACTAAATATGTGTTACTGACAAGTGCTGATGTTAAAAGTGTTTGAACAACAAATGTTATGACACTTAAGTTCATATGGCAGCAGAACATTAAAATAAAAGTGCATTTTACACTACTTTTGAATTCATTATTTGATTTTGCGTATACAATGCGATTAATCGTGATTAATCAGGGAAATAATGCGATTAATCGCGATTAAAATTTTTAATTGTTGCCCAGCCCTAGTATATATCAGTGCAGAGGAGGAGGAAGAGGAGGAAGCTCCACAGCAGAGTCCCAGACGAGCTGCGCACGAGAGCTGCTCCGATCTGGATGAAAAGACGCTCCATAGCGGTTTGCGGGTAGCGCAACCTGCTCTTAAAGGCAATGGCTACTGACACACTGATTGGTTTAACAGGTGGAACGTCCTAACCACTCCCATGCATAATGTAGCGGGTAGCACAGGTGAGATAGCGGGTTTAGCAAGGGTGGAAGATTGTGTTCTTTGCGGGGGAATGCCCCTCCCACTACCCGCTATCCCTAAATAGCGGCTTTAGCAGATCTGGCGGAAGATTGTGCGTTTTGACCAGACGGTGTGGTAAATAAATAATGAAAGTTGCTGTGCAACATATCGTACACAAATAATCAACACGGGTCATCTGAGAGCTCATTCCTGAATACAACAGATTTGGTAAAAAGAGATGACGGGATGCTGGAGTGACGACGGCGTCAATGAACTGTTGGTCACTTTTGTCAAGGAAGAAATTTCTCAACAGATTGGTGAAACTGATGCAGTCACGTCCTACACAACTGTTGCAGCATTAAAACAGTGAAAAAGGAGCATATAAATAACCCTAATGAACCGACCTTGTTACAGCAACACTAGACATGTTAAGGGAGGGGGGGAGTGGAGATCAACTTGCTTTAGGAGTGTTGCGCTGTGTCCCTTTGATCAGGGTTACTAAACCCAGCCTGGTCAAGCTGAAGTCTCGTGCACTAATTAGGCGACCCTGTGTCATTGGTATTCAAGATTAACACTCGTCTGCCTTGAACTGTTATCCGTCATTTTTTTAAATGCCATAAAAATATTCTGTACCTTTCTGCTAATGTCGCTGTTGCCTATTATTCTGATAAAGAGAATCATTTTTTGATTATTTGAAGAAATCCTGGGAGTATTTAATCATTTTATTTTTACATAACAGTAAACCAGGTCGGTACAAGATAAAATGTTGTGCACATCATAGCGAGCTGAGACTGTCTTTTTTTTTTTTTTTTTTTTTTTTTTTTTTTTGTCCAAAAACACAAACATGAGACCCTTGATTCTGAAAATGTAAAACAGTAACTGCAACAGTGGGCACAGATTCTAGACCATCTATTATTTTCTCCCACTTAAAAATCAAAAGTGTGACATGTAATCTGTTCTTCTGTGTTTGGGAGTTAAAATAATAACAGAAATTATTAATTTTGTTATATAAATTAGTTAAACACTCCCCACAATTCAGTCTGGTCATCTGAAAATGAAGGAAAACTGAATCCTTCACTCAGAGGGACATTAATAGCTGTGTGTCATGCAGCACCTATTCATGTGTAAGAGTGGCTAAGAATGCCAGGGGAGAGATGAATAAAACATGTGAACTATGCATGATTTAAGAATTGAAAATGAGTTAGGAAGAGGGTGCAACCATCACTGGTGGCCTACTGGGACAAAGACGGTAGAGACGGCTCACAAAACAGACCAGAAAACATTTGAAGCAAAATTAATTTGTTAGAGACAATATTGTGTTTATTTACTGAACGTTATTTGCAGAATTAATTTAAATTATGGTTTGGAAATTAAAAAGCAGACTCGTAAAATGTAATCCAATCAGTCCTTGGATATGAAATCCATTTTCGTGTTCCTCTTCAATTTCCTGAATTATCAACGCGGTGTCTGAACATGTCTGTGCATCAGTGCAACGGGATATGACTGCAGATCAAACTGAGCACAGAGGAAGAAAAAATAGAAGAGAGGTGGTTGGGAGTCATCATTCCACAGCTTCATAGACTCAAAACGAACCAATATAGTGAAATGTACGCAAGATCCAAGGAGATGCCGAGGTGAACCGTAAATATGCAAAGACATCAAACACAGTCAAACACTCAGATCTAGTTTTAAACACACAGTGGCTCATTATCTTTATGTTAAAATAGTTTCTCTCAGTGTGGCCGCATCAGACTGTGTTTCACAAAGAATCTAAACTTCCATATATCCTGACTGTATGTCTCTTTGTTTTTTTTTTAAAGAGTTCCACATACATCTATATACGACGGAGTATTAGGGCCACACTGAGAATAACGCCTTTAACGGCACACAATTTTTTTTTCTCAGTGTGGCCCTAATAATGCAGACAGTGGGAAATTCTTCAAAGTACTGAAAAAAAAAAGTATGTCGAGAACCTTTTTATTTTGTTTTGTTTAAAACGTCAGTGACCTCTTCGGCCATGATTCGTGTCCTCTCTTCAAGCTAAAGGCGCCAGAGAAGTGTTACAAGTTTTTTACTCCATCTTCCAGCCACACTCATCATTACAGCTCATGTGCAGCAGAACAGCATGCAAACAGCTGACACCATTTTTATTGATACCAATATTGATATCGTTATTTATTCCAAACCAAGTGTCAATGAGGGACAACTTTGACTCTGTAAACTGGACACAAATAGAGTGGGGACAGCCTTCCCTGAAAACTGTCCCCCTGGTGATTAGCTGGAGCAAATCACCAACATGAACCGTTGCACACCAGCATGAACATCGGGCTCATGCACTTGAAGTTGTGGAGGGAGGAAAGGCTTAGAAGAGATCATGATTGTTAATGTTTCCTCAGGGAACACCAGGCTGAGGGGGAAGTAGGAGCTACCGCTCCATGTTTCACTGATACTGCGCTTCACATATCAACATATATTACAGCATCCAGAAATTGCTTACCTTGCCTTTAATTAATTGTTATCGACTCCGATAACAATTAATATTCTCTGAAGGGCTGTTTTGTTTTCTTGCAAGATCCTTGCAAGTGTCCAGGCGTACTGCTGAGTCCTTCTTCAAGTTACTGAACTTATAAGAGTAAGTGTCGAGAAAAACTAGCCAGGAGGTTTGTCTCAAACGTGACTTTGAAACGCTCTGCAGTGCAGCTATTAGTCGTTTACGCCAAACGTTCAGATAATAAAACACCGTATACCAACTGAAACGCTATTCATGTGGTCAGCCTCCACTTTCTGTCTTTACAGAACAGAGTCTTGCTGAGCTTCTGAACAAATGTAGTTACTGTGAGCGTACGTCTCTGTGGAGTCGAGGTGTGTTTACACCTCCAGTTCATACCTCGATAAAAGTGTCACAGTTGTGAATAATGAAAGAGAAAGAATGAAAAGTTGTTGTTTTTTATTTGCTGTATAAATTATGAATTGCATCTGAATTGAGTTATGGTTTTCATTTGATGTTTACTTGAAATGCAGGTGATTTAAAACAGCTGCATATTCTTCAGAGCAATTTAAGCTTCCAGGGATTGTATATTACTTCTATTACAATAAATAAAAATTGAAATAACAGTTTCATATATTGTTTTTGATGTCAAACTATGTATTCACATCGGTGCCATCCAACAAAGACCTTTATTGTTTCGTTATAATGTAGCACGTGGTAATTTAAATGAGCGGAAAGGAACACATTGAACCATGGTGTATTAAAACAAAAATAGAAATAGAATGATTTCATAACATTTGCACAAATTCAATAACAAGCATGGACGTTTGTTTCCGTAGCTCTGGGAAGTCTTTCATCATAATAGTCTATCAATATCACTTAACTAGTGAAAATTCGAGAACGGTGAAACCATTATTTAATAACTCGACTTCACTTTCTTTTACACCAGTCGCCACATTATAGTTCTGAAAACTTTCTTTTTTCCGTAGCAAATGTGATATGTCGCCTGTGAAATTTCACAAAGGGGCCCGACTCCAACTGTGTGACATTTATTTAAAGATAAATTGCCTGCATATTACACATCCCATCACATTGTTTTGTACAGACGGAGCGGCTGCAGAGAGCGTCTCTGAGGCCAGCACATCTGGTTTCTGATTGGCCACTCTGGAATCCACTCCATCACTGAGAGCCATTACAGAGTGGAGGAGACACTGACTGATAAACCTCTGCTCAAGTCCATCTATTCTGCAAGCATATTCAATTAAAAACAGAATTTGTCAGAGAGGCGTCACATTAAAATGTAATGGAACCATGGTATTCATGAAACATCAGTGTATGTGACCTTTTCCTTAAAAAAAAAAAAAAAGACAAACAAACAAAAAAAAGAAAATACTTCCAAAATCTTTGCTCTGGAGAAGTGAGGAAATCTTCTTTGTATAAGCCATGCTTGGCTCAAAACACTTTAGTGAAAGAAATCTAGCAGACCTGTCCTATTACTGATCCACAACAACAAAAGTATTATTATGAACCTGAAAGGGAACATTTCTGAAAGGGGGGGCTGCAGTATACCTTTTTTTTTTTCCTGCAATAGTACCTTTCATATGAATTCTTAAAACAGGACCGACAATGACAAACATATAAAACCATAGAATACATGAAACATTTTCAGCCTTCATGACTCCTCTTCCATTTGATTGGAAATGTGCTCAACATATATTCACACTGAACATTTTTTTTGCTTGTGGCCCTCAAACGGAAAGTAATTTGCACATTAAATCATATGGAGTGATGATCCATGAAGACGCTGTATTAGAAGTGATGCCCCCCCCCCCCCCCCCCTTCTCATAGGACAGTTTTCTTTATTATCCATCCTGCAGCCTTGTGATCTGAATGTAAGCTTATCTGTATGTCTGCTAACCCATGTTAACAAGACTGTTGAAGAGTCAGCCCTATGTCCTCATTAATATTTCCTTTTTGGATTTTGTGACATGAAACTTTTGTTACAGCTATGCCTGGCATGAAGCTACCCTGAACAATGTGACTCTCAGAAATGGGAAGATCTGAATGCACTGCAGAACCCACTTCAGCTCCTGTGACCCTCATCAGAAGAAAACCCACCCATGTTGTTTACCCTCAACTGTAAACAACAATATGTAGATGAGGCAGCAAGGGACACCTGAGTTTGTTGTGTTTGGCATCAGTTTCTGAGCAGCCAAAGCCTGTTTGCAATAATACTGCAACTGGCCGCATGTGTAGGAGGAAAGCCAAGGGCAATCAGCCACAAAGGTTATATCCAGCACAGTTAAAAATTTGCGCGGATGCACATTAATTTGGTTTTGAAATGGCTCATTGGTGTGAATGTAGGACCGTTGTGGACGCAGCCTCAAAGAGCCAGCTTCACTTTTAGTTTAGCTCTGCGTTTCTGAATGGGATTCTGCTGCTCTAAGATGACAGTCAACAAGTGAGGAAGTTTTAATGTATTATGCATTGAAAAAAAAAAAAAAGCTTTGCAATAATTTGAATATGATTTGTTTTTGGCCAAACATATTATGGGGGAATAGGAAATAAATATGGCAATGCAGGAGTGCTCTTCACTTGTTCAGTAGGATGCAAAATAAATAGTTTAGACTTTGTTGTTTTTAAGCATCAAAATACCTTGCAACATAATGTTGTTAGTCCCTGCTAAAATTGCAGTCTGTAAAATGGTTGACACTATTGTCAGCATTTTCAGAAAAAACTTTAAGCAATAAGCCATAAACTGCCAGTCAGTTTGGTTTCAGGAAAAAAAACAATGTTCAAATATTGATATGATCCTGCGTATCCATCAATAAATGTTCCTGATGCAGATGTACATGCTGTAGCAGCGATCAACATTCATATAGCTTATAATTTAGTTCAAATTAATCAAAATGTTGCTGCATCCCGTCATCAGTGTGGATGCAAATTTTGCATTCATTAAAAGTGAATTTAAGCTTTCAGCATAACTGACAGAGAATGATGAGGCGCCGCCGTTCAGGGCAGAAAAGCTGATCAATCAGAGCAGAGAGCCAGAGGTCTCCTGTAAAAATGCAACACACACCACTTTCCTGCCTGCGTCATAGGAATTTCACTCACACGTCTGTTTACCGTAAAGAAAACTTGATGAGACTTGAGTTTCAATCGAATGTTATCGCATCGAAAGATGTGCAGGACACGAAGCTAAGCTCTGAGCAAATGCATCATCTCTAAAAATAATCTGATGATACTCAGACAAAAGAACAATGAGCTGCTGCTTCATCACTCCTTCGGATCCTTCCTTGCCCTCAGTCGAGCTGGATGTCAGAACCTCCCACAGCTGTCTCAGCTACTCGAGCAGCTCCCAGGGCCAAGAGGGGATTTGGCAGCATTACAATAGCAGGGCAGACGTCCAAATTTGTGAGCTTCCTCTGTAGCTCCTCCCCTCCTCCTCCTCCTCCTCTCACTGCTTCTGTCCTTTACTCCCACATCGGCTCAACTTTTCCTCGATTTATTACAGCTCCTCCTCTCTCAGTCTTTGGGGATGCACCAGTAAGCTTTAACAACTCAGAGCCCCTGCTCAGAGTACCGGTCCCATCCACTGCCCTTTATGTCGCGTATACTTAAACTTTGTGCTGACTGAATAAGCCATCAAAAACACTAAAATGTGACATTTGTAAAAATATGGAGATAATGTTTTAAAAGTGACATAACCAGGGCTTGACGCTAACGTTTTTGCTCACCAGCCGCTGTGGCTAGTGTTTTTCCTCAGTCATTAGCCATTTAGTCTTTATGCTAGCCACAGTTTTGCTGTCAGTTATTTTCTTCTTCACAATATTCTTGCATTTACATTTTAAATACAAACATTTGGTACAACTATTGTGATGTGTCATATCAAAGAATAAATTACCAGCCAAAGTTGCTTGTGAGACAGAAATTGTTACTAGCCACAGCTAAATTTTACCAGCATTTGGCCGGTTGGCCGGTGTCAGTGTCAAGCCCTGGACATAACAGTGATTCGGCTGGTGCCACATGACATTTGGACACCTTGTGACTTCAAAAAGTCTAAATCAGCAGCTTATAAAGTTAAAATGAAATGTGATCACTTGTTTCATTGGTCAATTTTTCAAAAACAGTTAACCACATGCAATCATTTTGTTGCTGTATTAAGCATACCTTTCTTGTTTCCCCCTCTCTTTGGATTATAGAAGATTCCTGGTGGTGTTTCGTAGGCTGAGCTCCAGTGACACCTCCCTTCTGCTTCGGTGTACTGAACCAGTGCACCTTTTACACCCTTTGTCTCTTCTGCTGATCTCCACTTTGATATCTTCTCCTCCTTTTTCCTCATTAGCCCATTTCATTTTCTTCTTTAATCACCTTTCCTGTCATCCAAATTATCCCTCTCAAGTGTTGGTCCATCGAACACCTACATACATTTTTGCTGTCAGAGAGTTCAGCTTTCCTGGCCAAATGATGACCCGAAACACCATCCTCTACCCTTACAATTCTTAAATTAACTGAGATGGTTTGATTTGTATGCTTTGTATTTTTTTTTCGATTTTGATACAACCATATCTGAGACCTACTGCATCACCTTATGGTAAAAACTTCACTCTTGTATCCAATCTGATACTTGTCTTCCACCCCCTGGTGGATACCTTTATCACTACAATAGGGATGGAACGGTTACCGGTACTATGGTAAAGCGCGGTAAAATTTTACGAGATAACGATTACCGTTTATGTTTGACTTCATCTCATTATCGCGGTCGATTACCGGGATCTGTAATATCAGCCTCATTCAAGTCTGCGAGCGACCCGCAACTGTGTCTCGCGTGAATATGCAGCTTGTAATTTAGGCATCGTAACGTGAGCATGGAGGAAAGTGGTGATAGTACGCAGGACATTTACTAACCCACTAAAAGGACAAAATCCTGGGTCTGGGCATTTTTTTTTTTTTTTTTAAGAATGCAGAGGGACAACTGGTGGAGGTCAATTATCCTGTCTGCAGAGAACTTGTTTACATTTTATTGTAATTTGTACAAGCAACTTGAAGGAGCGAAGCTACTGAGATGTTTGACCAAGAGTAACCTGGTTAAGGTTGCCAACCGTCCCTTGAAAAAACGGAATCGTCCAGTATTTATAAACTCGTATTTTAGTTTATAAATACGGGAGGGTTCTGTTTTTCAAGGGACGGTTGGCAACCCTAAACCTGGTTGACGCGCTTCGCTAACTTACATTTCATAAACATTACCGTTGCGTGTTGATCGAAAAAGGACTGGAACGATGTTCTTAATTTTCTTAATTTATTCCATTAACCTATCCGAAACCCAGAACACCGGCAGTTAGCACCACAGCGGTCAAAAACCTTTTGCCATTCCGGGTCAAACACCTAACCAATAACAGGCAGCTACCTTTATGCCTGACCGTCAGGTAACAACACAGTGACACCCACAGACACACAGAGTGACTACAATTCATAACAACATATTTGGTTTCTTTATTTGCACATTTATACTTATTTAAGGTTCAGCTTAAAGTCCAAAGTTTTTTCATTTGAACTTGCACTATAATTTTTGTTTGCATATTTTGACCTATTATGGTTGTTAAAGTGTTTATTCAAATTTGCACCAGACAAATAAGCTTTGTTCCTGTTACTTATTTTGTTCATTTAAAATAAAACCTCTTTCTGTGTCAGTTGTTTACCCTTTTAATGTGAAAGTTTCATTTTGATAAAATTTTGGCTTCTGATGTTTTAGTATGACAAGAAAATCACAAGATTTTATGAAATTTTTTAAATGGATGTGTTTTTTGGCCATTTGTACAGCAATAAAGAGTACCGCGATAATACTGTAAACCGTGATCATTTGTTCACTATATCAAATTTTCTATATTGTTACATCCCTACACTACAACAATTCTGACAGAGTACGTGGGAAAATCCAAGATGACCGCCTTCAGCTAGTTCCTAACTCACTGGATCAAGATACAAAAAAAAATGCAATTTTTATGATTTTCCAATGACATTTTCTATTAAATTTTTAGTAATAATCTAACATGAACACTTCATCTGTTGAAGCAAGTTATAATTAATTTTTTTTTTGCATTTTAGTATGTAGTAAAATTGTGCATAAAATTTGTAAAATTTATTGTAAAAATGTGATACTACAGGTCAAAGGTGGAATTTTGTAGTAAATCCATCAATTGTCACTATCTTTTTTATTCTTGGTGCAATATGCATTATATTGATCATTGTGTATCATGCAAATGTTTTTTGGTCAATCAATTATACAAATTACAGATTGAAATGTGATATTTACAACAAACAATTGCAGTCGAAAAATTGATAAACCTATATTTCTGTACTTTCGATGGCTAAACAGTATATTGGTGGCAATATTTTTGGCAATTCAAGTGACATAGAGGGGTTGCTGTCTGGAGATGAAGTGTTGGATAAAGATTGTGTTGTGTTGACAGACACCTGCAAGAATGTAATATGTGATGACCATAGGGGGCGCTGTGGGAAGATGGATGAATGAGTAAGAGAGAAGAAGAGTGTTACGTTGTCTGAGTTATGCCTGTACCCTGCTGAGAAAAAAAGAAAAGAGTTCGTGAGTAAAGAATTTGTTAATGGCACGTCTGACTCGTCTCTGCTACTGACCCACATAACAAATTGGCGACGAGGATGAGCGTTTCAGTGCCGAGTCCACCGCCCTTCCTTTCTCATGTGGGTGACCCGCCGATACCGTTTTGAGACATGGCGGAAGATTTTCGACAATTACATGCTCGTCATTAATGCAAGCGGAGACGCATGGCCGGATGCAAGGCGACGTGCGGTGCTGCTCCATTGCCTGGGTCCGGAAGGACAGCGGCTTTCCTACACTTTGCCGGATCAAGGTACGACGTTTAACGAGGCCATGTCCGCCCTCGAGAAACACTTTGTGCCGAAAGTTAATGTTGTGGCCAGCAGCACACGTTCAGACAGCGCGCTCACGAGCGGATGAGACGGCATCACAGTATGTGGCAGCTTTGAGAGCGTTAGCTTCACCATGTGGTTTGGACAGATGGAAAACGAAATGATACGTGATCAGCTGATTTCAAATACTTACCTTGCTGCTGTGAGAGATAAATTACTACTTGAGGACGATCTCACTCTGGAGAGAGCTCACACCATCGCATGCCAGGTGGAGGCAGCGGTCAAAAATGCAACACTGCTTTCTTCAGCTAAAACGGTCCCAGCTACGCCAGTGCAAGTGGTCAGTGCATCCAAGGAGCATTTCCGAGGGCGAAGAGGGGCCTGCCATAACAAAGCCCCAGCTCCAGACCATGATAAACAAAGGACCACAAACAAACAGCAACGTAAGTGCTTCAGATGTGGCTCCAACAAGCATTTGGCTAATGATAAAAACTGTCCAGCTTCTTCAGTGAACCGCATAAATGTGGCAAAAAGGGACATTTCGCCATAATATGTAATCTGCTGTAAGTGAAGTAAGAGAAGTTGTAGTCCCTGAGCTAGCTGTACTGTGGGTGGATAATGTTAAGTTACTGCAGCAACTTATGATAAAATAACCTGCAATGTCATGTTGAAGCACCAGAGAGAAACTCTCATGTCCTGGAGTTGATTGTTGATACAGGAGCATCTGTGTCTATTCTACCAGAGACAATGTACAGACAATGTTTTGCAGATTGCTCACTGACTGAACCTCAAGTCAAACTGGTCACTTATGCTAAACGTGAGGTACCTGTTATTGGTTGCCTGCCAGCAACAGCAACCATAGCAGAAAGCAGAGTCCCAGTCTCCTTCCACATTGTTAAAACTGGATCACCTCTGATGGGCCTGGACTTGATTACAGCCCTCAATATCAACATTATTGGAGGCAAGGTAAATTACAGCAAGGACAATTATTCAAACACATCTGCTGATAACATCCAAAAATCCACAGTGCAGATTGTTGAGCTAGTCCCACCACACATCATCTTGGATGTGTCAAAGGATTCATTCATAAAGTACAAGTGAACAACACAGTGCAGCCAGTACGACAAAAGTTGAGACGCCTACCACTGAGCATACGCAAAGAGGTGTCAGCAGAGCTCAACCACCGCCTTCTTCAAGCTGGCATCATAGAACATGTGGATGCGTCCGAGTGGGTGAGTCCCCTGGTTGTGGTACGTAAACGTGGGGGAGGGCTGCGGCTGTGGTGTTGACCTGCGTGAGCCCAACAAAAGTGTCATCATGGACTGTTACCCTCTTCCTCATATGGAGGACATATTTACAGAACTAGCTGGTGCTACACATTCAAGCCAAATCGATCTGAGTTCTGCTTACCATCAACTGCCTTTGCACCCTGACAGCCGGAATCTCACGGCATTCATAACACATGATGGTGTCTTCAGATTTACACGAGTCCCCTTTGGCCTGGCTTCAGCACCTTCAGCATTTCAGAAAATGATGCAGACCATCCTGAAGGATTTGCCAGGAGTACAAAACTACTTGGATGACATCATAATTTATGGTGGCTCAAAAGAACTGCATGATCAACATCTTCAAGCTGTTCTTCAACGGCTGAGAGACACTGGCCTTCAGATTAATGTCAACAAAAGCTCGTTTGGTCAGACCTGCATTCCATTCCTCGGACATGTCATTTCAAAAGAGGGCCTGCGCCCGAGCCCAGATCATCTGACTGCCATTGCTGAGGCTCCTGCTCCAAAAGATATGGCTGCACTACGCTCTTTCCTCGGCTTGACTTCCTGGTTCAGCAAGTTTCTTCCTAACTATGCAACGCTGGTTGAGCCTCTACGACAGCTGCTCAGAACGAATGCTCAAGCTGAACTTCAGTGGGATGCAGCAGCTGATCAAAGCTTCAGTAAGCTGAAAACCATGCTTCTTGAGAGTCCAGCGCTTGCCATTTTTAACCCAAAGCTTCCAACCTTCATCACGACAGATGCCTCAGACTACGGGTTAGGAGCTGTCCTGACGCAGCTGCATTCAGACAATGCTGAACATATTGTTGCCTTTGCTTCCCTACACTTTCAGCTGCTGAGAGGAAGTACTCCACAACAGAAAAAGAGGCCCTAGCCTGTGTGTGGGCTGTGGAACGTTGGCGTACATATGTGTGGGGTCACAGATTTACGCTCAGAACTGACCATCAAGCTCTTACCACCCTTCTCAACACAAAATGGCATGAACAGAGCTGGCATGAGGATCGCCAGGTGGTCAGCGAGACTGATGTGTTTTTTTAGTATGATGTGCAGTATCGCCCAGGTACGCAGAATGTCATGGCAGACTGTCTTTCACGTGTTCCCCTCACCAATTCCAACATTGCTGCGGAAGCTGAGCATGAGTTATTCGCAGAGGTTGCTGAGATTTCTCCTCTCCTGTCAGCATTGCCACTTGCTGATTTCAAAGCTGAATGTGAGGACTGCCCTGTACTTACAAAGCTGAGACAGGTCATTCAGTCGGGATGGCCGAAGACAAAAAAATCTCTTCCAAGTGATGTGCAACCATACTTCCTAATGCGACATGAACTTGCTATGGAGGCGCCACTGATCTTCCGTGGAACTCGCCTGGTGGTACCTAAGTCTCTTCAACAGAGGATAGTACAGCTGGCACATGAAGGGCACCAGGGCGTGGTTCGCACAAAACAACGCCTCAGAGACCTTTACTGGTGGCCACACATGGATGATCTAGTTCAAACCATTTTGTCATCCTGCACAATCTGTCAGTCATGTGACAAAACAGCCAAAACTCCTCCTGCCCCAATGCAGCCTGTTGAATTTCCAGGGGGCCCTTTTCAGCATGTGGCTGTGAACATTGTTGGCCCATTTGAGCGTGGAACCTACGACTGCAGATTTGCCATCACTCTTGTTAACTATTTCAGTAAATGGCCAGAAGTTGCCTTTACTTCATCTGCAACTACAGACACAATAATAACATTCCTGTCTTCCATCTTTGCACGTGAGGGAAATCCCTGTGCCATTACAACTGATAATGGACCACAGTTTACATCCTCAGCCTTCACTGTGTTTCTGAAAGAGAGGGGCATCAAACACATCAGGACAAGTGTCTACCACCCCCAAGCTAATGGGTCTGTTGAGCGCTTTAACAGAGTGCTCAAGGACTGTATTCAAGCAGCTCAAGCGGCACATCGTTCATGGAAACCAGTAGTCACAGAAATGCTGCAAAGTTACAGAGCAACAGCTCATGCCACCACTGGTCAATCCCCTTTCCAGCTTCGGACAGGACGAAAGATGCGGACAAAACTAAATGTTCTGCCAAACCTTGAAGACAGACAAAAATATGGTCATGTTGCAGCCAGAGTGGCCCTACAGCAGAAAAAGAGCAAAAGTTACACAGACATGAAACGAGGTGCGAAGCCTCCCAAGGTCACAGTTGGTGATTATGTCCGGGTACGCAAGCCTTTTCATGTTGGGAAAGGAGAGAGTCAGTACACTGATCCCATGTCTGTGGAGCAACAGACAGGACTGAGCACCTTCATCCTGAGCGACGGGAAAAGAGCACAGATGTGGAACAGAGAGCTGGTACAGCACAGACCACCAGTCCAGCTGAGACCATGACAAGACAAACTGCTCAGAGAGAGAGACAGAAACCAGCTTGGACAAAAGACTATGTGATGAAATAGCTCCGAGTTTAAAGCAGAACAAATGTTGAATGTTCAGTTATGTGGTAAAGTAATATTTCTATGAGTAACAGGGGAGTTGTGTTGACAGACACCTGCAAGAATGTAATATGTGATGACCATAGGGGGCGCTGTGGGAAGATGGATGAATGAGTAAGAGAGAAGAAGAGTGTTACGTTGTCTGAGTTATGCCTGTACCCTGCTGAGAAAAAAAGAAAAGAGTTCGTGAGTAAAGAATTTGTTAATGGCACGTCTGACTCGTCTCTGCTACTGACCCACATAACAGATTGGACCCCTAACACAGATGATGATGAAGAGAACTCTAGTACTGGTTGATGGCTCTTGGTGAGCCATCAACCTGGTGTCCTCTTTTGTTGGCATCACCCCCCCAAGACCATGTGAAATGCTAGGATCGGAAGACCGAAAATTATGTTATGGTTTCCAGATTATCCACTGTGGAAACCTATAACAGATTCATGGAGGGTGTGGATCTTATGGATATACTGTCTGTCCTGTACAAGTACAGCTTCAAAACCAGAAGATGGTACTTGTGAATCTGGTGGCATAGTGTCACAGTGGCACTCATCAATGCTTGGTCCCTGTACCGAAGATACCTGAAAGCACTGGACCGAGAGGAAAAACACCATGCCCCTGAGACGATTTCAGGCATCAGTTGGCTTTGGTAAGAGCAGGAAAAGCAAAAGTCAGGGTTGGCAGACCACTCTCCTCTCCACCAGTGTCATCTCCACCACATTCCTCACCAGCACAATCACCAACACCACCACCACCACAGAGGAGGTGCTGATCAACCAGTGTGCCTCCGGAGAGATATGGTCAACCTCTTCCCAGTCTGGGAAAAGCGACAATGGTACTGTGGAAGATGCAACGCCCATATCTGTCTGAATAAGGACCGGAACTGCTTCCATGATTACCACATAGCATAATGAAAGTTATTGCCTTAACCGCTGTTTTCATGATTACCACTTGTCACAATAAAATTAAATTACTGTAAAAAGTAGCAGTTTGAAAAGAATAAGAGGCCGATGTTCTTCCATCGCCTGAAATACTGTTTTCATGCTTACTACTGCTCATAATACAAGAAAAAGTTACTCAAAAAGGCAGCAGTTTGAAAAAATAAAGAGGCCAGTGTTCTTGTTGAATAGCCTTTACTGCTGTTTTCATACTTACCACTGTTCATAATCAAAGAGAAAAGAAGGATGAGGTTCTTGCTGTATCGCCAGAATTGCATGTCATGCTGAATGTATCATTTACGAGACAAATGGAAAAACATATATGCAAAAAATGTTTTGTATTTTTTTTTTTTTTTTATTTTGTGAAAGGAGCAAACAAAGGTTCTAGATTCAAGAAATCAGAATGTTCTGTCCATTATTTCTGGGGCATTATAGGGTTTTAGAATAGGATCAGTTGCTTTGGCATTTTCTTGGCTTTTGGATTTCGCCGGTTCAGATAGTCATCAGGGACATGGAGGATCTGGCAGACGCCAGTTCATGTTCCCCAGCGTTTAAGCTTCTAGCATCATATAACTGTCATGCACTGAGCAAGATAGTGAAGAAGGATGAGGTGAAGAAAAAGGACAAATGATCACGCTACCCTGAGCCCTCTGGCTGTTTCTTTTGTCTCTTCTCTGTAGCAAGTGAGCATCTGGCAGAGCCAGGCTTTCCAGGTCTCCCTCCATGATTCTTTCATTCTCTCTATTGGTTTCTGTCAGCCGCTGACAAAGGCAACTTGACAGACAAATTCAGTGAAGCAGAACACCGTGCTCAGATGTAAGACTATTTGTTTTATCGGGAGCAAGTTGGGGAAGTAGCTTCTCCTTTTCTGCCTCGCCGGGCAATTTTGAATGGGGTGTCAACTAAATATCACCGTGAAGGTAATATAAAAAGGTGCGTGCCTGTAGGAAGAAGGATTTGTGCCAATTTAAGAAGCAGGTGGGAAAAGAAAAACCCTCTCTGGAACCTGCCAACACATTATATATTTAAGCAGTGTGATACAACTCACTTCTGTGTTTACAGAGGATGAAAAGATGTTCTTTTTAAAAATTCAGAGCATGTTGTTGGCATCGTTTCGTAGCCCATGAATCTCCTCAGTGTCTGATGGAAATGTTGCAGATGATAAGTGGCACGCATAACATAACTCATCTGTATTTCAAGGAGGAAAAATCATTAACCAAACACCTCCTGGTGACAAGAGAACAATCGTGACTGGATATTGGTTCACATTCAGGTCGGACAGCTAATCATGATAGGAGTACGTTAGGTAATTTTGTGCTCCGGTGGTTTCAGTAAAGCTCTTTGATACGTACATTTCAAAGCTAAAAACAGCTTATCTGATCAGCAGGTATTTTCTTTTTTTTTAAATAATAAATTACACACAAGGTAATGTCAAAATAAGGGGACCACCCAAATGCCAACGTTGAGAATCCCCTCAGCGGCAGAGAAGATCTCTATTCAAGATCCATTTCCTGGCAACGTCTCTGAATTAGTTGGACCAATATCTCATGCAACGCAACACTGAAGACTTTTGTTCTGGGATGCAGCTCTTCACGACCACATGACGACAGCACCACCGTGATGATCACGCAGCTTTAGTCGAGCACAGTAAGGTGGAATTGATGCTTTGTTATACCAACTGAAAATTATTCATCACATGCAGTTGTGTCTAAAATAATAGTGTTTAAAAATAAAAGTAAAGCCCAAAATCCCTACAAAAGCTTTTACTGCCATACATGTAAATGCATCGGGAACGCTGCACATTCATATTCCAGATCCAAACGTGAAGAAACATTTATTACCTCCATCAGGTTATGTTTTTACCGGTGTTTATCTGTTTGTTTGTCTGTGTCCAAGATAACTCAAAAAGTAATGGATGGATTTTGATAAAATTTTCAGGCGTTGTCAGAAATGTGAAAAGGAAGAACTGATTTTATTTTTTGTGTGATCCGGAAGAAATCCTGGATTCTGGATCACTTTCAAGTTTTCAATATTTGTTGCACTTGGCAGAGGTCTGCGCTCTCCGAGTGATTTTCTTGTTAAAAAAATGATTACTTTACAGAACGTGAAGAAAAAGTAATACGAGGTTGTTGAAAAGAATAGGATCTTTCTTTCCAAACTCATTTACTGTATAAACTGAGAAACGCTTGATGATTTATCTTTCCTGTGAATCACTGAACTAATATTTAGCTGCACAACCAGAGTTTCTGAGATCTTCTTCACATCTGTGTTACATGAAGTCGACCAACTTCTGTCACCTGTGAACAGGTGTTCCAGCTCTGGACCGTTGAACTACAGTCCACAATTCCTCTGCATGTCTTAAGTCAAAAGTCAGCATTTTTCACGTCACCCCACCAGTTTGGATCAAGGTCTGAGGATCGGGCTGGTCACTAATCTGGTCAGTCTGGAACCGAGATGCTGCAGCCTACTGGTGTGTTTGGGTTCATTGTCTTGTTGAAACACCCATTTCAGGGGCATTTACTCTTCGATGAATAATTTTTTATTTATTTTTTTGTCAACTATAGAACTTTGCAGGGTCTTTTTGGCTTCACACAGATATCTAACTGTTACAGAACCCCCAGACTTGGATCTTCTTTGGTCACTCTGGAGCTGATCATTGGTAGAGTCACCAGTTTGGTGATTCCTTCATCCATTCGAATGTTTTTTTTTCTTTTCTTCCACATCTTTCTGGTTTTGGTTACCATGGAGATGATTATAGCTGAGCAGCCTTTCATTTTTCTGAACTTTTCCTTTCTCAAATCAACTTCTTAATCAAAGTACACTGTTCTTCTGAGCAAAGTCATTTTACTCAGATTTTCAGGGAGAATTGCGCTATAACCAGTATGCAGAAACATTTGCTGCCTGTTTTTTCACTGAATGAATGACATCACGAACTGAACCCCACACTATGATCTTTTTTTTTTTTTTTTTTGACCAGCCAAATACTTACTTTTCTTCACTTTCTGTAAAGTGATAACAAATTTTGTACATTTTTTCCTTGTGATTTGGAATAGATTGTGCAGTGTTCCCAATGTATTTATGTGTGCCGAAATAAACTAATTTTTTTAATCACACCATTATTTTCAACCCCACTGTACAAGCTGTGCTGCCCCCTCTCTGTCCTGTAGTGCATTGACTTTATCGTTTTGAACACAACTGTATGGTATTGCCTAAAATAATGTACAAAGACAACATTCATACTTGTTGAATGTTGCAAACAGCTGAAATAACTGACATGGATCAGATTATGTTGGTTATAGCTTCTGAATGTCAGTTTAAAATAATTGCTCAACTCACTATATATTCAATATATTGACAAAACATTCAAGGCTGGGGTCATGACATTTTGTCCAAATGAGTCTTTTTCACAAGCTTTTCAATCTCCAGGCTTTTCAGTCTGCCTTTCAGGATTTCAAGGATATTTTTTACCCTTTGAAGAAATAAATAAAAAAAGACCATCTTCCCATCCTGCTATATTTTCGGATCTGTGCATATATCGACAATTCATCCTTGAACTTCTTTTGAGCCATTTTGTTTAATGGAGCCATTTTGGAGCTCTTCTCCCTCACGTATCTTTTGGTTGAGTTTGTGCCACACAACACATTCATCTCTATTACTTACTTATTGATACATGTGCATCTTCTTTACAGATCGTCACGTCTCATAGTTCTGATTGTTTGTTTTGCATTGTGTTAATGTGTTAAGATAAAATAATTTATTATTGGCCTATAACCTGCATATATCCCTTTGTGTCATGGCTTGGTCGGGTCATGACACAGACATATTAGCATATGCTTGCAACTAGTGCTGGGTATCATCGGAAATTTTTTGATAAATACCAAAACCAAAACCTCATCTTAGATTCAGATTCCTGAATAATACTTGTTTTTTTCATATGCGTAAAAAAAGTTGTATACATGAGTTATTTTAGGCATTAATGTTTAAAGACTTTGTTTATTTTTTTTTTTTTTTTAATTCACATCCACCCCCTACCCTCTGTTTGGGGACAGAGTGCATTTACCCAAAGGTAAATGCACACAATACATACATACCATATATGTCTGGGAATGGTTAAATGTATCTAATCTTTATTCACTGTGCTTGTGAGAGTTACTGTAAATACTGTTGTTGTGATAATATTGATAATAGGAACATGTCAACTCTACTAATTTCTGCAGCAGTGAAGCCGAAACAATTGTATAAACTGCTAAGAACAAAACATGAAGAATAGCACATGGTTTTGGTGCAGAAGGCAGTGAATAATCATTACCTGCTGAAGGAAAAGAAGTGACTTCTATTCTGAAGAAGCCTAATGACAGTCTTCTACTTCTGCAAAGTGTGAAATCCCAGGTCACTATAACCTGGCTTTGCAGTTGTTCCAATATTTCTGGCATTTTAAAATAAGTTATATGCATGAAAAATCATTTTCCACAAAGGCACACGTGCAGACACACACACACAGACACACTCACACACACCAGTGCTGCAAAATACCTGTGCACCCCCATTACAGCAACTGTCACAGTCATGTCAAAAGCAAAATTGAAGACGTTTTTTGTTTCCTCATGAAAAAAAAGAGAATGACATATTTTAGAAGCAGCTTGGTGACAAAAAATATTCCTATTAGTCCCATATAACACAATTTTGATCTATATTGATCAACCACCACAACAGACATTTTACTTTGATCACGACCCAAAAACCCTCTGGGTTAGTTAAACCATGCAGCCTAAATCCCTCTTTTTCAGTGTAACGCATTTGGTCTTGCCCTTCCCCTGCTCCTCGCTCACTCTGCTGTTACCATCCTAAACCTATTAGACGTGTCACTGCCAGTCATGTGCCACAGTGATAGAGACAATTAGACGATGTTTCTATTTCATCTGAAAGCATCTAAAGGGGGTGAGGGCTGACCCCGCGAGGAGACGGATGCATCAGCTGGGCCGATCTGTGCTACGCTTGAAGTTTACAGGGCAAAACCTGCTGACACATAATGCTTGTGTATGCAAAAAAAAAAAAAAAGAAACATCGCTACTAAAATGTTTATTTAGTGCTTTATCAATTGTGCACGTCTAATCACGCACCTGTGACAGCTAGTTGGATCTATGACAGTCAGCTGACACCCTTTTACACAGCAACTGAAGCAATCATGTGCGCTAGTGCAACATGATTCTTAATCGAGAATGTGTTCTGAGCATAGAACATTTAGAGTTTTACGAACCACAGAGTCCATCAGGACTCAAATATAATATATAATGCAAGCAAAGGGAGGCGAGAATATGCACTTTCAAAGAAAAAAAAAAGAAAAGAAAGGTTTGTGATGAAAAAATACATTGAGGTAAAGTCAATATTAGCATGGCAGCTAAGGTTCAATGTTTTGAGGGGGGTCTCTTCTATTCAAAATAACAAACTATTCTGCTATTCACGTAACAGTGTTGTTAAATATACGACATGAGGACCATCGGGAAGCATGTACAGTACGTTACTTTCCATTAACAAGTCACCTTAAAATAAACAGAGCTTAATAAATAAAAAATAAATTAAATTGCTCGCAGCCAGGCAGCAACCTTTTCCATTGAGGCCCTCTATAAACAGCGGCCCAAAGAAACTGTTCTATTGTTTACTTATGCTATTCACTGTGCCTTTTAATTGCCCCTTGGGGAGAAATGAAGTGATTGAACTGAAATTAAAGATGACTTGAAAATAAGGTGTTCCAAATTATGTTATGGTGGCAAGTTCTTCCATTTCCTACCACCAACTGACATTCACTTCAAGTTCACGTGCACCTTCCAGTTCAAATAATTTTCTGCCCGGGTGCCTAAATAAATCCTAGAGGTAACTTAGATATTTTGCAGGTAAAATATCCTTTTTTTTCCCCTGCTGCATTAAAAAAATAAAAAATAAATAAAATCTAAAGAAATCACTAAGACTGCTATTAAAGCTACATTCAATTCAGTTCAATTCAAATCTATTTGTATAGCCTCTGTTATAATGTCCAGTTGTCTGTAGGCTCTTTACAGAGACTCAGAGCATGACCCCCGATCAAATGTCATTAACTAAAATTATAATATTAAATCCTAATCAAGGATAATGGTCTGCGATGGACTGGCGTACTGTCCAGGGTGTACCTCTGCTTTATGCCTGAAGAGAGCTGGGATAGACTCCAGCAGATCCTCGTGACCCTGCAGAGGATTAAGCGGGCATAGATAATGGATGGATGGATGGACGGATGGATGGATGGATAGATAATGGCAAGTAAAAAACTCCCACAGGGGGAGAAAAAAAACATTTAAGCCAAACAGTTGAAAAGAAAAACTCCACTTTGAGGGAGAAACCTTGAGCAGGACCTGGCTCATATGGGGGGACCTTCCTGCCGAAGGCCAGCCGGGTAAAGAGAGAAAAAGAGAAGAGACAGGACAGAGAGAGGATGGAGGACAGAGAGAGGAGAGCACACAAATGACTGAATGAAATGACTACGTATATAAACAGATGGAGGTAGCAGAGGACTAGGTCGCCGGTCATCAGCCAGTCAGCACCCCGAACACATCTACACACACAGGTGGAGGTAAACGCTGGGATGGACAGAGGATGGAACTGCAAGTCAGGATGCAACTCTGGAAACTCTGGTCTGCAAACACACAGAAAGAAAAGAGAAAAAACAGGGGCAAAACAGCACAACAAACTAGAGGAAAATAAAATGGAGCACAGTTACAGTAACAAGGTGCTCCTAATTAATTATGGATTGAGCTGGAGGAGGAGGAAGGGAGGAGGAAGACACCACTCAGCAGACCATGTTGGTGTCTCCCTGCAGCGTAGACCTACAGCAACATAGCTATGACGAAGCTGTGATTAAGACGAGCCTACTCTAGTCTTAGCTCCTACAACTATGGCTGTAACAATTCGCTCTAACACTATTGTTTAGACTAACTGTAGGCTTTACTAAACAGAAATGTGTTCAATTAAATTTTAAAGATGGAAGTGGTGTCAGCCTCCTGAACCCAAATTGGAAGCTGGTTCCATAATAAAGGTGCCTGGTAGCAGAAGGCCCGTCCTCCAAATCTACTTTTGGATATTCTAGGAACGATGAGTAATCCTGCACTCTGAGAGCGGAGAGCTCTATTTGAAGCATAACGTTCGATCAGGTCTTGTAGATAACAAGGAGCTAGGCCATTAAGGGCCTTATATGTGAGAAGGAGAATTTTAAACTCAATTCGAAATTTCACGGGAAGCCAATAGAAGGAGGCTAACACGGGAGAGACGTGATCTCGCTTACGGATTCCTGTCAGCACCCTCGCTGCTGCATTCTGGATCTGTTGGAGGCTATTCAGCGAGCTTTACGGACATCCTGCTAACAATGCATTACAATAATCCAGTCTAGAACTGACAAACGCATGGATTCATTTTTCAGCACCACCCAGTATTCTACATCCTGTTAGCTGTAAATGCTGCTGTGTTAATCTAACAAGAAAAAAAAAAAGCCTGAAGATGAGTTCTTTCATGTGGGGAATAATTTGCAACACTGTACCAAACAATAGCAAATAGATCTTAAAACTATAGAACTACCTAACATCAAATCAGTTCTGAAATTCAATGATACATTTTTCTCTGTTGCACTTTTTGTTTTTTTTTTTGTTTTGTTTTTTTCCCACATTTGTCATAACTATGCCATGATTCCCCTTACATACTTGAAAATGAATCAAGATCTAATTTTGACAAGTTAGTAATTTAATCTAATGACAGCTTGTTTCCTCCAATCTGCCACGCTGCAATCAAGCAATTGGCAAGAAGCTGAGCACAGCAGTCTTTCATCAGCAGCAGTTCTTCACCAAAAGTTTGCTTGAAGTAAACAAATACTTGACATTCTTATTTCCATTCAAGATGTCCCTGAATGCTTTTGCAATAATCACAAGTAATCTTAAAATGCTTTTTATCCTTTGCCTTCACAGCCTCGTTTTTTTGTCTATTTACATTTACATGATAATGAACCTGTTTACTTGTAAGCAGTGTGACCTTCTTGTCAAAAGACAACCTTCCGCATCATCATGTCATCCAGGCAACTTTACAGTTATTTCCAAATAAAATGCTTAGAGTCAGATGATTGCATGCTAATTTGCATCGAGTACAACTTCAGCTGAGGGCAGACCTTGCACAGACTGAGCATCCAGCAATGCCACAGCAGAAAAGCAAAAGCTAGTTGAATGAAGGAGGCAGCCTTTCGGCCAAATTACTGTCAGGTCCTCGAAGGACGATTCGACCATTTTCTCCCACCTAAGCTTTAGCAGAGACCTGATACATTCCTGGTGGTTTCCTGCACTCACTACAGAAAAAAAACAGGACGGATTGATGACCTGATCTCTGAATTTCTTGCTGCAATCTCCCTAATTGCCTGGCCTTTGTGGACTAATTGCTTGTCTACTGCAACATGGTGCAAGTGTTGAAACAAGGACTCCCCTTAGAAGTAAAGGTTTGCCATCTTTAAAAGCTGCTTGTTTAAAATCAGGGAGATCCTGAAATCCAGACATATCATGGTCTCTTTGGCACGCCGCATCCTGAACAGCGCAGCGTGACTGCACTTAGATCTAATACAACTTTTGTCACTAAAATAAAAACATTTTTTTCTACTAGAAATTACTCTTTCTGCTGGGTCCATTTGTGTGATATTTATACCTGCACATACTGTTGCATTCGTTACTGTAACTTCTATAAGTTCTTGTGCCGTTAATACACTTAGGGCCCGATCTTCAGCCAGATCTCCTAAAGGGGGAGAAAATTTAGGGATAGCGGGTAGCGGGAGGGGCGTTCCCCAGCAAAGAACGCAATCTTCCACTTTCCTAAACCCGCTATACCACCTGCACTACCTGCTATATTATGCATAGGAGTGGTTAGGGCGTTCTACCTGTTAAACCAATCAGTTCGTCAGAAGCCACTGCCTTTAAGAGCAGGTTGTGCTACCCGCAAGCCACTACCCGCAAACCGCTATGGAGCGTCTTCTCATCCAGATTAGAGCAACTCTCGTGCGCAGCTCGTCTGGGACTCTGCTGTAGAGCTTCCTCCTCTTCCTTCCTCCTCCTCCGCACTGATATATACATAAAAATATTTTTACACCGACAATTCCTATCGGCTACCTGAAAGTCCCAGATAGTCGCCGTGCTCCCAGTAAACACACTCTGGTCGTCTATGGTTTAACTGGCGAGCAAGCCGTTTAAGACTATCTCTGCTATTTTCTCAGGGGTTCAACTGAGGCCAAATCACACTTTTTATACAAGAGATAATTTGAGAAATAGAGCCATTTGTGCACGTCCACATGTGACCAGGTGGACGCACATTGATGCTATTTGGATGTGCTCTTGTACGCGCCAACAAACTCGGTATCTTGCGATTGCGGGTTGCGGGGTCAGACCACCCGCTACCCGCTACCCACGATCGCAAGATACAGAGTTTGCGGAAAGGGCAAAAGACACACCAATTGCCACACCTACAATGTGAGTAAGGGAGTCGGCATAACGGGTAGCGGCTTTAGGCAGTAGAAGATTGCATTAGCGGTTGGCGGAGGTTCCTATACCCACAATTTGCGGGTAGCGGTTAGTGGGTAGCGGCTAACGGGAAGTGTACGATCGGGGCCTTAGACTACTATTGGTTCTTTTTTTTTTTCTTTTTTTAAATACAGTTAAATTAGTTGTACAGCACACTATGTTCACCGTATGTCTGCAAATACTGTTACCTTAAACCAGGGCTTTTCAACTCCAGTCCTTGAGGGTCCCGCTCCCGCCTGTCCTAGGGCTTCCACACATTGCACATTTATGGACAGTCGCAGATGAAGCATCAGTGTAATCCAAGATGTAAGATGATGAACTGCCATCACACTGATCTTGCAACCAAAGACCACCCGATATAAATTTCTGACAGTGTCAGAAATCCTACCACTCCGTCTACTTACCTGCCAAAAAAAATGCAACTTGAAATGACGCATTGATTATTGCAACATACCGCCATTCCAAAGAAAATCAAGAATCCAAAGTTAGCCTCTTCTCCTAACTATGACCAGGAAACACATTCTTCTCCTTCGCAGCTTTTCTTTTATGCATTTTGGCACACGTAAATGTTAACCGTCAGCGCTTACAAATTATGCAGTTCTACATCTGCCACATCTTCCCATCAGATGTAGCCTACACTTCAGGAGGGGTCATCATCGTACAGTCTGCACATACCATTCTGGACATTGTGCCCGAGATTAGGCAAATGCAAATTGTACAGTGCAAGATGTTGTAATCTTATACGACTGCAGAAATCGTGCAGTCAAAAGGAGCCCTTGGATGTTCAATGAACCTGATTCAGATGATGGGCTTGTTAATAGACTTGATGACAAGCTGATGACGATCCAGTCCTTTCAATAAGGTGCAATGAAGCAGAGAAAAATCCAAGACATGCAGGACAGCAGCCCTCATGGACTGGAGTTGATGAGCCCTGCCTAAAACTCATGTTTTACAGCTACGAGTTCACCACCTTTACTATCAGCATTCCTACTACTATAGCATTACCTGCTATGAGTTCTAATTATACATAATCATCACCATTATCATTCCAATTTTATTTTACTTACACAAAAGGGTGGATATGATTGAAAAAAAATTGCACACACACACACACACCACCAAATTCCATTACTCTGCTGACCGCATTGATAATCTTGGTAGCGGTGGACAAAATGGCAAGAGCTCGACTGGACCATATGAGCTGACATGTCACATTACTTCCAACGCCCTTCTGTCAGATGCTGATTGCCCACATTAAAGCATATGACTTTTGAGATAAGGTTGCCATGACATTTTCTAGATGGGGTTTGAAAAACGTCTGAAACAAAAGGCCGGTTAAATGGATTCCATTCTCCGCAGCGGCTTTGATACATTCTTATCGACAGGCTTATTCCCCGGTAGAATAGGATGTGCCAGGGGAGGAGACTAATGAAACAAACGGAGACCTCTATTCCCTTGACACACTGAATCTAAACCCACCTACTTATCCTGCGGCCCTGCCAAGCTCCAACTGGCTCTCTGTCACGATCGTAGTGGGTTGAAAGGTAAAATTCAAATGTGATATGTATTTATGATATTTTAACAACTTTTTATTACAATCTTAATCTAAAAGAGTGAAAGGGGAGAGGAAAAAAGAATCAAGCATTCCTGCTGGTTGGAAATGCACTGATGCGCAGTATGTAGGGACGGACTGACAATGACTCACGACAGTGACAAGTCTTTGGAGCTCAGACTCCTGGTGAGATTGGATCCACAGTGACTATACAGCAGTATAAATAACTCCACCAGTGGATTAGATGAGGGAGCTCACAGCAGGCTGTTCATACCACTTAGACTGAAGGAAATAAACACAGGTACCAGGTGAAATGTCCAACAGCTATTGTGGCAATGAGGGACAGGGCTCCTGGGGCAATATGTTGAACTTTCTGGATGACAATGGGATTGAGGAATGGAACCACTGCACAAAAAAGTTGATAATACTTTTTTTCTTTCTTTTTTTTTTTTCTTTTGGGGGGGGGGGGGGGGGGGGGGGGGGGGGACAAAGAGAGAGCACCTTGGAGTTTTTAGAAGAGGAAAGCGATCTAACGGCCCATTTCTACCAACTAGCATAGTCGCCAGGTACAGTACAGCAAACAATTATTTGCGTTTCATTCATCAAAAGTTGTGAACCACACCAATCAGCTTATTGGTCAAAGAATCACCTCTTCTGTACGGTATGGGAGTAAAACACTTGTGCTTCAACAAAGCTAAACTACGTCTTTTAAGGAAGAAAGAATACAACCTGATGGATGTCCTCCATCTCTGTCCTTTTATTAACTGAGCTGCATTCTTCTTTCTTCATTTTTATTGACTGAAAACATGGTGCTGCACAGGCGTGATGTCACAGGTATGATGTCACAGTTACATGGTAGGTTTAGCTACAGGCGGACACAGCTGGCAGTGGAAATGCTGCCTGGATCAGGGCTTACCGTCCCAACCTGAGCTGTACCGCCAAGTGAGAATTTGTGTCTTTTGAAACAAAGCTCTCCAATAAACCCCGACTTGGGATAATGTGATCCCATTACCTAAAGCCTCTAATCATGTAGCCTCTGCCAGTGGTTTTGGCTTCCATTGTTTTCAGAGGATATCTAGATAAGAGATACAAAGACCAATTTCTCCTGTTCTGTGTGAAGGTCATTGACTTGAATGCAAATAAAGTAAAAAAAAAAAAAAAAACAAAAAACATTTATTTGACTGCCTTAGTTTTCCAGATATTACTTTAGTTGTGTTTTATACTGCTTTATTCTTAAATGATAACCACACGCTTTATACCTGGACCCAGATAAGTCTGCTCATACATGATTAGTCATGTTTCGTAGGGGGGTAAAATAATACTCTGCTTCCTGTACCAAACTCTTGTCCCTTGCATGGAGATACAGAGAATTTATATGCAACATCCAGAAAACAGAGCCTATTTAGATCCAACTATCTAACAACTGCAGTAAACACCAACGCCATCAACACCAATGCTGCTCAGAAGTCTTATGATCATTTACTGTAAAGAAGACAAAAAAAACAACTCAACGATTACTCCAAGCCTTCGTGTTCAACAGAAACATTTTGCTTGGCACTCTGTAACTCACAATATAATGTGTTTGAATTAATTGTCAGGGTGGAATTATTTCAGTTAATTAATATTCTTTCATTTAAAAATTGGTGGTTTTGTTTGTTTTTATGCAAGCAAAGTGTTAAAATGTTTCTCCAGTACAAATTTGGACAATTAATCAGGACCTTTAAGTGATTTTGTGGTCTTTTGTGGTTGAATCTGTCTTTCTCAATTGTAGACTTTTCCTTGGCTTCTTTTTCATTTGTACCGTGTCTGTGATTCTAATTAAGATCTCTTAACTTAATGACTTTTGCCATGAACACTCTTTGGGATATTCCCTTTTGTATTTTATAATTATACAGGAGTTTTTGCTGAGAAAGATGTTCGAGTTTATACAATGTGAAGCAGCAGAAAACAGCAGCAGCGCCTGAATGTCACGAGTCTTATTTTTGTTCCAGCCATTCACTCATAACAATTCACTCATAACTGACAGGTGAAACCTGCTGAAAGATAATCTATCATCACAGAGGAAGCTGATGAGGATCTCTTTTGTGGAAGGAGCAAAGATGTCCTGCAGGACACAGCAGTGCACAGAAACATCAAAGTACTGAGAATCGAGTAATCTCAATCAATAGCCTTCCTGAGAAATGTGTCTTGAGGAAAAAAGGAACAAATGTGGAGACAAAGAGGAAGGATAGATCCAGCATAAAGGGGGTTTTCTTTCCTAAATGCATCCGGATTCTTGAGTATTTTGTTTCCCGGGTCGCTGCGATGACAGAGCGTCAGGAAATCACTGTTAGCATCAATTCATCATCTCTGAAAAAGCAGCACACATAATGAGACTTATCAAGGACTCAGTGTCTGCCTCTAAATGGCTTTACAACAATGTTAGCAGCACTGAATCCTTTTAGGCTCTTTTTGTCCTTTTGCAATATTTCATACTTTTTCCTCATTTCAGATCCCTTGTTTGTTCCAAATTAATTCAGCCAAGAGGATAAAAACAAAGTCGCATTACAGTATGTGATAATCTGATCCTGTATTGGAGTTTCTTCTGGCGCACAAATTATGACCTAATGAACATCTATTTAACACTGAGGGAAGAAAAGAAACCCATTACGTAATGCATAAAGCAGGAAGAGGTTGTCTGATCAACATCTTCCAAATAAAAATATTCACATATTTTTTTTATGTGAATAAAATATTTGGAAAATGCACATGATCACAGTCAGTCTATGACTATGTAGCATCTTCAAAAACATATTAAAATAGACTGCTGTTCCAGAAAAAGATATGTTCCTCCAAATGACTTGCTAATTTAGCAACTGAAGTGAACTTGTTCTTTTAAATTTTTAAGCCTCAGGTTTACTGCTAAACCTGGTACTTTGGGAGTAAGTTTCAACTAAACATCACTAATGAATGTATCTGGTTTTGTTGACTCACATTTAATACAAACTGGTCGGGCCAAAGAAGGATCGTATCCACCTAAAATACTGGCAAAAGCTTAAATTCATCTCAAACAGAGAAAATTGTCCACAAGTGGCATCTTTTAAAGGGCTGCCAGTTTGTCTCGGACCAACTGCTCCAGCTGCTGAACATTTGATCACATGTATTTGGCTGAAAAGGTAAGTTCACATGGAAAAGACCTCAATCTAAAACATGATAAATATGTTCCATTTTCCATTAGGTTGTGTTTCTCAGAACCCTGTAAATATACACCCCAGCCCCAAAGAATAAAGGTTTTTAAATGAGAGTCTGATTTAGCACAACAAAGTAGAAATTATATATTATGTAAACCATCTTTTCTGCATAAGCACAATGTCTATTATTTTCCTGCAGAAAATAATCATTCAACTATCAGAAAAACTGCAGATTAATTTAGTCGAAAAACTTTTTTCACTCTCAAGTCAAATGTTTGCTGGATAGCAGGGGGGGCGGCATTTTTCTTTTCTAAACAAAAAGATTGATGAGGATAATTGCTAGCTGCAGGTTAAATCGTGATAATTATTAGATTGTCATCAGGCTATTGTTGGTGCAGGGGAAAAGGATGGTGTAATTGCTGAGAAACAAAGCACAACAAATAAGAAAAAGCTGTGATTTATGCATTTGGCTAGTTAAAGAGAGAGCCTGCTCCATTTTCCTTTTTTTTTCTCTCTTCTCTCTCTCTCCAGTGTACTTGCTTCAGTTCAGACTGTTCAAACTGTCCACCCCACTGAGCTGCTGATGCTCCTCACATTAGGACACGAAACAATAGTCCCTGCACCCAGAGATATTTTTAACACGAGGAGCTCCTTTTCTCTCTCCTTCCCTCAGCTGTCATGTTGCACTTCTACCGAACAACCCGATGTAGTACTTCAGTTTCCTCCCACAAAACCATAAAAAGGTTCTCTGCAGAAAAAAACGGATTCTTCTAGTACGTACATTATCTTTTATTTGCTAAGACATGGGAGTGTCCTATACTCCCTCCAGGTATTCTCGGACGAGCTCATTGGATACAAAGTATTTGTTTTACCTGTAAAATTTAGAACCAATCAGATTTTATAGGTCTGCGTGTTGGTCTGACTGTATTACTTCACACATCTGGCCATTAAGCTTATTTGTCTTCAGGCAAGATATTTGTTTTGGCCCAAAAGGCAGCTGGGTCTGTGAATGCGCCAATACGAACAAGTTTGACTCCTGTCTGTCCTCGTCTTCCTGCCTGTGTCGGCGTATAGTTGCAGGACAGGCAAGGGAGATAATTACAGACACATCATCTTTAATTAGTGAGAAATACAGACACATCAAGATGATGACTCAGAATGCTTTATACATTTGTAAGATAGTAATTTAATGGTTATTTTTCTCGCTTGATAAATGCTGTGTTAGTGCATTATTGCTTAATTTCTTTTTAGGCATTTTAATTTTAAACATGTAATGCAAAATGCTGGTTAGAGAGAGAGCTTGTTTTGTTTTATTTTTTCTTTTTTGCAAATTCTGTGTGTGGTTTGTTGATAATCGGTTGATCTGATTTCTAGCAGAAGGGAAAAAAAAATAGCCCTGGAAGACCCATACTGGTAGACCTCTCACCTCTTTCACCAAAACCGTTCTGAGTTGGGTTAGTGTCCAACTTCGGGCCAATTCTTTGGCACAGGTTCAGGAAGAGCTGCATGGAAGAACTGGTTCCAGGGGCAGGATTCTCATGGCCAACCAAAACATGGCACTTGTCATTGTTACACATCTTGAGCTTTTAGTGAAGAAGCTAACTAAAAACAAAAGAACACACCAACTTAAGTTGCTAGTGGAGTCGTCATCTCTTTGTACTAAGGTTGTTGACCAAAGTGCAACAACCTGTGTAGTTGTTGTGTAACATATTTAGCAGTGGAATGAAATGCCAATACTTTAAAGAATTTATGTTAAAAAAAAAAACAACAAATAAACTATTCAAGCTTATATCCTTTATGTTTAAAAAAAAAGAAGAACAAAAGAAAACTGCGCTTTAACATATGAGCAGTACACAAACAATTTGGAGTGGAAGAAAGACTTCTCAGTGTTTGTGAACATTGTAGCTTATTTCCTCCTTTATGTGACAGCTACTGAAAGCTTAATAAGGCTGCTCATGTTATATTTAGCAAGATTGGGACTATTTCTAGAAACTGGAGTCTCACATAAAGAGAATTCCAGTGTTAAGATAACCATATTACCGACATAATGCTAATGCTAAATCACTACCTCAGTCTAACTATTCAAATGGGATTGTTTTTCCACCTACTGACTCAAGAAGAGGGGAAGTTGCAAGGCAGTTATTGGGCCACACACCATGAGTTACATAGACCGCATGGTTTGTGAGACAAAGGACCACTGAAATGACTGCAACCCCCAACATGCTTTGCAACGTTTTATTGTTTTATGGCAAGGTGTGAAGGGACATCATGCCCGTCTTACTAGCTGAGGACCCTCTCCTCACAGCAGGGATTCCTGGCAAAGGCGGATCACGTCCCTTCACATAAATACCGGCTTCCTCCTTCCTCCTCTCTCTCTGACCTCCTTCACCTGAAGCTGCACATCTCTCTGGTCTGCTCCAGCAAGGTAAATAGCCGAAGGCCTGCATTTCCCTGGCGACCTGTCCGCCTATCCCTCTGGTTGTCCAATGACAATCACACGCCTTGTCCGATTGTGACACGCCATATGGAGTGAGCCGCGACGTATGGAAGAAGCGACGCGTAGGAATCACCCGCGCGTCTCGGACACGTGATCAGCCTCAGACGAACCGGGAAGGAACACAGCCTGGCTGCCATTGCTGCGTAACGCCCCATCGCTATCTCGCTTGACCACAAAGAGAGAAAGAGGACGAGAGCTGCTCCTGAGTACCAGTGGAGCGTACGTTCAAATCTTTTCCTATACTACCAATCCTGGATTATCAATCCAGTTTCACGGACCCCACAACACCATCGATCACTTCCGGAGTGATCCACGTAAGAGGCTTTTGTGTCTGGGGAGAGCTTGATTTAGTTTTGTTTGGCAATTCCATTTTCTCGTGTGTCCCATATGCTTAGAACCGGACCATCGGTCCCACCGTAACTGAATTTCGTTCATGTGTTTTTTTATTGCGAAAAGCAACTCCACTCTCCATTTCCATCCATCCATCCATTATCTATACCTGTTTCATCCTCTAAAGGGTTACGGGGATCTGCTGGAGCCTATCCCAGCTGTCTACGGGCCAAAGGCAGGGGTACACCCTGGACACGTCGCCAGTCACTCTCCATTTCTCAGTTCAAAATCAAAGCAGCTCTGTGAAGTGGCTTCACATCGCTGCATCTGTGGGAAAACGACAGAGTTGCTGTTGCTAGTCGTGAAGGACTTTCTAGCTTTGTTGTATTTACTCTGTCTTTTCTTTCCTATTTCTCCTTACTAACAATCTTCGTGATGAGGTTACACATGACCTAGTCCGTCATCTTGTAGCGCCCTATCGCATGAGTCATCTTGGTGGGGAACGAGAACATCCTGTGATCTTGTCCGCCATCTTGTTAAGGGACGAGTGACAACGTGATTTGGCCGCCATCTTGAAGTCCTCCTCACAGTATTAAGTCATCTTAGTTTATCACATTTTAGTTTTAGTGTTGTGTCATTTCTTGTGCTGACTTTTAAAGCAACAGAGAAAAACTGGGATTCAGTTTATAAAGACTGCATGGGATCATATATATGTAAATACTCTTGGATCCAGATGCCCATGCTTTTAAAAAAAAGTTGCCAAGTAAATCAGATGCTGCTATCAGAAACTGAACATCTTCAAAAATAAATATTGTTGGGCGATTTAATATCAACCGCTGGTGAAAAACAAAATTAAAAAAAAAGGTACATCTCATATATATATATATATATATATATATATATATATATATATATATATATATATATATATATATATATATATATATATATATATATTAGGGCTGTCAAAGTTAACGCGTTAACGCGTGATTAACGCAAAATAATTTTAACGCAACTAATTATTTTAACGCATGATTAACGCGAGACTTAGCCTGGCCATAGAGTAGGTTTAATGAGCCTCGGGCCCCGCCGTAGTTGTAGTCCTGTAGTCCTCCGTAGTCCTGTCAAAACAGGAAGTCGTGCACTGACGTCGACGGCCATGCCGCAGACAGACAGACCTAAACATACCAACTTATCCCAACTACTGCTAACGGAGGTAAGTTCAGCTTCAAAACCTTGCCTGATGGCTAACTCCACAAGATAAATGTTGTTTGTGTTTGCTGTCGATGTGAATTTAGTTACCACTGGAGTCCAACTACTCAAGTATCACTTGTCGGCTAATCAGAGCGCGGATGCAGAGAGCCCCCCCCCCCCCCCCCCCCCCCCCCTCTCATTTGAAGCAAACCGCGAAAATATTTTGTATATGAAGAACATAAGAGAAAATATTGAGTATATATATAATATATAATGGATTTGGCATTGCAGCAATAAATAAACATGCATTTGTTTTGCATAAAGCCAAGCATTTGTGTACTCTCATGTTAGGCAAGGCAACTTTATTTGTAGAACACAATTAGTACACAAGGCAATTCAAAGTGCTTTACAGATGCATAAAGTCACAAGAAGGCAAATAGAATCATTCCATACAAGCATAAAAATAATCAATAATAAATAAAATTAATTAATAAAAAAATTAATTAATTAAATTAAATTAAAAATGAAGAGTGCAGATAAAATCCTTCCAGTCATCATCTTCACATCTAAACAGAACTGTTTTCAGTCTGGATCTGAACATTGTCAGAGTTCAGGTCTGTCTCACATCTTCTAGAAGACTGTTCCAGATTTTAGGAGCATAAAATTGAAATGCAGCTTCACCTTGTTTAGTCCTGACTCTGGACACCAGCAGGAGACCACTACCTGAGGTTCTCAGAGTCCAGGTTGGTTCATATGGATCTAACATGTCAGAGATGGACTTTGGGGCCATGAAGAGACTTGAACACAAGTAGAGCTGTTTTAAAGTCTATTCTCTGAGTGACAGGAAGCCAGAGACCTCAGGACTGGACTAATATGGTCATATTTCCTGGTTCTAGTCAGGACTCGTATACAAGGACAAGTAATACAACTTGAAAAAGATCTGTATAAGGTAGATTTAGAACAGATAAAAATATGCGATTAATTTGCGATTAATCATGATTAACTATTGACAGTCATGCGATTAATCTGATTAATTATTTTGAGAAATTGACAGCCCTAATATATATATATATATATATATATATATATATATATATATATATATATATATATATATATATATATATATATATATATATATGTAGTATAGTGTTATGCAGTACTTATGTGGGTGGGGGGTGCAAAATGTTTTCTTCTTACTGGGGGGATGCAGCAGAAAGTAATTGAGAAGCATTGTTCAGAGCAGGGGTGGCCAACCCTGGTCTTCAAGGGCTGCAAACCTGCATGACTTAGATGTTTCCCTGCTTCAGAACACCTGATTTACATGAATGGGTCATTAACAGACCTGAAGACCTGGATGACAAGCTGATGGTGATCCATTCATTAGAATCAAGTTTGCTGAAGCAGGGAAACATCTAAGACATGCAGGGATGTGGCTCTCGATGACCAGGGTTGAACACCCCTTGTTTAGAGAAACATGTGACTCCCATCCAGATGTCACTTTCAGGGAAGGCCTTGCATATTTCAGCAAGACAATACTAAACCACATACTTCATCACAACTGCATGGCTTTGGAGGAGAAGAGTCCAGGTCCTGGACTGACCTGCCTGCAGTCCAGATCTTTCACTATTAGAAAACATTTGCATGTTTTCTATTAATGAAAGGTCTGGACTGCAGCATCATAAAACCAAAAACATCCAGCAATGAAGGCCTGTTGAGCAGCTAGAATCGTGCATCAGGCAAGAAGGGACAACATTCCTCTTCTAAAACTCCACCAGCAACTGGTCTCCTCACTTCCCAGATGTTTCGATGGCTGTACAAAGAAGAGGAGATGCTGCACAATAGTACATATTGCCTTGCTCCAACTTTTTTGACATGTGTTGCCACCATCAAAGTCAAAATGAGCTAATATTTTTCCTTGAAATGTCTCAATTTCAACATCTGATATGCTGAATTAAGTTTTTGTTTTCATTTTACACAGCGTCCCAACTATTTTGGAACTGAGGTTGTATAGAGATTTTGGAGGCATGATTTTACAGTTAGGTTATTCAGCGCTGCAGCTTTAATCCAAACATCTATCGAACAGGTTGACTGTGATTGTGTCTCACTGTCCAGACAGCACCAGGTCAGAGCTCCACCGAGCCACAGTTGTAATGAAACCCTCAATTCTGGTAGCGTTAGTGCAATGCTTTGTCCAATCACCTCTGTAGGACATGAGATAGCCTGAGATTGAGGGGTTTTAATGTTCCAGTAATCTGGATGTAGCAGAAAGGTGACAAACTCAAGGTCAAAAACAAAAAATAAAAAAATAACATGAAGGGTCACCGAGTTTGTTTTCCTGGAGGAATAAAGAAGTGTCCTTGCGGTAAAAAGATACTATAATGTAATAAGAAAGTGGTTGGTTAAATCCCTTCAGTGGCCATCAACATTTATCCTGTTAAACTGCACTTGTGCTTGTTACATTCTGCATGCTCAGAGCACTCTGGCTATCGACCACACTCTGGTTCAAGTGTAACTTGGATTAAACAATTTAAAAGGAATCCATCACACTGATTAGGAATCCTAGAAAAAAGCCTATTGTAATATTGCACAAACCTGTCACCTCCACCCTCTATAAGTAGACGGCTTTCACTACCAACAAAAGTCATTATCCGAGGAGTCATTTGTGTAATATCCTCTAAATAACCTTACAAATTGTCTTGTTAATGCACATTCTTAAATCTCTTATAAGTGCCAAATGCAGGAAATATTCCTTTGGTGGGTGAATAAATAAATATGGGCCACCTGCCAGGCTATAGAACTAAGGGGCTTTTATTCTTACTGAATATCAACTCCCTTTGACCACAAGCCAATTAAATTCAACATGGGGCAACAAATGTGTCAAACAGTCTTATAAATTGGCTATTACTCTCATTCTGCAGAGAACTACAGAATCTAACCTTTCACACATTTTTATTGCAGGCTATTTGAGATCTTTTTGTTGATTCTTCTTTTTGTAGCAAATATTTATTTTCCTTTTCCAATTTCTGGCAATAGAGTCAAACAGAATGGTTCATTACCTATTCACAAAAAAAAGGCAAAAAACAAAACAAAACAAAACAGTGTGCGCAGCAGCTGTGAGCACAGAACCGAAGCTTTGCCTCAAACATTTAGCCGACGCTGGCACATTTCTGGTCCCCAGAAGTGGTACTGTGAGCCCCGTCTGCCTGACGTGGACAAAGGTGGACCTTTGGAGGGTGCATCGTGTTGCTGCATGGCATGGCGGTTACATTTTAAAATGAGAGAGACGTTCCCAGTTGTTTCAGGCTTTTACTCACGTTTCTGCAAAGAGAGTAGCTGCAGACGAGACTCTTCAGTTTATATAATCACTTTTTCAATCCTGTCAGTCCTGCAGCACGTTTTATTTTCATGGACAGAATGATAATGTATCCCTTAATCCTTGAAATGTGTGGTCTGACCATTTGATATATTAAATATTTTACGAAAATGATAAATCCTTGTGTTACTGGACATATTAGGCTAACACTGACATGTTGGCTCAAGAGAAAAATGCTTGTTGATGAGGTTTGTTTTTTTTTCTTTTTTTTTTTAAGCATTTCAATTTGATTAAAACTGTACATTTAGATATATTTCATGAGGCTCATGAATGTAACTAACCTGAAACTGATTCATAAAATCAACACGTGCAGCTCAGAGGTGAGGCAGTTATGCACTCATGTAATTCAGAGGCTACGAAACGCCACATCAGAAATTCAACAGACATTCAATCATATTTTCAGTTTGATTAAGCACAATTAGCCAAACTACATACAGTAGACTGTGTTCATGTGAAGGATTCTGACATCTGCCAATAAACATCTCAAACAGCTGTGAGGAATTTGATCAATTCATGTCTCATTGAATCTTCACAAGCAGGGATCATTTCAACTTCAACCAGACAAACCCGGTGGCCTGACAACGAGACGTTTAGTTTGATTTCAGTCAAAGACGTTTACATGCAGTTCAAAACTATAATTTCAATCAGAACTATAAAAGCACTCGGAGAGCGCAGACCTCCGCCAAGCGCAACGATTCCCCAATATAGCGATTTACAGATTGCGATAAAATCCGCCTTCTGGATCAGATCCAGATCAGCCTTTGAAATTTGATAGAGGTTCCTATTGTCAATCCCTGAGTCAAATGTCATGAGTTTTGGGCAATAATTAACGGTGATATTAAGAAACAAAATTTTCAGCCCCATTGACGGCAGTGTTATTGAAAATTTGAAAGTGATCCAGAATCCAGGATTTCTTCTGGATCACACCCAAAATGAAATCAGTTCTTCCTTTTCACATTTCTGACAACTCCTGAAAATTTCATCAAAATGCATCCATAGCTTTTTGAGTTATCTTGTACACAGACAGACAAACAGACAGACAGACAGATAAATGCCGGCAAAAACATAACCTCCTTGGCGGAGGTAATAATACAATAATATGATTTTTTATAAGGTCGTGTAAATGTACTAGGTGATGCCCCTCACCAATAAGAAGGGAGGCAGAGGGCTATTCAGGAGTGTGTACAAACAGCCCAAAGTCGGGAGGAAAATTAGTAAGGAGGCGCAGAGGAAAAAGCTGCAGTGCAAGGTTCAGCAGAAGAGCGTGTGAAATGTAAGCTCAGAGATGAAAAAGATTGAAAGTTTGGAGGAGGGGGATATCAGAGAATGTGGGATCACATGCAAGCCTGAATATAGACAATAAACTGAACATGAATTTCAAAAGGCTCAACTAAGGAGCAAGCGCAGCCCCCTCCTCAACAGCCAGCAGCCAAACAGAGCTCACACCCTCCTCAACCTACAGCTCCCATGTCACACCTCTACAGTCAGTGATATTATTAGAGGCCCAACAGCATCTCCCCCCTCACACCAGGAAACACTGGAACCATGTCTGCCTCCTCCTTCCCACCTGTCTAGGCACCCAGCAGTCCTGTGAAGAGGCAGCTGACGAGACTGAGTTGTAACAAGGTCTGAGGTCCAAATCATGTCACCCCAGGGTCCAGGAGGTCTGTGCCGGATTCTTCACCATGAAGATCATGATTCATTTATTTTTCTCACTCCAGGCGTATTTAACATGATTCAGCTTGTACTGCTATGCAGCCACAACTGCCTGGGTTATTGACAATCTGACAACCAGACCATGAATTGACAACCTGAACGGCTGTGTCTTGCGGTTGCATTTAATACATCTCAGACTTCCAGGACAAATCGGAGACCTGTCATCTCCAGAAACGCTCAGATGACTCAGCTATTGCGGGGTGTCTTAATGTTGGACCGAAAGGCTGAGCCGAGGGACCTGCGAGACTGCTTTGTGGCAAGGGTATGGGGAGCAATCATCTCATTTTGAACATGAACACAAAGGACATAAACGTGGGATTTAAGAGTCACGGAAATAACTGAACACCATTTCCATTTCTATAGGAAGCTTTGGCCCCTCGGCTTTTACAGTGGGGCCGCTGGCAGCGGCAGCGGCAGCAGCCAGTGCCGGTGACCCAAAGAAACAAACCAATAAAGAAGCCATCTCTGTCCCGGGAACTGCTCTGGGATCCCTGGAACTGACTGTGAAAAAGAAGTTGCCAAACATGACGGATGACATTGCACACCCTCCGCACAGCAGAGTAATTAACAAAGACATCAAAACAGTCAAAGGTGTCTTCAAGTTTGTTAAAATACAGACGGCTGCTGAAGATCAATCCTGCCCACAGCTATAAACTTCTACAATGACTGCGGCGGTTTTACGATAGTGTCTGACTTTCTACTGAAACCAAGTTATTTCCCTTTGAGGACTAATAAAGTATTACTGCGCCGTATTTAAAAGGTTTAAAAATGTGATCTATGAATTCAATAAACTGAAAAAGGGCACACTCATCTGCCCCTCAGTCATGTGTTCCTCCGGTTAAAAGTGTGTGGGTTCCATGTGTACAACGTTCAAATGTATGGAATGATTTTTTTTTTTTTAAATGCACATCCACCACATGTAATAAATGTCCACGTACGGATGGAATGGATTTGCGGCAGGAACGGCAAGAGCAAGGCAACTCATGAATATAAATACACAAAAAATGAGTCTGCTGGCCCGTGTCTTTTTATGGTGAACAATGGAAATAAAGAAGGACAGGAGAAAGTGATTTTTTTTTTTTTTCCTGACACGTACAGGGAGGTGCTTACAGGACATGCAGTCTTTGTGGTCTCTAAACTAGGGCTGGGCAACAATTAAAATTATTAATCGTGATTAATCGCATTATTTCCCTGATTAATCACGATTAATCGCATTGTATACGCAAAATCAAATAATGTATTCAAAAGTAGTGTAAAATACATTCTTATCTAAATGTTCTGCTGCCATATGAACTAAAGTGCCATAACATTTGTTGTTCAAACACTTTTAACATCAGCACTTGTCAGTAACACATATTTAGTGTAAATCTCATCTTAAAAAATGTAAAATAAAATAAAGCTTATTGCCACTGCCAGGGCATTAATGTCATCCTGTTTTCATAAAAAATAAAAAAAAATGTCTACAAACAAAATCCAACAAAACAAATAACCTTGTTTCTGTTAAATCCTCTGTCTGGGAGAACTTTAAAATGAAAATGTTCATGTTAAAGTTCAGTAACTTTACCAATCCGTGTATCATTCATTCTTTCCATTTTCAATTGTCGATCAAAAAAAATAAATAAATAAATAAAAAGTGACATTTTATTACGTCTTTCGTTTTTTAATCTAACACAAAAAAACAAAAAAATGCCTGTTTTTTTAATATTTCAAGTTTAGACTTGAATCAAAAATACGAAAATGAAACAACAGCCCACAGAACTGAAATTTGTTTTATAATCGAGGACTGGACTTTCTGTTGTCGTTACACATTTGTGCCACTAGATGGAGCCGCACTGAAGTAACCAGTAAGAGAATAGCGACAGTGAACACATGGAGCAGATCTGATGTAACATGGAGGAATTGTCATTCCAATATTGTTAACATTGTTAATTGTTAATATTGCTACCTGAGTTGCCACATTAACTGTAAAGTACACAGATTTTTACCGTTCTCCATGTCCGTTTTAGATTTTTACCCCCATCTTTACCTGCTAATTCTCTTCAGGTTCTGCAGCAGCCAGTAACAGAATTTTCAAAACAAAAGCATGTGAGCAACATGCATTAACGCATGATAAAATAAATGTCGCCTTTAATAAATTAATGAGTTAACGGATAATAATGCATTAACTTGCCCAGCCCTACTCTAAACACTTGTTTCCTCTTAATTTCATCTATTCATATTGTTCGTTAACGGCCGCCTGGGAGCATACATTTACCACAGCGCTACATACTGTATGGATTTATAAGCAATCCGTGCGCACATTTCAAACTAAATATTTTAGAAAGGCGAGGTGACTTTTCCAAAGTGTGCCACATCCTGGCAGCGCGGTGTCATGTCAGTTCACAACAGGCCAAAATGGCCCATCCCTTCAGTCCCGTCACGTTCGTTCACAGCTGTACATGTTCACCTTTTCAAGTCGAGCGTATAGGCGGCAACGTTTGCATGAGAAGCATTGTACTTTTCTTTGAGGCTTTATTCTTGTAAACAGACAGCTACCGAAAATGAGACATCTCAGCTTTCGCGCCCACACCTGCAGCCAGTCTCGTGTCACCAATTAACCAAGCATGCATGTAAAGGTCCCAATGAGCCTGAGGGCCAGAACACTGCACCAGGAGCTACCCAGTGGCGGATCAGAAGAGGAATTAAACTGTTCATTATGTTCATAAATCCCCATCTTTGAAGGAAACACACACCTGCTCCAATGTCTACGTTGTGTTTTCAGTGAAATTTAGACTTGAGTTTTGTGCTGAATGTTTGGCTCAGCTGTACAATGGGGTTGACCCAGTCCATGATTGTAAACACCAACTTGGGGACAATACCAGCAGCGGTGGAGATTAAATATAGCCACCCAACAAGGTTTCTAGGACAACAAAGGTAACTATGACTGTACAGATATAGACTGTGACTATACTGGACACGATTGGACTTTTTTTTTTTTGGCTAGAAATGGAGGTTTCCTGATTTTTCAGATATATTGATTTAGCTAGTGAATACACTGCAGGGCCTAAAGCCAAGAGTAGCTCTCATAGCTTAGGGTTAGCTTATACCCATGCTGAATCTTGCTTCTGCAGCTGGGCTGATAAGTGTACATAGTGACTCCAACTTTTCTTTTCACACCTAAAACTTGCTTCATCCATCATCTATACCCGCTTAATCCTCTGCAGGGTCACGGGGATCTGCTGGACTCCATCGCTCTCCGGGCGAAAGGCAGGGGTACACCCTGGACAGGTCGCCACATATAGACAAACAATCACGCATGCTCACAATTACTCCTACGGGCAATTTAGAACCACCAATTAATCTAACATGCATGTCTTTGGACTGTGGGAGGAAGCTGAAGTACCCGGAGGAAACCCACGTAAGTACAAGGAGAGTTGAGGTTCGAACCAGGAACCTTCTTGCTCCCAGGGTTAGGGTTAGTGCTGGCCACTAAGCCAACGTGCTGCCCAAATCTTGCTTCAATTTAGAAATAAATAAATGAAAAAAGGCAGTAAAAGTACAAAAAAAGTTTGAAGCTAGGTTGAACTTTGAAGTCTTTGGGGTTATTTTAACATTCAGATCCATCCCTGACCTCGTCAACCTGCTCCGATGCCATCATTCATCAATGTGGCCATAAAAGTAATCACCTCTGTGTGGCTGCTTCACAATTTACAATGCACACTCCACACACAGATTGTGGTTAAGGGCTTTGTTTATGCATGGAAAAGATAAGGGAAAAAAAAAAAGACTCACGGGGTAACGAATGTGAAACTATCAACTCCCTCTTTTTGTGTGTTTGAAGTACAATATAATTCTATCATATGAATGCCGGAGCAATGAAAATTATATGAGGCACAATGGGCTTGCATATTGTTATGGTAAGTTATTGCAGATATACAGATAAAATAAACATGAATTATGAAACAAATTATGAGCTCCATAATCGTATGTAAGGCAAGCCAAGATGTCAGCTTTATGAGAAGAAAGAGCAAATTATTACCTGCTGCCAAAGTGAAACCTGTGCAACTAAAACCTAAGACAAAATATCTGCCTATATAATGTGGCTTAATGAGGCAAAACACCATTAGCATAAAGAGAAACATACTAATAAATTACTCAACCACTGGTGACTTCATTACCAGTAAACTGATGAAAGTACCCATAGATAACTCAGTGTTACACAGCCCTATCCACAGCAGTAATATTGCGGTCTACATAAAACACATAAAGATGTGGTAATGTGTGTGAAGGCACTTGGAAATCCATTTAGTGCTGCAATGCAATATTGCAGAGTGGAATTCTCCCAGAGATGTGCCATGTAAATGAGATTTTTGCATCTTGATGAGATGAGAGTGCAGTTTGGTGATAATGATGCTGTAATGCTCAAGGTTACCAACCCGCTTAAAGGACAGAGACGAAGTGCAGAAGTCCGAAGTTACTTTTTTGACATCAGTCACTAATATTGTCGGCATGTTTTTAATGAGGCAGACAACAGTTTTTTTTTTTTTTTTACTTTTTTCAGTTGAACACCACTGAAATATTTGATGTGGTGACTTAGATGAGTGGGACTGACTTCCCAAAAACCTTTTCAAGTTTTTGCACCTTGTCCAGGTGGTGTCCAGCACAGTGGTTGACCACAGCTGAGCTGTAAAAGACAACCAGCTCATTTAAGCAATGACCAAAGCAGCTCAAATCAGAGTCACGGACGAGCAGATCAGTTAATCAGGAGTCAGTAATTAACCAACAGCACAGATGTGGCTTGTTTTTTGTTAGGCTAGATAATAAAACTAACTACCCTTTTCACTTACCCTCAAGGCTATTGGGATTTTGCTGATAAACTACTTTTTACTCTTATTTTAAATTGTTCAGAATCACACCTCAGTTAGGAAGCCTGTGACTACACGTTAGGCTTGAACCTAATATGTAACAACATAGCAATTATAGGGAAAGCTTTAGGCTTACAGCCAGTAAATCGCTATAAACAGCTATTATTGCATAAAATGAAGTCGTGTGAACATAAACCTTTAGTGCATCACAGCCTTCTGGCCATTTGGTAGTGTTTTTTCCCTTCTGTGTTCAGGGACAACTTGGATGAAAATGTGGGCAAATAAATCCCAGGAACACATGGTGCTCCGTCAGCTAAAACAAAACAAACAGCATGAAAAGCTCTAAACATCTTTTGTGTAGCACGGTTTGCATGACTCCAAGTCAGAGGTTCAGCTCGTCTTAGATTTCTCCCGTCCAGGTCAGCATCACTCGGGCATCTTTATGGAAAAACAACATCCGTGGTCTGTTGTGCAGGATCTGGTCGACGGTAAAGAAAAAACTGAGAACATATAAACCTAGTGGAGAGAAAAAAAAATAGCTTAGCCAGTGTTCACCGCAGCGTATAAATCATTCTGGAGCATCAACCATAGAAATGATGGGCAAAATACGAAAAAATAAAATAAAATAAACAGCAGGTTTGGAAAAATACAGAGAAAATGCATGAAATGTTTTCATGCAAATTTCTCACAATTTCTGTGCCCTTTAGCATTTAGTGTTCTTCATCTCTGAGTGTTGACTGATACACAAATCCCTGTCCATTGGAGACTGACAAAAGTCAAATTTTTCCTTTTTAATAAAGAAAAAAAAGATGCCTTCTTAGCCCATAATAAAATGGCTTCTTCAAAAGAGAAAAGTGGCGATTGCTCCAAATGAATGATTCAAACCATATCTGCCAACTGGGTGTTTTTTTTTTTCTCTGTCAGTGTGGTATGGGTGGTGTCTCAGCTTCTTTATAAACAAGAAGAGGGTGATAGTTTTAAAAAAAAATTACCACAAACTTGCATTCAACACATCTGGCACTAAAACTAGATACTGTAAGGCAGTGATTCCCAAAGTGTGGGCCACGGACCCCTGGTGGGCCGTTGTGGTACTGCAGGTGGGCCATGAGGGGTCATTAAAAATAAATAAACCTGTATTTTATATATATTTTTTTTCAATTACTGTAAAATGTTTATGACATAATTTAAAAATATATAAGTAATAAAATAAACCAGGTGAGTGTTATTCTTACTGTCATCTTAACTTAATAGGACAAGTGTCACCCTACATTAATATTGGAACATAGCTCTGAGTCTTGTATGTTGATCACAGTGGTGATTAAAGGTTTGAATGGGCCACAGAGATTTTTCACATTTCAAACTGGGCCTTGGTATTCTGAAGTTTGGGAATGGCCGCTCTGGAGCGTTGTGTTTATCACCTGGTACCAAGTGCAGTGATGATGTCACATGGAGCATCAGCAGGTAACGCAGCTGAACGTTCTCAGCTGAAAGCATAGATGAAAACATCTGGGATGCAAAGATGCTTCTTCCCAGCAACACACACACTTAATCATTGTGTCGTTGTGGGCAAAAAGTTATAATTCTGTATTATATGTTAGAGCAAGTTTAAAACCGTGTCTGAGATCGTTTGTGGTGAGACTGAAATAAAGAGCTTATGCTTGCCTGAATTTTGAGTTAGTTTATTCCTTGATCATGGGGCCAGTTGATCAGACACACAGCAGCGTATGTTGCTATGTGTCTGTGCATCACTGCAGGCCCGTCGATAGGGGGGGACAAACGGGTCTGCTGTCCCGGGCCCAGGGAGAGGGGGGCCCACAACTGGGCCCTCATTAAATTGTGGAATTTAAAAAATATCAGAATAGTCCTATTTGTGGAAAACTATTATTTCAATCAGTTTAATAAGTAATAAGTCAATAAGTTTTTTTTATTTGTATTCTTCTAGTTGTCCTTGAGAAATATTGATCATGAACCCTCCCACCCCACACAAAAATGGTTTGGCCTAGATCGCACTCAGGGCCGTTGCGTGAAGGCAGGCAAACCAGGCAATTGCCTAGGGCCCCGAGCTGTCAGGGGGCCCCCAGACAACGACTGATTAAGAAGTTAATGCAATGACAAATACGGTCTGGCTCGCTGTGGTGAAAGGAAAATGCAGCGAAAGATCGCCCTCGGAGGCCCCCCTCAATGTGGGGCGGGGCCCCGCACTCGTGGTTCATCTCCCGACCAATCGGGGGGCCCCCAGACAACGACTGATTAGGTACCAAATGCAACGACACACCGTCTGTCCCCATGTGGTGAAAGGTAAATGCAGCGACAGATCGCCCTCGGAGTACCCCCTCAACGCGGGGCGGGGCCCCGTCCCCTCAACCAATTTTGGCTTTGGACTTCTGCCAGCAAAAGTGTATTTAGCGGCGGAAAATTTAAAAGGAAAAATGAAACGAAGTTATCCTTCCAGTTATGAAAAACGGAAGAAGAAAAAGGAATAGGAGGCAAAGAAAAAGCAAGACACCGGTAAGTGACAGTTCATTTGATAAATTAGGAGTTTGAGTCTTCAGTGTTGTACAAGTGCAGCTATTAGGCCAAAAGAAAAAAAAAAGCTAGGCTATGCGTGAGGATGAGGTCTATTTTCGCTAGCTCGCTGGCTGGCAAATGCTAACGAATGCGAACAGTTTCTCTCTCTCTGCATATATTACCTAACGTTATTACCTCTGGAAACACCACTGTTAACTACAAAACATAGCTGTGTAGTAACAAATAGTGTTGCTGCTGGCTGCTGCCATGTTTTAACTAATGCAAAATATTCATTTAAACTGCATAAATGAAGCAGTGGTGTTTTAACAACTCTTTTATTACTCTTGTTACTACTGAAAACACCTGTTTTTTACAACAAAACTCCACTTATGTGCTCTGGTTGTTCACTGTTTTTAAAGCATCAGCTGTCTAATTTTCAAGCAGAATGCTTAAATCTGTTGTCTGTTACAGACTACTCTGTAGCTAGGCTAAATCAATGTACTAAACATACAAATCAGAAAACTAACCAGATCTTTTCTTACTCCTTCAAGGTTCTCTGCTTAAATTCATGGAACCTCTTCCTCCAAAGGATGCTCCCACTGCTGATGGTAAAGTGAATTTATCTCCCTGAGCTGTTTGTAGTGATCATTTTTAATCTCAGCACCATTGTTATATTTAAATACACCATCAACTTCTCATATTTAAGATGAAGACACGGGAAGAGACTCGGGAGAGACTTCAACATCAAGTGGTATCCTGGCCTCCACTCCCAGCACTTCATCAAGAGAAGGTAACACAAACTTTGCCCAGAATCTAGGTGATGGAACCAAAGACCACTAACTATTTATTTATTTTAACTTTTTTATTTTTTGCTTGATTGTGTTTTTGTCAAACTTTGCACATTTCAGTTGTGTTTGTTATGTTATATTGTATTTTAAGTGGTCTTAGATTATTGTGCACTTCTGTTATTTAAAATAAAAGATTTTTGGATTGAATGATTTTTCTTGGTGTTTTTGGGCCGGGAGGGCCGTGCGCGTGATGGCAAAATGAACGCCCTTTTCAGAGAGGGCAAAGGAATTGCCGGCAGATGCAGAGGGCAGGCAATTTTCCACATCCCACAATGGATGGGAAAAAATAGATAGGGACTGGTTAACATATAGCAGCTCAAAAAAGCCCTGTTTTGCCTCCCATGTTTGTTGTTCTCTTTTGAAGTAGAAAAAAAATCAACAAGTGGCCTAAATTCAAGAGATGGAGATGTTCATTTGGTTTTGAAGATATAAAACTGACAATTCAAGTTTTCATATAAAGTTTGATATACATGTTTATTTACTGTATTATCAGCTGACAAAGAGAAAATTCTTCAAATTAAAATGCCTAATTTATTCTTCCCTGGTCTATTTTTCCTGCATGTATAAGAATTAGAAAATGTGTATGCATAAGTCTTAATAATATTAGCAGGTCCTTTTATATTTAACTAAAACTTAAGCTGCCATGAAAAGCTAAGATTTTCTCCTCGTATACAATACCTTATTTATTGCATTACACATCACAATATATCAAACATAACTGGTGATGTTTAGTGACAAAAAAAATGGCGGTGGTGTAGGGAGGGCCCATCTAACATTATCTTGTCCTGGGCCCAGACAAGACTGTCAGCTGGCCTGCATCACTGCATAGAATTTTATGCACAAAACAAAAAGTTACAACCCAGTTTGAACTGTAGAGTTGCTTTTCAGACACAACAAATGTCTTTGGCTGGTTCTCGAGAAGCAAAATATCGCCTCTTCCAGAAACAATATCTTCCTGTTCTGTTTATGAGATGTCATAGGAAGTTATTAGTGTAGAAAATTTCATAACTGCAAGAATAATGGTGCCAGAATTACCATTCGAAATCTTCCAGAAAAATCGGCAACCAAATCAGGATGGAAAAATGAAAAAAATAAAATAAAATAATTTAAATGGAAAAAAGTAAATAAGCTGAGCTAGACAGTTTGGCAGAGCAACTACAACAGCCTGCGACTCATCGCCACCATACTAGAATGAATGTAATGGGAAATGGAAATAGACATGAATTTGATAACTAAATACATACTAAATACTGGGGTCACCACATCACACTACAGCACTGATTTACAACACGCAGCCCACCATTAAACCAGGCGCATCACCACACTTAGCGGTTAAAGCACTCATTTTATGCAGCAATTTTCACAATCCTCTGATCCACTTCAAACTCCATGGCTGTGCCAGAGCCTCCACTTAATTCAAACAGCTGAGAAGAAGCCAACTAGTGGACCATGAGGCTCTTAGGGAGAAATCTAAAGAACAAGAAAATGTAAAAGCTTCTTACTGGAAAATGAAAATGGAGTGCTGAAACAGTGACAAACGAAAGCCCTCCTGGTCCTGTTTGATATTCCAGTGGTACATCTCAGGGTCCTGGCTGGCAGACAGGTGTCTGGGCCCGAGCTTCACCGGCCCGTTACAGGTAGAATGTGAGCGCTTTGCCCCAGGGGCCGTTTATTGAGAGCACGGAGAACCTTAAGAGGAACCCGGCAAAACAAGAGGGTGTACAAGAAAGCACGATTTACATCCAGAAGAGATTTGAGTTTGAGAAGCAAACTGAGTCAGTGGGTTAAAACCATAGAAATATGCACCACTCGACTGCTCTGTGTGTCGTTTCCTCATCAGCGGTTCCTAAATATCAATTACACTCCATATTGATCCGTAAACATAATCAGTAGAATAGGAAGCAGAATAACTTCTGAGACTCCTGGGATGCATATCCCCCCACCCCCCTCCTCCCCACCACCACCACCACACACACACATAAAAACATAAAAAGGGAAAAAAAAATGTATAATTTTAGGGGAAAAATAAAAAGGACACTGAGAAGTAAATGTGTTTCTAATTCTTCATAATTTCATGAGGATATGCAGTTCTCCTGGTACTGTTGAATTACTCATACTGTAACGTTTTATATATATATATCAGAGCATGTGAGCGGAGCGGAGCGTGAGCGAGCGAGGAGCAGAGCGGACGAATTTTGAAAGGAGCGCAGAGCGGGAGTTTTTTTTCTAGGATGATTCGGGTGGAGCGGGGCGTCATCCCGCTCCAGTTTCGCTCCGTTACCGCTCATATCACGGTCTTCAAGTATAACAATAGGAGGAGAAGTGAATGAAAAATAGTTTCGGGAAGGTTAATAACAAACAAAAGTGTATTAACCAGCTAATTCCGTTAGGTGAAATTATTTTCTTATTTTTTCTTGTCAGTAAATATCTATTTTTTTGGACTTTAAAACGGCTGTCGGCTCTGCGGGCCGGGCATACACTGTGCGACTGTCGGCTCGTTTTGAGCCGATTTTTCCAGTTGTGCGAGTATTTTTTTTTGGATCGGGCCGAATTTTGACCCTATCGTGGGTCGTGCTTCGTGCAGTATACGTGGGGTAAACGACGAGAGATTAACACCTCCCGACGAGCTCCCGATCACAAGTCGTGTGCTCGCAAGGAAATCAAACTTGTTTGAAATCCTCGTCGCTCCTCGTGAAGGTATCTCACAGTAGAAGCAGCAGGTGCGTTTGAGATGAACTGCGCCTCGCCTGGCGAGTAGACGCGATCAGGCGGCCGCAGCAGGAGGTGGAGACAAAAAGCTGCAGTCACGTCGGACAGTTTCCAGCACATACAGGAGGAGACACTTAGGGCCAATTCCAATTCCTCTCTTAACCCTCAATCTCAACCCTCGCCCTTAACCCTCAATTTTTGGCCCTCAATCTTAACCCTCGAAAGTAAGTGTGAGGGTTATCTTGTGACTTAAAATGGGACACCCCTCGAGTGCAGTTACGTCATCAGACTGAAATGTATCAGAGCCGTGTTGTCTCTGTATTTCCTGAAATTACTCAGGGATAAACATTGAAAAGAGCGCTGTATATTCTCTAATAATAGTAGCAAATACACAATAGAGGATTCATTATTCAGTCCATCGTCGCTACACAACAAGGTATACAAGTAACGTGAAGCCGCCTGGGACCGCCGACGGGACCCGTACCGCTGACGGGACCGTTACGGCGGAACGGGACCACCGACGAGTACAAGTAACGTGAAGCCGACCTGGACCGCTGACGGACCGGGACCGCTGACGGGACCGAGACCGCCACGGACGGCGGACCGGTCCCGTCAGCGGTCCCGGTCGGCTTCACGTTACTTTGTTGTGTAGCGACGGAGGACTGGAATAATGTACAGGGACCACCTACGAGTACAACGTGAAGCCGACGGGACCGCCGTCCGGGAGCAACATCGTAAAGTAAAAAAAATAAATGTTACGCGACCAACGATGTTAATCCATGAAAAAAATCTCAAACAAACACAATGAAATTGTTTCGTAACATTTATATCTTTAAGATATACGAAGATACTTACGTTTGTAGCTAGCTTCTGGATAGCCCCTTACTTCCAAGGGTGGTGTCGGAAATCTCAATTTTTGAGGGCGATACAGCCCTTAAAAAACTGTCCCTCAACTTGATTCCACTTAAATTGGGACACCCACTTGCCCTTAGCGGGAACGCGCATTTTTGAGATTGAGGGTTGAGATTGAGGGTTAAGGGAGGAATTGGAATTCACCCTTACTTCCTGTTAGATCACCTAGTTTGCAGACCACGTTCTTAGATAAAGTGTCCTCGATCGCTGATTGAAGTTAAAATAAAAGTGATCCTCCTGTTGCATGAAACGTGTTCTTATCTGCATTGTGCGCCGACCGCCGGTGATCGATTCTGCGCAGGCCTGGCTCATTTCAAACGCACCCTTAGGTGCGTTATGAACGTATAGTGTAAGCAGTCAAGTCGCATCAGAGCATCGGGCCGTACAGTGTGAGAGCATCACTCGTGGGCTGCGAACTTTTGAACTCAGCGATCTAGTTCGGCAGTTTGAGATAGGGCTGAATCAAACGATTTAAAATATCGCACAGTGTATGACCGGCCTTAGGCTTCAGGTAAACATGTACATTTTATATGCATGCAAACATTTTTGGAGCGGAGCGGAGCGGGTTGCAGTGTTACTGGAGCGCTGAGCGGTTATGGGTGGAACGGCATTTTGCGACTTTGAGGGAAGAGCGGAGCGGTGACAACCTTTGTATATATAATATATATATATATAATATATATATATATATATATATAAGATATATAATATATATATATATATATATATATATACATATATATATTATTATAATCTATATATACTAATATATTATATATATATATATATATATCATATATATCAGTGACATGTGGTCAGGTGAGGCAGGGGAGGCCGTGCCTCACCTGCCATCATGGAAAGAAAGAAATGAAAAAAATATATATATATTTTATATTTATCAATTGATTTGTACTATAAGGAATTTTCCATTTAACTTCACCATTTTTAGATTAGTTTTTATTCAAAATCGCCGAATTTTCACATTTACCATTCAAATACTGAGAAGATGTGGGCGGTGAGGCAGCACCCCGCTGAGCCTCACCATGGATTGCGCAATGACTCGGCTAACTGTGCTGCCATGCTATGTAGTGAGACCAGATCGCTGTCGTCTGTATGTCACTATTAAAATGTTCAAACACGTTTTCTATATGAAATAAGTTTCCATAGTTTAGCTGATTTATATAATGAACAGCAACTATATGTTTGTAATGTGTTTCTTGTGCCGGCGCAATCATAAAACGGCTGAGAAGAGGCACGGGGTGAGGCACGCACTTCTCCTGCCTCACGTTAGGGGGCACTAGTGAGCACAGGGATTCTTCTTGCGACACACTGGCTGCAGAATAAGTGACAGCAAGCGCTGTCACTTATTCTGCAGAAGGAGCGGCACATAGACTTTTTTTATAAGTAAAGGTAAGACCATAATAACTTTTTTTTAAATTAAATGTGCTTTTTTGTGCGCTACAGTTTGTATGTGTAAAGCATTTATATGTGAATGACGATAGGAGGTTTTAAACATAAACAGTTAACTGCTGCCAATCAAATGGTGAATAAGTTGTTCTGGAGGGTTCATATGCTTGTAAATCTGACTGATGAAGTCAGTGCCTCACCAGCCATGAATCTCACTGCACGTCACTGATATATATATATATATATAATATATATATATATATATATTATATATATAATATATATATATGTATATATATATACACATACATATATGTGTGTGTATAGTGGTACCTCTACTTATGAAGTTAATTGGTTCTGGAAGTAGTTTCGAAACCTGAAAATTTCGTAAGAGATGCGTTTTCCATGTAAATGCCCTAATCCGTTCCAAGCCCCTCAAAATTCGAACATACATTTTTTGAAATTTTTATTAAATGACATCAAAACCTGTGAGAAATACATGTTAGAACTAGAAAGGCATTTGGAGGATGCAGACCTCCACAAAACGCAAAAATTTGAAAGTGATCCAGAATCCAGGATTTCTTCCGGATCACACCCAAAATGAAATCAGTTCTTCCTTTTCACATTTCTGACAACTCCTGAAAATTTCATCAAAATCTATCCATAACTTTTTGAGTTATCTTGAACACAGACAGACAGATAAACGCCGGCAAAAACATAACCTCCTTGGCGGAGGTAAAAATGGTTCGTTTACCTGGGTTGCTGGGTTACGCTCATATAGACAAGGGGTCCTCCTAGCCAATGAGATGCCAGGAAGATGCTAAGCGATAGCCAATGGCAGAGCAGCTCGGACGCACCGCTTTCAAACCAAGATACAGAGCCAACAAATATGTTTACGTTCGGTAAACTCTGGGAGCTGCGAGTAGCAGCGCTACTGTATTTTTGCCTTTCGTATCCTGAAATTTCTTTCGTAACAAGAGGCAATATTTTCCCGTTGAGGTGTTTCATAACCTAAAAATTTCGTATGTAGAGACGTTCATAAGTAGAGGCACCACTGTATTTTGAAATGCACTAGGAATAAAAGTGGACCATCTTCTGACATAGCTTTTGATTCTATCATTTCTTTTAGCTCACTCTTTCAGCTGAGCATGTTGTTCTATTTTCATTATTATTTTTTTTTAACAAGCCATGTTCAACATGATAAGCTGCTGGTAAAAAAAATACTACTTTACGATGTAATTATTTGCATCAAATATTGTGTTTAGACAATATTTAGGAGGCAACAGTAAGTAGGTACCAAAGAATCATTATGATAATGATTAAGTCAGTCGTTCATCTTCATAAATATTGGAAAGCAACATGAAGTGGCTGTTCTAAGACAAGGCTGGTGGCAAGCATGTTTTTAAAGATGAAAGAGGGAGATGAAGACTTTGATCAGCCACAAAGCTGACATTTGTTTCAACAAAACGGAATCATTTCACAGTTCCTTAATCACCAACGACTCGTGCCAGACACATGTATGTCTGAGAAATACTGGCAGGACGCCTTTAGAAGATCACTCCAGATGAAAACAAACAGTAAACGTGCAACTTAATTAAAAAGCCCCTCGTGGAGTTGTATTATGTCAAAAATGTACATCCCAGAAATGATCATTTCTACACATTTCAAAGTTGCAGCCGTGTTAAATGGCACTCAAACTCCTGCAGAGGATACTGCGTTAAAGTCAAAGAAATCAGTCTTCACAGAGATTATGGCCAAACTTAGAGGACTCTAAAGGATAAAGCAACACTTTTCAACAAACTAACTGGTGGGGAGTTTGGAGCTTAGTTGTGAGGCTGCATGTACATCAGTGATACGCATCACCACTGATTTACATGTGATATTCACCTATGCCACGCTTCCACTGAGCAACTCAGTTCGGTGCAGAGTAGTTTGGAACAACAAGCCTTGATCGTGTTCGTGTTTCCACGGCCAGATGTGTCGGCCAGATGGGTGAAGCTACATCTGCTGGATAACAGGGTTATATTGAACCTGCAACCTGTATCCAGGCAATAAAATCAAGGAAGGAAAAAACCAATTCAGTTAAGGCAGGTCAGCAGTGGAAGACATCCAGCATGTTGTATTTTTAGCAAGAAGAAACTAAGCTTTGTTTGAGAAAAATATATACACAGAACAGACTTTATCAACCATCCATTCTTTCATTCAAACAGAATGAATGCTTATTTTGGTGCGATCCGTAACTCTTGATGATGGAAATGCAAACGACTGCATACCGTGCTGCCCCACTTGGAGTAAATGAGCTGCTGGTGATCACCAGCAGACCCCTCAACATCCATGCTTTCTGTCAATGCACTGAGTTTAGCCAGGAGCACATTTTATTGATTAAAATAAAGGATGAGGGCCCAATACAATCAGTCTACAGAGCAAATACAACAGTCGCAGAATTATTGTGGCTCGTTGTGAACCTTCAGTGGCTGATGGTAAGTTGGAGAAAGTTGTATCTGAATGTCTTTTTATTGAAAATTACAGTTCTATCAAAACTTCATATCAAATGCATTCATGGCTTATATGTATTTTTCTCCTCTTTCTTTCATCTTAATGCCTTTGTAAAGCACTTTGTGAATGAAATATGCTGTTAAAAAGGTGGCTGATTATCACAAACATAGAATTTTCTTTAGCTAGTTTAGTCCAGCTAATAATGAAGATAAAATATTTTAAAGCAAATTGACTAAAGACACATTAAGAGAAACAACAGTGTCTTTAGAAATAATAAGTAAGCAACTAAAAGGAAACAGTTCAGGCTGGTTGCCTGGCAACAGTGGAGGCAAGAAACTGAGGACTGTAAGCTGCTTTGGATCACCTGAGAAATCTATTAAAAAATATGCATTTCAGTGATCTACAGCGTGACAGTGAAAAAGTCGTTGAATATATTTAAATATTATTACAGTCCACTTTACTGTAACCACAGATGTACAAGAAGTCTGTGCACGTGACTGTGTGACACCCATGGAAGGAGAAAAACTGGGGTTTCTTCATCGCTGTAGCTAAATGTAGACTCATTTAAAAGGATTATTTATCTGAGCGTCTACTTTACCAATCATCATTTCAGAGAGAGAGATGCACAAATTGCTATTTTCTTAAAATCATGAATCGCACTCGTTATGTTTGTCGCTTCTAGCGGCGGGATAGCAGGACAACATGCTGGATGTTTCTAGCGGATAAACATGTGATGACTTACAATTAAAGTCACCAACTTTGATTTCTCAGGCATGCCTCAAGAAACCATAAAATACAAAATCAAAGGTCAGTTATGTTTTGCAGGCATCAACAACAAGGCAGGATCTCAATTCCAGCTGGCATCCCATCATCTCTTTTAGCTCTCGCTACCAAGTGAAAGCCTGCCTGAGATTTCTCTCTCATTGCTTTCTGAGCCTTCTCAGTCACCTCTGCCATGATTCTCACCATCCTGTTTTTCAGGTGACAGAAACAGATCATTCTGTGGTAGAATTTCCACAATCTCCCCCCACATGGATTAACTTTTTTCACTGTGGGTCAGTGTTTCCCCACAAAATCAGTTTATAAAGCAAAAGAACGTCTCAATTTTCCTGTGTCACTTTCACCTCCTGATATGCTATTATGCTACAGAGCAGACTGCAGTTGGGCATTGAGCATCATCCTGGTCATTATGCTCTGCACAGTTATGAGGCCCGTAGAGCAGGGAGGAATGGTATCAACTGCCAGAAAGCAACCAATGTTCATTTAAAAGGTTACTTCGTTTTTTTTTCCTGTGCTTCTTTTTAACCAAATATTCTGGAATTAGTAAATTTCTCTGAATTTATTGGCTCTTGTGCAGCCAAAGGACTTTTCCTCCTGCACATGATAAGATACCCAAGAAATCAGGCACTTGGAAGAAGAGACGAAGAGAAAACCAGAGTGTGACTGAGCAGGCGACCGAACGGGAGCAAATTTCCCACAGTTTATGACTTTACCTCCACCCCTTTAGGGAGACCCTGGAGGTTCAACATATTCAGAGAGCTGTTCAGATACCGGGGGGGCTAACTGATGTATTAACATTGTAGAGGAACCCTGGTGAGACCAGGGAAACATGGAGACTGCTGGGCGTGAGCTCTATTAGCTCTAATAGCTCTAATTTTATCATCTTAGCCATATAACTTGTAGTAACACTGGCATGTGGTTTGCATCTGCCCAGAGTTACAGCACAGCCTGGTTTATGCTCAAAAATCATGCATGTGTGACGCAGATAATCTGTACGATTGTCCATCTGTAAGATTCTCGTTCTCCACACTACAAAGACAGCACATATTCTGGTAATTCATGGAGGGAGATTGCGATGAATGTGGGTCTGGATACGGCCAAGACGGTGAGGAAGTGGAAAAACGCAAGAGATAAGTTTAGCTAGTTTGTGATTGTCCCTCTTGCTTTGTGGCGTGGAATAACATAGCGCAGACTGCCATCAAAATTGGGCATAAATCAAAAATAACTGCGGCATACTGGCAACAAGCTAACTGCGACACATTGCTGCGAGAGTATACACAGCCCTTAACACTCACAACATCAGGATGCATGAAAATCTTACCCTTGTCTTAAACTCCGCCAGACTCTGAATACAGCCTATACCAGACCTTTACTCCTGACAAAAGTCTCAATGAAAAACTTCACGATAATCATCAAACTACGCAGAATCAAGCAGCACTTTTCTCCAGTGATCGTAAGCAAAACAAGAGAACATTTCAACTCAATGCCATCTGTCTCCTTCTGTCAGCCGTCACTTGTTCTCGAACAAGCAGCCATGTCGGTGCGGTGAAGATGATCGACCTGCAACAGGGTCGGATCGAAATGGCCCGTTCTCATTTTCATGTGACTTTATGATAACACACATTATACTGAATTTTAACGCAAAGTTTAAATTATATTTTCAACACTTAAAAAAAAAAAAGCCACCAGTTTCAGTTTTTTGGCAGCAAACTACTTTCAAATTTGTTAAAAAACTACAACAGACTGTTGCAGCCAACAGCTAATGATGTACATTGTGCTAACAGGCAGATTTCTTTGCTGAAATAATCAACTTTAAAGGCTATCCAGTTTTTTTGATTATTTCCTAATAAGCCTTTCAGTTATATTGATGGTGTTGGCTGTAAACTCATATCTAGTTTTGGGCCTGCAAAGATGGGGAACTCGGAGCCGACAGATGAACAAATTAATTGTTGTTTCAGGCTTCTCACAGGATTTGTTGGCAACAAAAGGAAACAGCGTCACCAGTCTTATCTTTGAAATGCAATTTGACTCAGCACACTGCCGTACATGCTTCCAGTGTTCAGCTTCGGCTCTCATTTACCCTGAACAAAGCAGCACGCACTGGTTAGCCCTAAGATTTACAATAAACAGCTGTTCGCTCCAGTAATGCTGATAAAGTGAGTGATTACCAGCAGAGAAGGCCACGACGGTGGATCATGGATGGCTCTGTCATGTCTCATCTGTTTTTAATATAGAAAAAACATCCAAACACATTTTCTTTGCTTTTTCTCCTCGCTGAGCAAACAGCTCCATAAACAGTAAAAGATAATTGGCAATCCCTTTGTGAACCTGAGCGTCTACATATTTATTTCTGTTTGCTGATGTATGGTAATTCAAGCTAAAAACTGTTAAATTAGCAAACGGTGTGCCTTGATGAATACTAATTGGCAAAATACACCCAATATATTATCCAAAAGACTTAAAAAGATGTATATTAGGTTGATTAGTGACTCTAAATTGCCCATAGGAGTGATTGTGAGAATGCATGTGACCCAAGTCTTCCTTGTAAAAGAGGCTGCAAATCTCAGTGGGACGAACCTGGTATAATAAAGGTTAATAAAAAATAATTCATTGCTTGCTTAGATCAAATCAATGACTTCTTTTATTACTGCATGAGCCAATGTAATTGTTCTTTATACCCTCTTTATCCTCTACATAAGAAAAAGCCCAGCTGAAGCTGAAGTTCAACTTCCACATTGCTCCGCTCATTCTTCTGCCAGCCTGTTTCTTATCATCCACACATCCATCAAACACTTATCTCTCTCTCAGTGACTTTGATAATGCTCAGTGTCAGCAACTTGTCAGCCATACGCCCCACTAAAGAGGAAGCGAAAGGGATTCAGCGCGTCTAGGATTCTGGGGTCTTTCCTAACCTTTTCCCGGGAAGCTCCAGGAAGCTCGCAGCTCCCTCGGTGAGAGGGACTTTGATGCTGGCTGCAGTCTTGTGAGAATGTCATGTCTAATTAACTCTGGAATCCATCTCCATCGCCCCTCTGCACCCCAAAACCTGCCATCTGTAAGGGCTCCTCGTGTTTGTCAGCTAAAGTCCTGTCCTTGACTACTGGGAATAAGCGCTGCGGTGCTACCTGCTGTTTGCTTTGAGAGCACAGTGTTATTTTGTGTCGGTAAATCAGTTTGGCTGGTCAGCTGGCACAACACAGTCCTTCATAGTCATCTGTTGAACCATTAAAACACAGCTACGATCAGAGGGCAGGGAAATTAGATCTTTTTTTCAATCTCATCTTGAGGACAAACTGAGTTCCCAGACTGTTGTTTCAATTCTCATGACCAGATGTCCCCATCCTGTCTGCACGAGTTGCTGTGTTAACTCGGGGATTGGTAATTACAAGCTACATCATTAGAGCAGCCTGAATGGTGACTCTTTCAGAAAGATTTGGACTTCAAGAGTCAGATAATGCCGTTTTATAAAGAAACCAATAAGGCCAAACTACAGTCATGGCCAAAAGTTCTGAGAATGACACAAATATTAAATTTTCAAGTCTGCTGCTTCAGAGTTTTTTAATCAGGTGTTTCTATGTTATAATGAAATAGAATTAGAATTATTTAATCAGTTTCAAAAGCTTTTATTAAGAATTACACATAATCTTAATGTTTTGTTCCAAGCCATTTCGTTATGGCTTTTGCTTTATGGAAAGGTGCTCCATCATGCTGGAAAAGGTATTCTTCATCACCAAACTGCCCTTGGATGGTTGGGAGCAAGTTGCTCTCGGAGGACGTTCTGGTACCATTTTTTTTATTCATGGCTGTGCTTTTAGGCAGGATTGTGAGAGATCCAAGTCCCTTGACCGAAAAGCAACCCCACACATGAATGGTCTCTGGATGCTTCACTGTTGGCATGAGACAGGACTGATGGTAGCGCTCACCTCGTCTTCTCCGAACAAGCCTTCTTCCAGATGCCCCAAACAATCGGAAAGGGGATTCATCAGAGAAAATGACTTTACACCAGTCCTCAGCAGTCCAGTCCCTGTACCTACTGCAGAATACAAGTCTGTCCCTAATGTTTTTACTGGAGAGAAGTGGCTTCTTTGCTGCCCTCCTTGACTCCAGGCCTTCCTCCAAAAGTCTTCGCCTCACTGTGCGTGCAGATGCCCTCACACCTTCAGGAGACGGTCCTGGCGCTTGCTGGACTTTCTTGGGCGCCCTGGAGCCTGTTTGGCAACAATTGAACCTCTCCTCTCCTTGAAGTTCTTGATAAGTCGCTAGATGGTTGACTGAGGTGCAAGCTTACTCGCTGCTATAAACTTCCCTGTTAGGCCCTTTTTGTGCAATGCAGTGATGGCTGCACGTGTTTCCTTGCAGGTAACCATGGCTAAAAGATGAGGAACAATGGTGTCACGCACCGTCTTCCTTTTAAATTGTCCAGCCACTCAATCATGACAGATAGATCTCCAGCTTTGTCCTCATCATCACCCACACCTGTGTTAATGTGTGTGACACCTGTGTGTCACTGTATTCATGTTAGCTGGGCTGAAATGCAGTGGAAATGTGTTTTTGGTGGTAAAGGTCATTTTCAAGGCAAAGACTGACTTTGCAATGAGTTGCAGTAGAGCTGATCACTACTCATAACATTCTGGAGTATATGTGTGGCAAGGGACACTACGGAGGGCCCAGGCGGGATTTGATCCCCAGACTCCCAGGTGAAAGTCACGTGTGCTTACCAGTCAGCCGAAGGGATATCCCCTTGGCCAAGTAGCCAGGACACGTGATCAATCGGAGGTATAGTGACAGGACCCCCACACTGTCACATCTCTCCCCCTCTTTCCCCAAGCACCCCAAGTCCTCGTGCTCCACGCAGGGTGCCACAACGATTTCAAATCGTTGAATTTTTCAACGATTTGAAATCGTTGTGGCACCCTGCGACTTATTTACCGACTTATTTAAGACATATGCTGTTTTTGCCACAACAGGTGCAACACTGACACTCAGCTCTGCTGCTCATCCCACAAGTGTATGTGCCTTGCAAATAGAGCTGAGCGATTTTATTGATTCTGCGATATATATCAATATTTTATTTCCCCAGAGAGTATTGATTTTTCAGCCGCAGATATTTTAAGATTCTTTCAAAACCCCCGTGTCCCACCTTTAAAAGCTTGCAAGCAACAATTTGCACTGTTTAAATAAATGAAACTATCTTTATTTATTTTGTCCAGCATTTGCACCAAAATCACTTTGTCCCCTTAAAACTTTTCAGAAAATGATGTAAATGTATTGTAAGATGAATATTGATATATATCATATCGTGAGCCGAATATCGTGTATCGTATCGTATCGCAAGATTAGTGTATCGCTACAGCCCTACTTGCAAATGTGGCATTTAAAAGGGAAATGAACAGACTTTCCAACAGTATAAGATTTATTGCCACAAAACAAAATCAATCAATCTACCAAGCATACATTTTCTGACTTTTTGTGCTTGGTATATATAAATTTAATTTCTTCTATATCTAGAAGAAATCATGCCAACCCCAGCCCCCTCAAAACAAGTTAAGTAAAACAGGAAAAAAAAATAAAAAACAACCTAAAACATTTTATTGAGCCAACTTTTCTTTTAATCCCTCTGCTGTGCCCTATACATCAATAACTACTACCAAAAAAAAAAAAATGTTCCTTTTAACAATGACGTCTTTTACAGATGTATTAGCTAGTGTTCGCCTTACAGGTGGGACACGTGGAGGCGCATCTGTCCAACTGGATTCAACTCCTATACACACTTTCTTAGCTTTGTCTGAGGTCTCCATCAGGTCCTGAGGGAAATATCTGCCTCTCAAGCTGTTAAATGCTTTACTTTCTTTACAGCTTAACTGCAGTGTTTGTCCATTGTTTGGCAGATAGCATAGCTGGGTTATTGACTAGAAGCTCTTTCAGTGAAAACAGGTTCTCCCTTTGGACAGTGATGGCAATATGATTCAAACTGCAAGAAGTAAATAAAAACAATGAGCTGAAAGATGAAGCCATCTGTTGAGCTTTATTGAGCTGTGCTTGGGTAATGAATATTGATTAGTGGCGCTTTTTATGATGTATTCATGAGAATTCCATATTTATCAGTATTTAACAATACTATCAGGCTTTAGACCAACAGCACTAATCTGTGCTGGTATCCAGGTTATAATTGGTTGATTGTAGAAAACTAAAAAGCAGAAAACCTCATTACATCAAGCGTTCTTGTGTTTTTACAGACGCCTCCTATTGGGAATGCTCGAACTGAAAGTTGCATTAGTTGCAACACGAGGCACGTGGTGTTGTTTAGTTCAGGGTGACGGCAGTGCTGGGTGGAAATGATGGCGAGAAGCAGAGTGTTAAGGAAGAGCAAAAGTTTGTGAACCAACGCTGGGAGTAGCTTCCGCACCACCATCCACCTTTTCTGATGTCATGAACCGAAATGATGTCAGCGCGAGCTTCTGAGATATGACATTATGACATCCTGAGCCGTGTTGCAGGAAACCAAGATAAGAGATTAAGCTGGGATATGTCAATCTGATTTTATTCTCCTGTTGGTTGTGTGAAAGTGGGATCGGATACGTTCCCATGGAAATGCATTCTTTGCAGCTAGCCTAATCTGGACCAGGCTAACAACCAGGATTTCTTAACCCTGCTACACACATCTCTTCACTCAGCTGTCACTCCAGTTGGAAATACGTTCAACAGTTATTTCTGATCCCACTTATTTTCATTGGCCTGCATTAGAATTTTAGACAAATTGTAATTTGGCATTATGGTCCATTTAGGCTATAATTAGAGGTGACAGACATTTGCCTTCGAATATTTCTCTTCCAGTTGTAGAGATGATTAGAAACATCTGAGCTTATAAAGGTGATGACAGAAGAGCCAATAATGAGGACGATACTTTAAGTTCCTTTCACGTTGTCATGCCTGATTTTAAATTATGCTTTAGATGAAGCAGCTGTCTTTAGAAGGGCTTTATGATGGGAAGAGTGTTTTGGGGCAGGTCCGACCCCTGGCAGTTCTCCAGTGATTGTATTTATTGTGTGTAGACTTCTTTTTACTTAAATTTAATCAATCAAAACTGTAAACGGCAAAGCAATGAGAAAAAAGCAGCTGTATAATTTAAATTTAAGGTTAAATTCATACTTGGTGGGTTGAAGAAGTGTCTCGATGTCAGATAGTTTTGATATCTCATTTAATCCAGGTTTCATGGTTTCTGTGTAAACATAAACGAAGGTTGGATGTGAACTGGTATTTCCTATCCCCCGTTACAGCATTTTGATATTTTTGAGGTCATATTTGTCCTTACAGAGCAACACGTACAGTCTGTTGAGGAAATCTTGACACATTTTCAGGCCACAAGATAAAAGTAAAGTTTCTTTTCTGCTTTTAGGGAATGTATATTCATCATTCAAATTCCATTTATGCATGATACCTCCGCCAAGGAGGTAATGTTTTTGCTGGCGTTTATCTGTCTGTCTGTCTGTCTGTGTTCAAGACAACTCAAAACGTTATGGCTGGATTTTGATGAAATTTTCAGGAGTTGTCAGAAATGTGAAAAGGAAGAACTGATTTAATTTTGGCTGTGATCCGAAAGAAATCCTGCATTCTGGATCACTTTCAAATTTTCGATAACATTGCAGTCAATGGGGCCGAAAATTTTGTTTCTCAATATCTCCATTAATTATTGCCCAAAACTCAAGAAATTTGACTCAGGGATTGACAATGGGAACGCCTATCAAATTTCAAACGCTGATCTGGATCTGATTCAGAAGGCAAATTTTATAGCAATCTGTAAATCACTATATGGGAGAACTGTTGTGCTTGGCGGAGGTCTGCGCTCTCCGAGCGCTTTTCTAGTTAAAAATATTTTTACTGGATGACAATTGTGAATTAATTAAAATGAGACTTCCCTCACGTTACTGACCAGTAGATGGCAGAACAAAAAGAACATTTTCGGTTTAATATTCCCGCCCGAAGATGTTTAACCACAAATAAATGTAGGATGGCGACATTTTTAACACAGTGACTCTGACATCCTTGGATGTTTGTTGCAGATAACAGGATACCACCAGCAACTGTCCTTCCCAGCAGCAGATGTTGACAATCAGAGACCCAGACAGTTTCAACTTTCCAACAGCTTTGTGGATTTGTCTGAACCGTCGGCGGAAAGCATTGTGTTACTATTGAAGTGTGGTTCTTAACCCTTGGTTCGATCTAACCCTTGGGGTTCGGTGAGTCAGTCTCAGGGGTTCGGCAGAGGTCAAGACATGCATCTGACTCATATTATTCATAATGACACACCCAGATTGGCCATCACTGGCTACGGGTGATAATGTTTGGCCAATCTGTGCTGCAGGGAATTGGGTGCAATCTGTAGTCGAACTTGTGATTTCTTTAATAATTTAATCCATACTGTGTCAAGCAAAAAAAAGAAAGTGCTCAACCAACTAGGGATGAGTTTTGGCAATGACCTCGCAGTACGATATGTATCATGATACTTGGGTCACGATACAATATTATCACGATATCGCAATATATTGCGATATTCTACCCAGTTAATATCAAAATTAAAAGTAGAGATGAAAAAAGAAGTTGCTGTATATGTTCATCAGATGATATTGATCATTCAGAGAACAAATTGAGACAAAACTATTTTCTTCAAAACAACCTATTTATTGTTTATTATTAGTGTTTTTGCACATTTAAGTAACCATTAGTAACCAATAAAAAAAATCAATATTAGGAGCTGAAAAATCGATATTATATTGGGCAGCCGAAAATCGCAATATATTGCCAAATGGATTTTTTTCACTCCTCTACAAACGACTATGTACAATATGGAGTAATAAGTAAGGTATGTAATTCATGCACTCCATGCATTGCATTGGTTTGGTTTTTTTGAACACAGTGATGTTAATGCACGTTTCATTTTGTGCACCAGTAAGACATATACCCATGTCTTGAATTGAAAAAAAAAAATTATTTTTCAATGATAAAGGGTTCGGTGATGTGCATATGAAACTGGTGGGGTTCAGTACCTCCAACAAGGTTAAGAACCACTGCTATAGAAGCTTCTGGAAACAGCATCAGTGCCACTGAATAATTTTGATCATTTGATAAAGTCGTTATATCACCCAGCCCTAGTTTTCGGTTGCCACTGGGTCTCAGTGGGCCCTAAAAACACTGTGGTTTTGCTCTTAATTTGGCCTCAGGTCCCACTGCGACTGTTTTAGAAGCAAAAGCCTTTTGAATTGTGCCTGTTCAGTTGTATCTGTGAATTATGAATTTACACAAACGTTATGAGAGGACATGAGAGGCCTATTGTGACTGTTCGGCTGTAAACCTGATGAGACTGAAAAACAAACACATCAGAATGATGGAGAGCTCATGAATTGCAAAGAAATGTGGTCAAACAGACAAGAGAGCTGCGTGTGAAAGTGGAACAAAACTGTGTTCTGCAGGTTGTTTTATGGTTTGGCACAAACATCCCGTTTAAATGAGTCAGTTAGTTTGGAAAACAACTAAGCAACAATTTCCTGCCAGACACGACCAAACATCCCTTGAAAAACAAGCTTATCCTTTACCAGTGATTTACACAGCCAGTGTGGTGCATCACTAAAAAAAAAAAAAATGGTTAAGATGTTTGATGCCTTGAACTTCCTTGAAAAAACATTCCTCTTATGTCTCAGTCATGTGAATAAACGAACTACAAAACTCGAACTAAACTCTGGTTTTCTGAGCTCAACTTCTTTCACGCAAAACTTCTGCTTCAGTAATCTCCTCGCTTTAAAGCTGTACGTCTCCTCATTCTTTGTCTTTTCTGCAGTTATCCTTGTTAATAATAATAACAAAAGATGGGTGGTGTTAAATAAATTGTGATAATCGACCTCTGAAAAGAACCTGTCATTGTCAAGTTGAAATGTCATCGGAGACCCTGTAATTGAACCTGTTGCCTCCACAGGTTAACGTAACATCACGTCTGTGCATGAGTGCGCCTGTGCTCTTTTATTTTGATTATAAACTGGATGGATTATCTGCGCTATTCTCTTCTTGTGCCTGAACTCCTGCCAGCTGTTCGGGTGCAACTGAAGCGTGTCGAAATAGACCCGGCGCGTATCTTAGGCGACGCAGAGCATCTGGCTTCTGGGATCGTTCTGAAATCCGACATTTCTGGTGGATCCACCCTCATTGACTTGGTTGGCCATGATTCATGTTGCGGAAAAAACAAAACAAAACATTTCTATATCTAAGAAGAGTGACAATTAACTTAAATAAGACTTAGCAATGACTAGATTTCAGTTTTAATATTCTTTCCATGCGAAGGGGTCATACCTACATCTCAGCAGATCGATGGAAAATGACCAGGAGCATCAGTAGTACAACTGTTTTAACAGGACACACCAGAACACACTAAAAATATAAGTGGCAAGAAGAAACATGTTGCAGCTCTGCAAGATGTCTGGTGGAAGAACTAATGATTAGACAATAACAAACCATTAAAGAATAATATTCAATTTCCATCACAATTCACAAAAGGTAGTGCAGCAAAGCTGGAGCTCTGCGGGTTTGTTGATTTGCTTCGAGCATTTAAAATAGTTGTTTAGGTTTATAAACCAAGAATAATTGGTTATATGTACAGTCATGGCCAAAGGTTTTGAGAATGACACAAATATGACATTTTCACAAAGTCTGCTCTTTCAGTTTCTATAATGGCAATTTGCATATGTGACAGTGTGGGGGTCCTGTCACTATACCTCCGATTGATCACGTGTCCTGGCTACTTAGCCAAGGGGATATCCCTTTGGCTGACTGGTAAGCACACGTGACTTTCACCTGGGAGTCTGGGGATCAAATCCTGCCCGGGCCCTCCGTAGTGTCCCTTGCCACATTCTGGCGTTGTCAGCAGGATCCATGTGACAGTCCATGGATTTGAAATCCATGCCACAATAGACAACTGGAGACACGTTTTGTAAATCCATTGGACGCGTAACCTCAACCTTCACTTAGCTGGATAGTAACAAGGACGTGATAGATAATACAGTGATCCCTTATTTTTCATGGTAAAATCTTTTAAATTGATTATATATTTCTGAAAAATCCACAAATAACTAAAACTGTGGAACTTAAACCGCAATTGGCAAGGGATCACTGTACAGTATTCACATTCCACCACAGCACCCATGAAAGATTTGCCAAATGTTTTTTCCCGCTGCTGCCATTTAATTTTTGTTATGAGCTTGTGGTGCCCCCAGGTGGTCAGTTGGTGATTTGGCATCTGCTCCACAAATCAACGTGCCACGTTTGACTGGTCTTGATAAGGCCTGTGCGATAGGAGCAACTCCAACCTGGTATTCTGCAAAACCAAGTCCAGCCATATAACATGTTGCCAACAGCGCAGGAACCTGAACATGTGAATTAACATATGTTCAGCAATGAGCTGAACTTGGATCGTATAGGGTCAAAGTGTGGGGACGACGCAGAGATTTCTTTTGTAAAATGCCGTACCGATGGAACAGCTTCTTTTGGTGGAGGCGGTGTGATGGTGCGGTGCAGCCTGGAACAACGAGGCTCATCATTGGAGGCAATCTCAATGTAGACAGACAGAGATGAAATTTTGCAACCAGTGGGAATCCTACCTCTACAGTTTGGGACCAAACTGTATTCTCCAAGATGAAAATGCTCACCCTACAGAAAGGGGTTTATCAGAGACTGTCTCCAGAATTTGGGAGAAGAAAGGAGAGGATGGGTTGGCCTTCCAGCAGTTCTGTCCTCCATCCCACTGAACACTTGCAGGATCAGCTTGTGTGCTGTTTGTGCCAGAGCTACCAACACAACTGTGCTGGCCGACTTGCAACAAATGCTGGTTGAAGAACGGGATGTCATCCCACAGCAGTGCGCGACCAGGCCGGTGGCCATCATGAGGAGGAGGCGCCAGGCTGTTGTGGCCATGTGTGGTTCTTCCAGAGAAGATTTAGCAAATCTTTCATGGGCGCAACTCACAAACTCAGGTCTGCTGCTCATCCCACCAATGCTTGGTCCTTACAAATGTGGCACCATTTAAAAGAGGTGGGGAAGAAAAATCAGCCATTCCAGCAGTCGGAGAGGGTTAATGCCAAGAAGGACCGTGACAACAAAGAAATGTACCAAACCTGAGTTTCCTTACTTTTTGACCTTAACTTATTTCATCACACACAACAATGGACACAGTAATTGTTCATAATTAATGTAAAACCGGATTTTAAATACATGTTTTACCGCATTTTTACACAGGAGGGAACACTGACTCGCCATGAATAATATGGACAGATTGCCCCAAACTGGTGATGGATGTATATTCCCATGACTGTCAGGATACTATACTAGTATTTAAGATGCAAAACTGGTGATCAGCTGATGACATTTAGTTTATTTCATATGCTTACATTTTATATCAGATACCTTATGTGAAAACAGATTTAACTAATGAGTTAGAACAGACATGCATTTATTACAATGCATGAACCCTTTCTTGAATGTAATACAGTTGTGTCAGCTGTTCCTTCAACATAAAACCCAACTGTATTCTAAGATTGCATCAACATGGCATCAGTGTAACAGGTTCATATCGCTCCACATGCTGCATCAAGTACAGAGGGAATCTTTTCCTTTGTTCTTTCTCCAATCTTTCCTAATTTAATTCTACTTTGAAGGGGGGGCTGGGGGGGTGACAAACTAATACCTTGGTCTGTCAGGTGAATTTAATTCCCCATTAAAGCGAGTCAGTGTGAACCACCCCGCCACGGACCCCGATGGTTTCAAGTTTGCAGCCGGTCTCATTAAATCTGTCAAATTCCCGTTTCCTGCACGGGTTCCTGCTTTGTATTTTAATGAATAGCGAAAGGATTACAATTGCTTACAGTCAGAGATTTGTGATGAGGGGTGAAACTGGAGGTCCGTGCAAATAACTTGGTTTTCTAAAGGTAGAGACTACAAAGGGAACTATTGCATTACTTACCTCTCACTGCTTTTTATTGCTATAAAGAACACAAAACTGTAAACAACAAACTGCCGGAAGTAACTTTAACGGCGCGGCTCCACCAAGCAGTTTATGAATAATATTAACAGAAAAATAATTAACAACTACAGAAAATTCACACACCTCATAAATGTTGACAAAACATGTGCCTGAACTCAATTGTATCATCACACGTATCAGACTGAGCTCTTCCCTAATATAATTATATTGTTTTTTTTCATTTTTTCCTCCCAAAAAAAAAAAAATCTTGTTACAATGAACAGTTTGAGGCAAAGTGTTATTGAAGAAATACAACTTCTCAAGATGTGAGCTGTGCTCTTGATGCCATGTCAGGCTTGTCAAGTCCAACAAACTGCAACAAAGCCGTTTGTCATTGCCTTCTGCAGAATCCCTGCACGCATCATCTGACCTGATGTTGCAATGGCTTCCACCGCACACATTTAATTACTCATGACTTTTCTGGATTTTCCACCACACTGGTACTGATTCTGACTTTTATTCACAATCATACCACTATTCTTGTTAAGAATGAATAACTGGAATTCCCTGCTTAATTGTAACACATATAAAAATCTAAACCTCACTTTAAGGAACCTGGATATGCTGGGGAGGTTTTTCTGTCTAAAAAAAAGCCACAGCCTGTTGACCAGTCAGTGTCAGGAGACATCTGTGCATCTGTGCAAAGTCTATTTTCTCTTTCATCATCTGTCAGAGGGCACAATTGCACTGTCCATATCTTACCGTACCGTAACCAGATTAACCTTCTGGCCAACTTCCCGCACTCACATTACTTTAGTCTCAATCGTGCTTGGGCATGGCTGCTGCTTGTACATACGTTATCACGTTCCCTAGCAACACTCCCTCATGACATTACATGCAAAGAAATTACTACTGACTTTGCAGGCTTATTTTAAGTTTTTCTTTCTTTTCCTTTTCTATTTCTGGAATTTTCCAAAATAAAGGGCTTTCTGTTGATTATGTAACACATGCGTGATATGATGATGATGATGCACAAACACTGTTGTCCACACTTTCAGCCACGCCAAAGACCGATTGTGCCATACTCAAACATGGGACAGTGAAATCACACCAGCCTGGGTGTAAGTCTCGAGATGACGTGATGAGATGTAATGTGAGAGAAAAGACTGCTACAACTGGCGAGATGCAAGGGCATAACGTTTGTTTCAAGCTATTCACCTCCCGTTTACCTCCTCTCCATGTCCTGTTAATTTTACATATACACATTTCACCAGGGATCCTATCTTATTGCCTTCAGCACAATGTTTGGATTTGCCCTCTTTAATTTTCAAACATGGACAAGTCTAATAAACATTTTTATGCTTGTTCAGGATCCCTGAACAAACCTATCTAGTGCTGCTTCGTCCTAACTGTCTCTTTGTTAAGACTGGAGCAATACCCAACAAAACTGCTCTTATAGAAAGTGGGCAGATTTACAGTTTGTCGTTTGTCGCACAACCATTATAAGGTGTCACTTTCCTCCTCGAGTGAGTCACAAATTTAGCAGACACAATAGGGCTGAATGGGGCAATCGTTAACAGCTTGTGCTCTTAAAAGAGAGAGAGAGAGAAGCAGTGGAGGCTGTTGCAGCCATGGAGGAACAAATGCTTCTTTTCTACTGCTCCCAGATATTTATGAAGTTTTGAGCTTGTGAAGGCAACATCTCGCTGAACCTACAATTACCTGCTAATGCACACTGGGTAATTTAGATCTGGGGAGTAGGGAATTTGTGCAGCAATCAGCTTCAATCTAAATCCCTGCTAATGTGTGCAAAATGACTTACAGTATGGGCTGCTGATGCCATTTTACCACACTGCTAGCGCATATATATATATGGATTGCCTAATTTTGGCTTATAGCTCTATTTTCTTTGCAGGAACAGATGCAGTGTATACATGCAAATTCTAAATTTACAAGACTGCCTTCATTTTCATATAATGATAGAAATTTAAAAAAAAAAATGGAAAACATATTTTTGATGTTCTCTTTTCATTAAATGTCCACCGGTCCATTTCCCAATTTAATAAAGTTAGTGTAGCACTCAGAAATCTAATAAAGGTATAAATGCCATAGTTCCACCAATTTGCTAATGGTTTATGGTAATATTTTCAATCAATTATTTGATTTTAAAGGACAAACAACCAGTGGTTAGTTGTATTTAACAATTAGAAGATACGGCCAAAATTTATCTCACAATATATTTCTCAATTTTGGTTGATACGAGATTGTTCGATATCAATCTGAAAACAAGAGAGAAACTGTCAAGAATGTCCAGCAAGCATAACTGTTCTCACAAACCTCACATAAAACCTCCTCCTACACAACTATATCATGCTTTAGATATAAAAAATGTTTGAAATAAATAAGTCTATGGTCACCTTTTATTTAAATTCATAAATGAGAAATGTGACATTGCCATCAAACAAACAAACTTACTGCATTGTCTTAAAAAATGATTATGTAGATCAAAATATTGAAATTGTGTTTAAGTCATAACATCATTATTGATACTTTTTATTGCGATATGTATTGCTTTAGAATTATTGTCCAATGCTACTTACAGAATTGTTAGTGTGTGTATAAGACATTTAAATTAACACATCTTAACTGTGAAACATAACTTGTATGTTTTATGCTTTACAGGCTTTTAGATTAGTATTTTCATCCTTGAGGTTGTGATTATCAATGTGACATTTTCATAATGCACCATAGCAGATCCAGATGTGAAACAGATAATAAATACCGTATAATTATTCTTGAATCACAACATTGTCTCAAGACTCAATAAGACCCGAGGTTGAAAAAAGAAAAAACTATAAAAATAGTAAAGAAAATAACTGTCCTTGTCCTTTTTGTTTGTTCACATTTACATTTATTTATTCCTTCGTCCCATCCTTGGGGGAACAAACAATGCCTCTTTTTTTTTTTTTTTTAATCTTGGAGTATTAAAAAAAAAGCTTCATATTCTTTGGCATGAGTGTTGTCCAGACATAAAAAAAAAAAAAAAAGCTACTCATGAAGTCCATATTAAGATGTTGGAAATGTAGTGGTACAATCCATCTGGAGTCAGGCTTGACTTTGATACAGGTCCCCATTTGTCACTTAGTTTTCCCTCAAAGGCTGCAGTTCCACTTTTAGAATACCATTTTAAACTGGGAGGAAGACCAGTCTCAAAAAAAAGATCCTCTGTGACCTACCTGAGTGAGAATGTGTGACTTATGGGTTGTACAAGCTGTAAAATTTATGTTCTGCTTTAACAGATCAACTTCATATTGCCCTTTCAGAACAGGGCAGGTGTAGATAAAAATAGAATTACCATTATTTCTAACAAAAAGCACCTCAGGGAAACTGCCATCTGGATTTATAATAAAGGATCTATTTCAACAGCAGGAAAAGGAGGCACTATTCATTTTTTAGGCCATTATTAAAGTCAGAGTTATGCAAACTACATTAACGAGTGCAGCTGCAGAGCCCCCCCCCCCCCCCCCCCCCCCGAAAAAAAAAAAAAACTGCCACAAAAGAGATCAGAGATTATAACTAATAGTCAAAAATTAAGTCAAAGTTGTTAATGCGATATGCAAATGGCAAATGACGCTGTTTAATACATCTGTTTGTAGGTTTTTCTTGAAATGTTTGTCAAAAAATAAGTAGTAGTCAGAAAATGTGTTCTAAAGGCTCAAAATGTAAAACACCAGTGCTTGAGCTGTTAGTTATCACCACCAGTGGTGAAGAGGTTTCATGTATCCTGCAGGTAACCCCCCTACAACGGTCTTCAGGACTTTTTTTCCTTTTCTCTTTAAGTTCAAGTTCATATGCAATGTACATATGCGAGCATCTTTGGGTACATCTTTGAGTTTGGTACATTTAGTTACTGAACTTTTACCCTTTCCTCAGGCTAAGACTGCTGCGGTCCCTTCAAGCTGAGCCCTGCTGGTCAACGGACATTTTACAGTCATACCACAGATTTTAATCTGGATTAAAGTTCGGGCTCTGAGTACCAGAGTGTAGTTTCATCTGTATGCTTCAGGCCATGGTCATGTTGGCAGATCAACATCCGAGACTCGGTTTTCTTAAAGGCTTAAATGCTTGGGATTCAGGCTCTACACATTTAAAAGGAAGAAACAGTCCCCACTGTCACCATGTTTAATCTATTAAGATAGTGTTCCTCTGGAGAAGAGGTGCTGACGAAGTTGTCACCACCGACATTATCTGCACCTTGATGGTCTAAAAGTTTAAATTCTATCTCATCGGGCCAGAGTACCTCATTTCACATGTCTCCCAGAAGCCTTCTTGCAGCTGCCTCAGGTTACTTTTTGAGGCCTTTGCTAGTTCTCTGATAAATCTCCTCCTTGTGTAGTCTACAAGTGTTCCCGCTCTGTCGTGTTAGGTTTGTTGCAGCACCATTACAGAGCCGGAGGCTTCCAACGTTCTCCAGATTTACCACTTGATGCTTAAAGGGACTTACTGCGTTTATATTAATATCGTCTTGTTTTAATCGAAAGCTAAGACAAAAAAAAAACAAAAAAAACACATGGTGTGAACATTTTATTTACCTGTCAGAGAAGGGAGACAATTAAATTACGGTGATCTTAATGGATTCTGTCACTATAAGCAGCCTCCACCCAGACTTTACTCATTAGGGTACCGTATCCGTAGGCCTGCATATTTTGACAGCTATTAGCATGTGATGTACATGTTTACTTTGCAACTACAGATGACTTCTGGGAGTTTTTTCATGAAAGTAGCTTAGGTAGGTGTGTCAGGAGAGGTTTTTTAATGAATGCTTATTAATTTTATATATATATAGCTTGGCACTTTATGTTGACATTTCTTGTGGAATTTCAGTAATTTTGACAAACATTTTAAAGATGGGGGGGTTAAATTCTTTTAATGGTAGAGACTTTCAAAATATTAAGTGTTTAGATTCATAATGTTGTCCACATCAAGATTTATTAAAATCAAAGTGACTGCCTTGTTATTTAGCTGCATTATTTGCATTTTCCTTTTTTTTTTGTTAAAGACAGTTTTATGTTTACTTTTTTGTTTTGTTTTGTTTTTTTTCCCCTCAAATCCACTTGGGCACTTTGCCTTGAATACAATGTTCTGTCTCCAAAGGAGCGGGTTTTATTTTGTCATCTTAATAGTTAGGTGCATCACTGTCAGACTGAAACGTTTCAAATCCAGGTCCGTTCCACAACGGACATTTTGACAGGATTCTTAAGGAATACATTTGAACGATAATTTAACACAAATGCTGGTCCATCACAGGATGCAGCCACATGTTTTTTTTTTTAAACCTGTGATTGACAGCCAAATTGTCTTGTCAACTTTTCTGGTGGTCATAATAGAAATGGATCACATGTGATAATTGGTTCTCTCATGCAGGACTTGAATCTACTGATTGGTTAAATCGTTGAAGCAGGCAAACGAAATCAAATGTCCCCTACACTTTTCTTCTTGCATTAAAATCTGTTGTTAAAAGCTATCCAATAATTGGCCCCTTAGGGAGCACATCGACAATTACGCTACCATAAACACATGGGGATACATACTCACTGGGTACACGCAAGTAAAGAGATGAAACCTCAGCTGGAAACAAGCTGGTTGGTTCCTTATGGGTCAGAGAGGAAATCCGGTGCACTGGTGGAGGTCTGCAGCGTGGCACCGCCCCAAAACACCAGTGGCAACGGTGATTCAGCCTGATGTACCTAGATGTGGTCACCAGTTGTTGCTGAAAAAGAGTTGGAGATTAATATCACTGCTCAGTCTCTTTCTGCTCGGCTGCTTCAGCTCCGATACAATTTGGAAGGTTAAAATCCAACATCACAACATAACCACTCGACCACCATGCACTCATTTACATATACCATACCACGCTACACAGACACCACGTACATCAGCAGACAGCACACGCCACATCCATCACTCGCTTCTGTCTTTGTCTCTCTTTCTGTGTTTCACTGTCAGTGATTTTAGTCCTCTCTGACAGAATCAATCTCAGGTACCAATGAAATATGTTCGATCAGACTGTCAAGAGGGCTGCTGAAGGACACGTTCACCCTCACAGACGCACAAGGCAACTTACATCTGCTGCAAGATCAAATTGCATATAAAAAAGGGGTTTTTGGCAGTCTTGGCACTTATCGACCATATATATTAGATAGTTGTTAAAAAAAAACATAAAAAACAAAGAGGCTTCTATGGATGCAACACAGGGGTACAGGAGATTCTTCTTCCCTATGACTATGATCATAGGGAGGAAGATTATAGATGATTATAGATAATTAAGATTATATTTATAAATATAAATTATAGATGCATCTATAACTGCAACATTGTAACATTTCTTCTAAAAGTCTGTTGTGAAGAGAAGCAGCTTCAGAACCAGTGATGTAAAGAAACTGAACAAACTGATAAAGAAGGCTGGTTCTGTTCTGAGGACTGTTCTAGAGCCTCTACAGCAGTGGTCTCCAACCCCCGGTCCCCGGCCGGGGGTTGGGGTACCGGTTCGCTTGTCAGAGAAAAAAATAGATAACTTCTATTAATACCGTTTGATTTATTATCCGAGTCTAAATTATGTTTTATTTTGAAAAATGACCATATTCTCTTCATTACATTCGTCTATAACTTACTCTTGATGCATGACAAGAGTACAAAGAGCTGTGTCTTGGTCACGTGTTACATTTAAACCCCCAAGCTGGCAAAATGAGTAAAAAATAACCGTCTTCAGAAAGTGTCTTTGCGCAGAGAGGATTTTACAGATGTTCTGTTATTGGCACGGGGTTTCAAGTACACTTCTAATGAAGTTGCACATGAATATACAGCGGATTTCCATTTATTATAATATATAGAAATAACCACAGTTTTAATGCCGGTCATATCATTTTATTTTGTTGTACTTATCTGCAACACATTTTACAGATTTTACAGATGTACCTGACATTAAACTAGTCCGTGGTGCAAAAAAAGGTTGGGGGCCACTGATCTAGAGCTGATTGTGCACAGAAGAATACTTCATGAATGAAACCAAAAACATTTTGGACAACCCTCAGCATCCTCTTCAGTCAGAGGCTTCTTCAGATCCGCTGCAACAAAGACCACTACACTACACAAGCAATAACCTTCTACCTCTTATTGAATTTAATTGCATGTTGCTCATAAAAGGGAATTAAAGAATTGACTAAATTGCTGTTTGGCACTGTGGGCTTGATCTTTTACCAGATCTTCTAAAGCCGCTATTTAGGGATAGCAGGTAGCGGGAGGGGCGTTCTCCCACAAAGAACGCCATCCTCCACCCTTGCTAAACCCTCTATCCCACCTGCGCTACCTGCTACATTATGATTAGGAGTGGTTAGGGCATTTCACCTGTTCCACCTGGCACAGCTCGTCTGGGACTCTGCTGTAGAGCTTCCTCCTCTTCCTTCCTCCTCCGCCTCTGCACGGATATCTACATATAAATATTTTTACACAGACAATTCCTATCAGCTACCTGAAAGTCCCAGATAGTCTCCCAGTAAACACGCTCTGGTCGTCTATGGTTTAACTGGTGAGCAAGCCGTTTAAGACGATCTCTGCTATTTTGTCAGGGGTTCAACTGAGGCCAGATCACGCTTTTTATACAAGATCCACATGTGACCAGGTGGACGCACATTGATGCCATTTGGACGCGCTCTTGTATGCGCCGACATGCGGGTTGCGGGTAGTGATCAAAAGATAGCCGAGTTTGCGGAAAGGGCAAAAGACACACCTATTGCCACACCTACAATGTGAATAAGGGAGTCGGCATAACGGGTAGCGGCTTTAGGGAGCGGAAGATTGCATTAGCGGTTAGCAGAGGTTCCTAAACCCGCAATTTGCGGGTAGCAGTTAGTGGATAGTGGCTAGCGGGAAGTGTACAATCGGAGGCTGTATGCCAAGAGTTGTTACCTCTTCCGTCAAACAAAAGATATAAACGATAATGTCTTTTCATGACTTCTTGAAATTGAATTCTTGTCTAGAGTGTTTTGTTGATCTGCTTGGTCTTGAGATTTTTTTTTCTTTTGCAGTCTTTAGATTTACCTGGATTCTATTAACAGCTGATGGCTTATTACAACTCTTATTACAACTTGGGTAAGTTCAAAAGTATATGAAGACAATTAGTATCAACACACAAGTCTAATTATTCTCATATTATACTTATCCATTTCCTCTTAACAACATAAGCTGTAACACAATCTGCAATAAATTGGGTTCAGTGGACTTGTGGTTGAGCTTTCCCCATCAATCCTTTTAAAAAGCCAATCTATTTCCGATATTATACACATATAAAAACACAGTTCCAGGCCTGTTTCAGTACAGCTGAAAGAGAACTGGGAAAATGGGATGCTACTTCTAAAATCAATGGACAAGGGCTTTACTGCCTCAACAAAAGGGACTTTGGGAGTTAAATCTTGCTTGGTTGCTGATTGAATTTTTACAGCTCGAGCCTTCAGGAGAGTACCAAATGGTAATTACCCCAATGTAGAAACAACCAGAGTGGAAAAGGATAAGAATGAAACGCAGCAGGCCGGTCTTTGGGTGTCACCCATCTGCTTTGAAATGTGGCAAGTTTAAAGGAGGACAAGGGAAGCTATAAAAGACAAATTTGCAACGAAGGACACACTGTGGCGTTTTTAATGTGGTTTAGAATCTTTGCAGGGAAGGAAGCTCAGCTTTTCTGCTCATAGTTGCAGGGAGATCCACAATTTCCTCAGCAATTTTAACTGGTTAACTAGGCAATTATAACTCTGGAATTGAGCCAGACCTTTGAGTAAGGTCATGTGCCTGCTGTAATTCTGCTCCAGCATATCTAGACTGCCGGCTTTAATTAGTAACCCTGAGCCATCTACATGGCAATGGAATGATGCACGTGATTTTTTTTATTGATTTATTTTAAATAAATCAATGTCACATGATTAATTTCAAAGCAGATAAAATCCAAATATGACAGGAAATTAAAAATGCTTGAACCTATATTCATTTGTGATAGGCTGTTACAGCGCTCCATCTCAAGCGTTTGTTAAACTGCCGGGTAAAAAATTAGCCTGGTGTTGGTAGTTATCCTCATCAGCCGTCATTATGGCTCTTTAGTCCACTTTATGTTCACCGACTCCTTCATTGTGCAATTGGCTCTTCACACAATCACTTCTGGCTGCACAATGAATCCCCAGAATGCTCCCCAGCAAGCAGATACAAATAAATGCCAATATCAACCTTTGTAAAATCAGTCCTTCAGTTCACCTCAACTAAATCTGATTCTCCAGGCTGGGCCACAGTTCCTGCAACACCTGCTGTGCTGCATCTCAACTTTGTTCCCTACAAATAATTCCAGCTTCTCTTCTCATTATTCAGTGTCAGTATAAACAGACCACCTGAATTCTGCAAACTCCGGCTTCCAGGAAAGATGCATTTCTGCGATGAAAAAGCAGAATAGTTTGAAAATTCCTTTTCAGACGAGTATCTGAAAAGGAATTTTCTAATTTTCGACAGCATGACTGGCTCGTCTGAAGTCCACACATTGTAGCAGCCTTTTGTTGAACTATCTGAACCAACATCCAGCAGCATAACAACGGATGTTTTACCCAAATCAGTGTTCAGATAAATGTCATTTAAGGTCTTCATCAGTACTGTCACAGTGCTGTGATTTTGTCTGAAGCCAGACTGAAATCTTTCAAAAAGAAAAAAAACTTAAGAAACTGTTCACCTGAATCAATGCCTCTCTCTTTTTTTCAATAGAAGGGAGGGTTAGAGATTGGACTGTAATTGTTAAATAATTAAGGGTCCAAGCTTCTCTTCAGAAGGGACTTGAAAACTGTAGTGTTGATAGATCTGGGAAAAGTGTCTGATGAGGGCGATGCATTGACAAGTTTCAGCACGTCTGTTTCTGCAGAAGCAAAAAAAACAGTTCCAAAGAAGCTGCTTGCCAAACAACATTTTAACTTTTTTTTTGGGTGCAAGAACATCAATAATTCTAGTCGTTTTACATTCAAAATTATTAAGAAGCACATCAACAGACTGACGTAGACATGAATCCCATAAAAAAGTGAGCAGTCCGTTCATTTATGCACCGTTTCTTCACGGTTAATGTGACTGGAGAAACTGACATTTAAAAGAAAACACACAAGTGGTCAGAAAGGCCAAAATCCTTTACAACAGTGTTAGAAATAACAGCCTTGCTAATTACTGAATCCACTGCTTTCCCACATTTGTGTGTGGCCTCTTTCACATGCTGTAATAGATGAGAAGTTTCTAACTGAATTCACCGGCAGTTTTGTCTGTGGACGTTAAAAATAACCAGCTTCATCCAGATGGCTGTTTTGCTTTACTCCACCTTTAAATGTATAATTTAAGAGACGAAATTGAAAAAGGATAAATGCTTTTCAAAACACCAAAAGTGTTCAAATGAATTAAAATGATATGCAGCGTCTGTGAATATTTCTAATTCCACGGGGGCGTACGAGGCTTCAGCCTTATGTGCCGGATTTTGTCTGAAGGCTGCCGCATCTTATGTTTCACTGCTGTTCAGAATAAAGCTCGTCTTTAGCATATAAATTAATGATCAAGAAGGTTACGGTCAAGTCAATTTCCTCTCTTCGTGGTTCAGCACCATGTGGCATGCATCTTTCATTATGAAGTCACGTCAAATTAGATCTGGAACCAACATGTTTTCATATATCATTTTCTAATTTGCCTGAAACTAGAGGGTGTCTGGAATTTTTGCTGGAAAACCGAGTGAATGCATAATTTATTTGATCCTCTAAAAGAGCTGGTAATTGATTTTCTAATAATTTAATCCATCCATCTAATCCATCAATGGAGTAACCCCGGGACAGAACGACTGATGAAAATAAATCAGCTTTAGATTTTTGGTGTAGTCCTTAGCTTCTCAATCTTGTTTTTAATTAGTTACTCACTTAAGACAAAGTGAGTAATTTGTGAAATAAAACAAATGAAACACGCACACTGTCCATAGTCGCTGATGCTTCTCTCATGTATCTGTACCTTAAATTCAGATTTCTGAAATCCCATCTGTATACCTGAAATGCTTGGCAGAATGAAAAGCCTTTTTTGTTTGTTTGTTTGTTTTTTAAGAAAATAGCTTAGAAGCAGTACACCAACGCCCAAGTACAAAGTTAAAGATTCCAGCATTTAATAAGCAAAAAGCTGAGACGGAGAGCAAGAAAAAAAGAGGAAAGAAGGAAAAAAATATACAAAAGGCCTCCACTGTGTTGAAAGTTATCACAGTTGAGTCATAGCAGTTGTTCAGACAATAAATTAATGTGTACTTTAGAGGCTACACACGCAAAAGCCTCACTCGTAAACTTACGACCCACTAGCCGCTACCAGCAAATTGCAGGTTTAGGAACCTCCGCTAACAGCTAATGCAATGTTCCACTCGCTAAAGCCGCTACCCGTTATGCCGACTCCCTTACTCACATTGTAGGTGTGGCATTGGGCGGGTCTTTTGCCCTTTCTGCAAACAAACTCTGTATCTTGCGATCGCGGGTTGCAGGTAGTGGGTGGTCAGACCACCTTTAAGAGGTGGTCTGACCACCCGCTCTTATTGGCAATGGCTACTGACGCACTGATTTGTTTAACAGGTGGAACGCCCTAACCACTCCTATGCATAATGTAGCGATAGCGCAGGTGGGATAGCGGGTTTAGCATGGGTGGAAGATTGTGTTCTTTGCGAGGGAACGCCCCTCAGCTACCTGCTATTCCAAAATAGCAGCTTTAGGAGATCTGGCGGAAGTTTGGGCCAAAAAGGTTTTATGGCCTAACCTAGCTATGTCATTTCATTTAGGGACAGAATTTTTAACCCAAAAACCAGAACTGATATGATAATTAATAATCATTGTTGGCCTGCAGCCTACCCAGTGTTCACAGGATAAGGGCTGGTGGCGTCCAAGCTGTTTTTGGGCTGTGGAAAGAAGCCAGAAGAACAGGAGAAAACACACAGGCATGGGTGAAGTCGGCAAATAAAGCTTCAAACCAGGGCTGCTTGATATCAGGAAGACGTGAATTGCAATATCATTGATGAAAATTGTGATAATGATGTAACTTGTGATGATTATGAAGCCCTAATTCAAACTACGAAACCTCTTAATGTGAGAGGACACCATTTACTCATTAATAAAATGTAACAATTATAAACTGAATACATTCTTGATTTGCTTCAACTAACTCAACTCCTCAATTTCTGCCTTAACAGATGCACTCCATTTCCTCTAAAACCCCATGCTTTCAAGACAAGCCAAACTAAAGACGGATGTAACTAGACAGTGTGACGAAACTAAATCAAAGAAAATATATTTCTTTGATGAACAAAGAATCTTGATAAAAGACTTCAGCAGCCATGTACTAAAATATCACATTCTTTCTGTGCTTCCTGGATTGCTCTCATATAGAAAAACACAATTCAACTCATCTGTCTCCACAAAAGTGGCAGTTATTATTCATTCATCAGCTCCCAGTTGCAGCTGTCAACTGAGGACTTGCTGGTTGTATGTTGTGCTGCCAGGTTCATCAGGACATTTATTCAAACAGTACGAGTCCCATTGCTCTGATCACTGCATGTTGAAACGAAAGGATCAGACTGGGTATGCTTGGGTGCCACTCTATTACCTGGAAACTCTAAACTTGCAAAGAAGATGAATTAACCATCAATCGCGAATATTAAAAGACCTGCTGACTTTTTGTTTGAACTAAATTAAAGACCAAAAGTACGTTGGCAATTATGCACGATTTCCAAGAACATCACCTGAGCTCCCCTGTAGGTGCATTAAACTGATTCATCTCAACTAGCCTCTTTGAGTTTGGAACCTCTAGTTTTATGCACAATAATAAAAACTCAGACGTTTAATGAACTAATTTCTACTAAAATCTGAGCAGAATGCACTTCTGAGAAATAGCAGCTGCTGCGTTGATGATATAATAGTTTACACTTATGCAGCGCAACTCTCCCCAAATACTCGTCTTGGTCCTACAGAGTACTGTAAAATGTGTTTCATCTTCATTTATACAAATACTCATACGGTGTTTTCTACACACATACATGAAGTGTGGAGCTTCACTATGTTGCTCAACTGCTTAAAGCACACATGGAAATGTCCTGGAGTTGGAAATTGCTCTCGGAATGATCCAGTTGTACCAGGAAGTGATTGACTATTGATTAGAATCAGACTACTTTTTTTAAAGCTTCATCAGCTCTCAGAAATTCTCAAAAGAAAAAGCCTGGTAGGTTAGTTCGCCCACAGAGTACAGAATACCCCAAAGACAGCAGTTTATAGAAGTCTTAATGTAAAACTAAAGCATGGAGAAACAATCAAGAAGTCTGGAAGAGCAAACTTAAACCAGCATCACCCTACTGAGCATGTCCAATGTCCAAGGCTGAGAGACTAAAAATAAAACCAGTAAAGCACACAGCCAGCAGCCTCTCTTACCAGAGGTTCCTAATCAGCATCAATACTTCAGAGGACCCCTGTGGTTTATTAATGTTTGCCCAAATGTATTTGACAACCCAATCTCATATTTTTATTGCATGCAATCCACAATAGTGAAATCCACTATTGGGAAGCTCTGTTCTGAGGACTGTTTCAGCCTCACAGTGCTCTCTGTCTCACGCACACGCACACACATGCAATCAATACATGCATGGGAGGAAACTCCCCAGGTTACAACATCACCAAATAGATTTAGAAAAGCAATTTCTCTCGCTTTCTTTTTTTTCTGCTTTAAATCACAACAAACAAAAACAAACCACAATTACTTTCTGAACGAGACAGTCACTTGCAAAACCGCTCTCTGGGAAACGCTGATCACCAATAAAAAAAAAAAAAAAAAATGTTAAGACCCCAAAGAAGGAAAATCATGGAATTCCTGGCAACCGTTGAGCTGAGGAAAGAAATTGGAAAAACTATGATTACCTGAGCCCTAAAAACAAACACAAAAATGAACTCTAACAAACAAACAAAAAACACAGCAGAAGCCTGAATAGAAATGTATAGAACAGTTTAAGTACCAAGTTTGTGCAAGGTACCGAGTGGGGCTGGGCGATATGGCCTCAAATCAATAACACGATTAATTGAACTCCTCAGTAACGATTAATGAACCATTATTTTAGTTTTTTTTTTCCTCTCATAGATCACTGACTGATATCGTGTCAATGAAAGAGTACACGTCTCTATGGTTTTAAAATATACTGAACAAAAATATTGGGTCGGTTCCTCCTTAGGCTGGGACCCAAACTGGGTCCAAAAGCCAGTCAGTATCTGGTGTCACCACCATTTGCCTCAAGCAGTGCAACGCATCTCCTTTGCATAGAGTTGATCGGGTTGTTGATTGTGGCCTGTGGAGTGTTGGTCCACTCCTTGTCAATGGCTGAAACTGGAACACGCCGTTGTTTACGCCGATCCAGAGCATCCCAGACATGCTCAGTGGATTACAAGTCTGGTATTACAAGTCGCGGTATCTCTGTGCATTCAGTGAAAGTGAAAGCACAGTGAACACCGGGATTTGTCCATGAAGAGAACACCTCTTCAAAGTGCCAGAGGCCACTGAATGTGAGCATTAGCCCACTGATGTTGGTTACGACATCAAACTGCAGTCAGGTCGAGACCCCGATGAGGATGACAAGCATGCAGATGCATGCAAGCTGACTGAAGCATTGTCATTTCTCTACCCTAAGCTGTCTTCCAATGCACACTCCTTCAAAAATTGCCACATCTGTGGCATTGTGCTGTAATAAAACTGCACATTTTAGAGTGGCCTTTTATTATGGCCAGCATGAGGCACACCTGTGCAATACTCATGCTGTCTAATCAGCATCTTGATATGCCAAACCTATGAGGTGGATGGATTATCTCGACAAAGGAGAAGTGTTCAATTGCACGGATTTAGACAGATTTGTGAACAATATTTGAAAGAAACAGCCCTTTTGTGTACATAGAAAAAGTATTGAATCTTCGGTTGGGGGCCAAAACAAAAGTGTGGCATTTATGTTTTAGCTCAGCGTAAGTGGAGGGAAACACAGATTAACTATTTATGGTCATTTATTGAATATTTTTTAAGCAACTGAAATAACTGAAGTAATTGGCATGGGCAAGATTAATTTGATTATTGGTTCTGAATGTCGGTCTTAATTAATTTTCGATTAACTTCCCAGCCCTAGCACAGAGGTTTTACTACACACAAAAACAGAAACAGCTGTGTAGAAGGACCTGCAATCAAACTCTTAACTTTAAAGCTTTTCAGTCTAAAATAAACTGACAGAGATGAGACGGGGGAATGAAAACGACTTTCAACAATGAGTTTTCAAGCAATAGTCAAGGTCCTGGCAGTCAAGGTCTCCACGCATATTTCAAACCACAAGGCTCCCAATACTGGCCATATATTTCATTTTAAGACAACCTGCACTGAAAGAAAAAAAAATTGATCGTCTCTGGCCATTTCACAATAGAGTATGGAGTGTGTCACAGGGAATAGGAGCGGCCTCCAAATCTGCAATTTTCCCATGATCCTTATCTTTATTGGCTCATTATTTTCAGCATAGCCAGCAGTAGCTGCTGAGCTGTGGCATTTATCCAGGCAAGCAGAAACAACCAATTAGCGAGTGCTCATCTCATCAAAGATACAGAAGAGCAATAGGATTTAACACAGAGAATTCAAATATAGACCTGGTTTTAAATAGGTTTGCCAGTGTAAAAGCAGGCCTGTTATGTAAATGTACTGAAATATCATCATGCTGCCATATCACAGTTAATACCTGGTATGAGTATGAGATGACCCATGGAGTCGTATCTGCACCTTCATTCTGAGTAAATTCATCCACCACAGACAACTTTTGCATTCTGTTGATTCAGTAATCAGATATAGTGACAGATATGAAGATTAAACTTTGTTCAGCTTTGACTAACACACATAGAAAAAGGAAGTTAAAAAAAAAATTTAAACAGGTTGTTTGTAGAATACCAAACCATAAACTGCAGCACAATTCATATGTAAGATCAATATTACCCAAATGGTAACAGATTTCCTTATTCAGAAATTTGCCTGAACATGCTTGCAATTTAATCCAGCGTGTGACTGCTGGAAGCACAGTTGTACACTTGTCTAGACTTAAAAAATAGAAGTGTTACCATTTAAATTACAAATGATTATACTTATTCGGGTTCAAATGCAAATGACCCAGTTTAATTTGTTTTATTAAAGGCAAATCCTGAGAACAAGATGAAAAGCTTTGCAAATGAGTTACTCAAATGAACAGAGATTATTAATGCAGTAGAGTGTGGCTAAGACACAAACCAACACAGCATTTTACAACTGTTCGTTTAACTACACTTATCGTGAGTATGGAAGTAACCTTCACCGCTGATGCGTGGTGGGGCGCAGCTCCCATAGGCTCTAAACTAGTTTCTGCACAGGAAATGTTTTGGATTTTTCCTTTTTCAGCAGTATGTATCCCACACATTCAGAGGCACTTCTATTTTCGCTATCAACATGGGTGGTATCAATCATTTGTTTTGTGCTATATGGTTTTGAGTGCATCCAAAACTTTTTTTTTTCATCTTTCATTTTCCCTAAACATAACTAGTGTGACTTCATGTTGGCTCTGGCTACTTCTTTTGACTCTCGGCTCAGTTGTGTGCCTGAATGGATCCTTAGTGAGCACAGATGAAGCTCTGAAACTGCTGCTGTACAGTACTGTGGCATTAAGAACAGAATGAGCACGTTGTGTACTTTGTTATGTTCTCACATAGCTACTTGTGCACATTTTCATTTATATCAGAGCCAGAAATACAGGTAATGTGAATTCTTAAAGGCAAAACAACATGCTTGTGAGAAAACTTGAAGGGAGTTAGAGTTATAAATGGTGTTGCGGTTTCATACTTTACACAGAAATGGGTGAAATAAAAGAACGTATTTTCCCTCGCACTGATGTGAAATGTGCATAATGACATAATGCATTGAAAGAATTTTATACCAGAAACCCACATTCACAGCAGTTTTGGCCCGTGTAGTTTATCGTACACTCACACACCAACGAACACAAAGGGCAATGGGGTTCAGCATGTTACCCAAAGACGCTTTGATATGCAGAATATATAAGAAAGGAATCAAATCAACTGAAAATCCAGTTTCCAGATGACTGCTCTAACTCCTGAACCATAGACACGCTGACATGGTCGTGGTGCCAATTCTGATAGAAATTACTTTTTGTGAGCACTTTGACTCCAACGTCTTAAGCTTCAGCACAAGGTACAAAACAAAATTAAAAAAACCTCAGAGGAATAGTTCCTGTAACTAATACAGAACGACAAGAACTGGAGACTATTTTGAATAAAATAGATTTGAAATCAATGCCAGTTGTAGAAAATGAATTCATTTTTACATCTTTTGCATGAAGCTTTTAAATTTAAAACTAATCACAATTTAAAAATACCATCAATTTTAAGGCTAATGTTGGTGTGATGTACAGGTGTAGCGTGTACCTGCTTGTTTCCCTTTTTTTCCCTTGTAGGGTTATGATCTGCATATTGATTTGGCAAAAGTGTTGTATTAAGTTTTCATTTTAGCCAATTCAGTAGTCTCCATTGTAACTTTGCTCCTGTTTCACTGAGAACATGTTTTGTCCTTGAGGAGGAACAGTAAGATAACATGACTGAATGAAACCTCTTTATTCTATCAAATTAGGTCTGTTGCATTAGATACATGCCTGGAAATACTTATTTATCTTATTCCAAGAACATGACGTGGATGGTGGTTGGCCTGTCCAGGTGACAAGTAACTGGCCGCTTACATTCGGTCACGTATGAGTCCAACTCACTGTGAACTGTAGACGGGGCTCATTCTGACTGAGATCCTGCAAGACACTCCGTCACCTTAAGACCAGTGGTGCCATGTTTTGCCTGTGACCATAATAAATGCTGTTTCTGAACTGAGAAGTATCTGGACCATCCTTGAGCTCCAACAAAGAATCGGGCTAACAATTTGGTGCCTTGACCCAGATTGATTTGACTCTGTGACTGTGTCCGAATGAAGTCGATTGGAGGAGAACTTATTTTAGACAATTTGAGGATCATCAAAATGATACGGTGAGCAGAATTCCTGCTATTGAACATGCTAAATTAAAATTGTTTGACTGAAAGCTATCCTCTGATCATTAAAAGGTACACATAAATTATTTGTTCAAATGACTGCTATTTTTCATTCAACTGAAATGGTCACATGCGAAGCACAACATATCTCACATGAGGGAAAGACAATAAATGTCCTAGTTAATTTAAATTGGCTGTGATAAAAGACATATTGTCTTCTAAATTATTAGGAAAGTTTATATTTCCAGTAATGCGCCCAGGAATAGTTATGATTAGAGTCTCCCTTTCTGTTGTTTGAGTAATCTTCTGTTTGAATTGGTTGAGTAAGGGACTCCCTAATCAAGCAGGTCGAAGTTTATATTTACATTATTTTTTTGGATGTTTGTTTTTTTGTTTATCTGTTGCCAAAAGTTGTAAAAAAAAAAACAAAAAAAAAACTTCTTTTTGAGAATTCCAGCCCTGGCACAAAATCTCGAGTAGTTTTGTACCAAGGGCATTGGAATAATTTTTCGAAGGGGATATTTTCAGTTAGGAAGTTACAGAAGATGGTGAATTAAAACAAGCGAATAGACTGGGATGACCCGAGTGACCAAGCACAGAGAGTACTCGGCTCCATGTAGAAGTTTCTTGGTTTGAATCATCACTCGGGCACTGTGCAATTCACTCTCTCTGATAACACGTGTAATAATATTCAAAATGTGAGCATTTTGAATATTAATGTGCGGAGAGAAAATCTAACAGATGGAAAAGGTAAAAAACATCTTTGATAATTAGGCAAGGCAAGGCAAGATTATTTGTAGAGCACAATTCGTACACAAGGCAATTCAAAGTGCTTTAAAGATGCATAAAATCACAAGAAGGCAAATAGAGTCATTCCATAAATCATATGAGCATAATATAATCATTAAGAAATTAAATTAAAAAATTAATTTAAAAAGAAGAATGAATTAAATTAAAAATGAATTAAGAATGAGATAAAAAATGAAGAATGCAGATAAAATCTTTTCAGTTGTCAAATGCACATCTAAACAGAACTATTTTCAGCCTGGATTTGATCATCGTCAGACTTGAGGTCTGTCTCACATCTTCTGGAAAACTGTTCCAGATTTTAGGAGCATAAAACTGAAACACAGCTTCACCTTGTTTAGTCCTGACTCTGGGCTTTAAATCTGGCCAGTGTTGCCAGATGTACAATAATTATCGTATTTTTATGACAATTTAGCCCTTCGTACAATGTACGATCAATATTTGTAAAAAAGGAAAACCCAAATGTATGATAATTTCGACCTTTCCATGAAACACCTGTTTAGCTATTTCAAATTAAAAGCTTTTAACTGTGTGTTCAAGCCAAAACAAGCTGCTATAATCAGGTGCAGAGGATATAAGGAGAGGATATGTATACAAGAAAATAAGACCCAATAAAAGTATTAATTTCTCTAATGAAAAACCTAAAATAAGTGGGAAAATATATTTGAGATAAGCATAAAATTGGTACAGTTTAACTTGGTACAGTTTATCCTCCAGTCTCACAAGGACTGGTAAAGGGGGGAAACAGAACGATTGAAGAAGGATCGGCTAAAGTCTGCGCAGACGCAAAATTAACATGGGTTAAAGACGTCACACTGTGTGAAGATATGGATGAGAGATGACAGACCAAGTAACTGGATCCACAAGACCTACAAGATACTGACTCAGGACCCTGCAGAGAGAACTGAGGTTCGGACTGACCCTGCTGCCCCTGGTGAGACCGAAACAGACAATCAATGGACCACAGATGAATCAAAACACGGGGCTGCAGTAACCGAGTAACAGTAGCAATACTGGCCATGAAATTTTGATCACACACTGGTCAGTACGTTAGTCAAAAGTAAACAAAAAAAAATGTTACTTCGGTCAAATTTTAAAAAATAAGGCAACAAATTCCAACCAACTTTTGTTTGTTCAGTGAACTAACTACTATTTTAGTGGAATTTACCTAATATTAATTTCACTAAAATATTTGAATATTAACTAGATTTTAAGTAAAATGGATAACAAATTGAGTAAACCCAAGATCGAAATTGTTAGTCTATTAAACATATCAGACCTAATTAAGATAATTATAATATTGCAAATAAATTGAAGATGTGAAGCTTGATTTGTTACCATAAACTTACAATGATAAAAAGACATATTGATTTAGAACATGTATTTGAGAATTTCTTTGACAAAGTACCTAGGAATGGTAGTGCATAGTAATCTCAGTAACATGTAGCAAATTTGAACTGTCACAGCATCAAGTACAAAATGTTTAAAACTTCTTTTTTGAGGGTTTTTGACTCCCTGACCAAATATTCCAGTGTTATACAGCCTATAGATAGAATTTCACCACATGGTGATGCTGTAAAAAAGGAAACAGATATGAATACTTTCACTTTCATCACCAGGAACAATAGCTGTCAGTTTGAAAGTGCAATAAACAGCCGAGTCAAAGTATCTTGGACCATAATTAGACATTGTCTGTCTGGCTCTCGAAATGATTGAGTTAAAGAGAGCCTATCAAGATGAACTAGAATAAATTTACCTTCTATAAATGCTGATTTAATGGTTCATATTGAGGCATGATTTACACATTTTTAGGTAGGTGGTGGAAATCATTTTTATATTTTAGTTTTATTACTCTATTGGACTTTGTGGAATAATTTTATTATTTACTGTCGAATCATTTATCCTCTTAACTGAATAAGTGCCTACTTCCAACTTTGTATGTGAAGTGCAATCACATATGAAAGAAAGAAATGCCTTGGAGTAGTAAATTATGATATAAAAGGTGATTTAATATTTTAATGTTTAATGTGATATAATTTTAAGGAGCCAAAAACAGGACCTTTTGAGGCATACAGAACAAAGAAAAAAATGATTTAACTACTAAATGTGAATTCTAAGACAGAGCAGCTCCCTAACAAGTCATGAGAAAACAAATATTTATATTAACTTTGATGTGAATGAACCTTTTTTAAAAAGTTTAGCCACTTGCACATCAACCTAGAAAAAAAATGCATTTCCCACAACAATGCAGGTGCAAATGCATTAAGCTGAAAATTATCCGACATCTGCTCAAAAAACCAGACATATACAAGAATAGGCTAATCTTTCTGGACATTTTAAAGTTTGAATGATTTTAATAGTTGACAGTGTGCTGAAGTTGTTAGACAATAAAAAAATATACAGAAGAAATAATAATGATAAATAGTGAGAAACAGGAACTCAATGGGTGTAAATGCCTAATGCATTCACTCCAATAGAAGGTCAAAATTTTACAGTTGGATAAATGTAACCACATTTAGTCAAAGCGTCAGCATCTGAACTAGCCACTTGGTAGTCCAACATGCATAGGCCCAAGAGAAGTATATTTGACCTGCATCAAAACTCCCCGATATATATTGATGCAATTGGAGTTCCCAGAGGTGTGCCTGATGAAAATGAATTAGCCAACCAAATTGCAGCAGGATTTTAATCATCCTTACCCTGTTGAGGTACAATAAAAAAAAATGTTGACAGAATAGCACTTGTCCACTTTAATATTCAAAGATTGAATAACATGACTAGAGATGCCATAGCGGGCCTTCATGAACACATTGGCTGCTACTTCACTAATGTTTTACTAAAACAGGATGGTGGTGGGTTTTGTTTTTATTTTCCAGATAAAGATGATGTGTGCTATGTTTTCACAAGACTGCGGTGCTTTTTCCCTAATAACAGGACTCCAGATGGCTCTATAACCAGAGGACTTTCTGGCCTCAAAACCATGTCTACAGAATTGGCTGAATATTCAGGGATAGAGAATCAATTGAGTAGGGGGGCACATAGAGTATTTCAGGGGTTGTCGTAAATGTGAAAAGGAAGAACTGATTTCCTTTTGGGTGATCCGGAAGAAATCCTGGATTCTGGATCACTTTCAAATTTACGATAACATTGCGGTCAGTGGGGCCAAAATTTTTGTTTCTCAATATCTCCGTTACTTATTGCCCGAAACTCATGAAATTTGACTCAAGGATTGACAATGGGAACCTCTATCAAATTTCAAAGGCTGATCTGGATCTGATCCAGGAGGCGGATTTTATTGCAATCTGTAAATAGTTATATGGGGGAATTGTTGCACTCAGTGGAGGTCTGCACTCTCCGAGTGCTTTTCTAGTTACATCTGTATTTAGTTGCTGCAGTGACAAAACTTGGCTTTATGCAGTTGTTGCGGCATACCGTGCATCAGGCACCTCTGTCTAAAATGTATCACTACGGCCGTTAAAGATAAATTGTTTGGGGACTTCCGGTTTTGGAAAATGGCGGAGTAGGTCGCTCACCGGGAGAGCTCTGTTGAAATCTTGTCTAAATCCGTGTAATAAGTGTTTACGTACATCACTCGGCCTGTGCAGACCTGTGTGGTCCGGTGTGGAGTGCCGAGGACTATGGGCAGGAGTAAAAAACACAACCAGAACCAGCCTACGCCTGAGCAATCTCCAACGAAAAGCGACGACATGCTAACTAGCCAAGACGAGCCACATGCTAGCAACCCGCCGCTAACGTTAGCCGACATGGAGAAGCTTCTGAAGGCAATGGAAGACCGCATTATAACTAAACTCTCCGACCAACTTTCCGCTGACCATGCAACTATTGAACGTCACGACCAGGCAATCCAAAGCATGGAAACTTCACTCAACGACATGGAGACCAGATTGACAACCCTTGAATCCACCTGCCTAGCCCTGTCTAAAGAGAACCAGAGCCTCCGGCTAAAGACCGACGACCTCGAGAACAGATCACGCCGAAACAACATCCGTATAACCGGCGTACCCGAGAGAGCTGAGGGCGGACAACCAACCGCATTCATGGAGGCACTTTTGAAAGAAACATTCGGCGCACACTCTTTCTCCACTCCTCCAACTGTTGACAGGGCTCACAGGATCGCAGTCCCCCGTAAGAAACAAGACGACCCCCCCCGGCCGTTCATCGCGCGGATTCACCACTACCAGACCAAGGAGTGCATCCTGAGGCTTGCTCGGGAGAAGGGCGCACTTTCCTTTCGCGGAGCTGACATACACATCTACCCTACCCGGATTACAGCGCAGAAGTCGCGAGGAATAGAGCAGCATACTTCGCGGTGAAATCTCAGCTACGGAATGCCGGCCTCGCATACAGGATGCTCTTCCCTGCGAAGCTCCAGGTCACCGACAAGAACGGCCGGAGGCTCGTCTTCTCCTCACCTGATGAAGTTTCCTCCTACCTTCATGACAACCCCCCTGGTTTAACCTCCACACCGGCCGGCTCTTAAAGTGAAAACATTATGAATACAACCCAGCGCAGCGATGCCAAAAGGTACAGGGTCATTTTGTTCATTGTTTATTTTTGTTAAGACCCAATAAACAATCTATTTTGTTAGTCTCCCTAAAAACAGCAGTTAAGCTCAAATTATGGCCTTGCCATAAACTTTATTAAGCCTTCAGATGCTCGCTGAGGGTCTTTTTTGGCGCTCGCTGTCGCTCACCCTATACACACAGAGACTTGTGCTCCCCACAGACTTCACGCACGTCGTGTCACGTGTGCATCATTCAGGTTTATGAACGGAAAATGTGCCTATTACCCTTATACTGTATATAAACCTATACTGCTGCCACCGTATGTCACTTAATATAGCCTATATTTGTTCACATGTTTGTGGCGGGGCCCTATATTAATCAGGACATCTATTAGTAGCTCCTCTGTGTGTATGTTCCCCTTTTTTTTTTTTTTTTTTTTATCTCTCCCTTTTGCTCTCTGCACGGGCGTTTATTCTATTCAATTTAAATATACACTTTTCCCTTTACTTAAGAAACAGAGTAGTTTCAGTGTAAGTTAGGTGTTCTCCAAGCTGTTAGTTAGGAGCTGCGTTCAAAGCTCTTGTTCCCACTTCGATGCCTCTCTTCAGCATGTCAGCTGGAGTTGCTGTTGCTGTTGTTGTGTGTGCGTGTGTGTGCATGTGTGTGTGTGTGTGCGCCCACGTGTTGCCCCCCCCCCCCCCTCCCTCCTCTCCTGGTCTCACTGCCCTATCATTCATCCCCATAACCCCCTAAGATATGCCAACTATATCTAATTGCAATGCAAGTCGTCCCATCCACTTTCTGTCTTTAAATGCAAAAGGTATGAACACATGGATAAAAAGACAGAAAATCTGGTCCTATTTGCAACAATTAAATTCAGATATAACATTCTTACAGGAAACTCACCTGAAGAATAACCATGTAAATCATCTTAAAAGAGGTTGGGTCGGCCAGGTATTTCATTCGCAGTTCAACGCCAAAGCCAGAGGGACGGCTATTCTTATACATAAAGACATACCATTTCAAGCTAAGGAGGTGATCGCTGATACTAATGGGAGGTATGTCATTGTTTCGGGTCAGCTGTTTGCCAGTCTTGTCATCTTGGTCAACATTTACGCCCCAAATTTCGATGATGGTAACTTCTTTGATAAACTTTTCTCTACCATACCCAGTGATAATAATTACAACTTGATAATTGGAGGTGATTTTAACTGCGTGCTTAACACTATATTAGACAGATCATCAAATAAACCGCAATCCCTCACCAAATCAGCCAAAATTATAAATGGTTTCATTTCACAGTATGGTGTCTCAGATATTTGGAGATTTAAGTTTGATGACAAAAAAGTATTCTCCTTTTTCTCCAATACCCATCACACCTACACCCGGATCGATTATTTTCTCCTAGATAACAGACTATTAGGTAATGTTACTTCTTGCTCATATCATAGCATCTCTATATATCAGACCATGGCGCTGTCTCTTTTTATATGACGCTACCCAACTGCTTCAGACCTTCCCGCAGCTGGAGACTTAACCCTCTCCTATTAGCTGATGAACAATTTATACACCATATCGCTTCTCAAACCTCCCTCTTCCTTGAAACTAACACCTCCCCAGAAATTTCCCACTCTACTTTGTGGGAGACTCTCAAGGTCTATCTTCGTGGCCAAATAATTGAATATTCCTCCAGAGCAAAGAAAGCAAGGGTATCCAAATTAAATGACATTTCACGATCCATTGCAGAAATTGATAGTCAATACTCATCCTCCCCCTCCCCCCCGCCTCTTTTTAAAGAAAGACTGCGGCTGCAGACAGAATATAATTTACTCTCTACTGACAGAGCTGCATACTTGCTTTCCAAAGCTCAATCTAAGGTTTATGACTCGGGCGATAAAGCCAGCAAGCTGCTAGCCCAACAGGCAGGCTCGCCAGACCTTGTCCTCCCGTCTTATTCCTAAGATCCACAATGAAACAGGTGAACTAATAATAGACCATGTTGAAATTAATAATGTTTTCAAACAATATTATAGTAACCTGTACAACTCTCAATGTGATGGCAATCCCTCTAAGCTCCAGTCCTTTTTTGATAAACTCACTCTTCCCTCTGTCTCAGCCACCCATAACAATTTACTGGGAAGTGAGATTACGGATGCAGAAATTTTACAGGCCATTAATTCTTTAAAATGTAACAAAACACCTGGCCCGGATGGCTACATTTCTGAATTCTATAAAAAATTTGCACTTCAACTGTGCCCTCTGCTTCGAGCCATGCTAAATGAATCTTTGTCCTTAGGTTATCTCCCGCCAACCTTACGCCAGGCCACAATAACACTTTTACCTAAAGGAGGTAAGGACTTGCTCCAGTGTTCATCATATCGCCCCATTTCCCTTTTAAATACAGATTATAAAATCCTATCTAAAATACTATCTACAAGATTGGAGAAGGTTATGTCACAAATAATTTCACCAGATCAATCGGGCTTCATTTCAATCAAACAGACACTCTAGCTCAAATCTCAGGAGACTTCTTAATATTGTTTACTCCTCTCCATCCCACTCACCTGAAATAACTATATCTCTCGATGCTGAAAAAGCATTCGACAGAGTCGAATGGCAGTATTTATTTTTCACTCTGAAAATATTTGGATTCGACGACTCTTTCATTTCCTGGATAAAACTCCTCTATTCCCATCCTGTAGCCTCAGTTATCACCAATGGTCAACAATCTGAATTCTTCTCTCTCAACAGAGGCACACGGCAGGGATGTAGCCTCTCCCCCTCCCCCCTTACTTTTTGCCATCGCCATAGAACCCCTGGCTGCCGCTCTCAGGCAATCAGTTGACTTCTTGGGAATAGAGCGGGGGGGCATTTCACACAAAATATCTTTATATGCAGATGACATTATTTTGTATGTTGCTGATCCAGTAAATTCTGTTCCTGTCATCCTCCGCATCTTAACTCAATTTGGGGAACTGTCAGGATATAAAATTAACAATGATAAAAGTGAAATATTTCTTCTTAATCAGTCTGCCACTCTAATTCCTGCTTCTCACCTCCCATTTAGAATTGTCCGGAAAGGCTTCAAATATCTTGGAATTGAGATCACTCCCACTTTTGCATCCCTCTTCACAAAAAACTTTACTATCTTATTTGAAAAATGTAAAAAAGACATGGCTAGATGGGCAAAGCTCCCCCTATCCATAGTCGGTCGGGTCAGTCTTATAAAAATGATTGTGCTACCAAAATACATTTATCTCTTTCAAAACATCCCAATTCTGATCAAAAAAAACTTTTTTAATTTACTTCAAAGCAACATATTATCATTTATTTGGAATGGTAAACCTCACAGAATCAAACGAGATGGCCTTCAAAGACCTAAAAAGCTTGCTGGCCTGGCGCTACCTAACTTTATTTATTACTATTGGGCATGCAATATAAAAACCATGTTACACTGGAGGGAGAGAGATGAACCAGGCGGACTTGACGCTTGGATACAAATGGAAAAGGCTAGTAGTCCAATTAATTTGGGCTCTGTGTTATGTGCCTCTATACCCCCTGATTTACGTCAATTTCAGTCTAACCCAGTTATATATCATTCAATCAGAATTTGGTCACAATTTAGGAGACATTTTAAACTCCAGACAACATCTGTGCATTCACCCATTAAAAACAATTATAGCTTCCCACCCTCGTTGTCTGACTCTACCTTTAACGTGTGGAGCTCAAAGGGCATTAAATCCATTTCTAATTTATTTGTAGATGGTAAATTTGGATCATTTACACAACTCTCCCAATTGTTTGACTTACCGCAATCCAATTTTTTTAGGTATCTTCAGCTCAGACACTATGTCCAGAAAAGTATTCCGTCCTTTCCAGATCTTCCAATCAACAATGCAATTGATAATATTCTTTCTCTGCCTCTGGATCGTAAAGGTCTGATCTCCACTCTTTACAACAGTATATGCAATATTACCTCTCACTCTCTGCAGGAAGTTAGGAGGCTGTGGGAGCATGATCTCGGAGCAGTAATGACAGATGATCAGTGGGATGCAGTACTTAGGCTAATACACTCGTCCTCCCCTTGCGCTCGACATAGCCTAATACAACTCAAAATTGTATTGAGGGCACACCTGACCAAAGCAAGACTGGCAAAAATTTTTCCCAATGTGGACTCTTCATGTCCCCGCTGTAAGGGTCAACCAGCAGATTATATACACATGTTTTGGTCCTGCCCCAAATTAAACACACATTCTGGGCCAACATCTTTGACGCCTATACTAAAATGTTTCAAAAAGATATCACCCCCAGCCCCATATGTGCTTTATTTGGATGTACCCCTGAAATCCGTGGCCTTAAGGGCAAGGCTGGGGCAGTCATAGCATTCACTTCCCTGATTGCAAGACGGCTCATTCTCCTCTCTTGGAAGAAAGACGCCCCCCCCACCTTTTCGAGATGGATCAGAGATATAATGCACTTTCTTACACTTGAGAAGATCAGGTATACTCTTAAAGGCTCCCTGCAAAAGTTTGAGAGGACTTGGACCCCCTTTCTAGAGTATTATAAGAGCTTACAAGTTCCGCTAACTGAGGACTAGGATACCAGTACTGAAGTGAGACCCCCCCCCCCCCCCCCCTTCTCCTTTTGGCTGTGTGTATGTGTGCGTGTGTTTGTGTGTGTGTGTGTGTGTATGTACGTGTGGTTTTGGTTGCTTTTGCATTATTTTTTATTTATTTATTTATTTATTTATTTTTATATATTCATATTGATTTTTTTTTTTTTTTCTTTCTCTCTGTCCTCTCTCCTTTCCCCTTTCCCCTTTCTTTCTTTCTTTTTCCCTTTTCTCTCTCCTTTCAATTAATTACTATTGTTATTACTATTACCAATATTCTCATCATTTTTATTTACTAACCTCCTCCTTCTGGATTGTTGAACGTACCCTTGTTGAATCCATGTAAACCCGGGCTAGAAACCCCCAATATTCTTGCAAAGTCTTGAACTTTAAGAGGCCGTAGGGAAAGTTCTGTGGGTCCGGGAAGGCGTGGGAGGAGGGTGGGCTGGTTTTCATCATTATTTGTGTAATGCAGCCACCATTTTGTTGTGTAAACTTTTTATTTTATTTTATTTTATTTTTTGTTTATATGTATACAGTATATGTTCCTATATATGTGCATATGCAAGATACCCTAAGTTCTATTTTATTTTATTATTACTTTTTATTTATGTATGCATATATATATATATACTTTTTCATATATGTATTTTAATTATTATTATTGTTTGTATGTCTGTTTGTTAACTTACTGCTAAAAACCAATAAAAATTGTTGAAACAAGATAAATTGTTTGCACACCACCTTGTCAATTAGTACAATATCCTGATGAGGAAAATTCATCTGGTCTTCCCCTCTGAGTCTGGAGAGGACAAGACTGAAGATGATCCAGCTAAGGAAGACCTGAAGACCGTTTGTTTGTATACCTGAACCCCTGTTTATACATGATGATTGCTACTGGTTAATACATTGAACATATAGTTCTCACATACACGTAGGGGTGTGATACTTATAGATTATTAAATTGTTTTTCTGTAGTGTAATCAGTGAAGCTTGAAGGTTTAACGCTCCTGGGAAAAGAGGTTCTGCCTCCCCACACACAACTAGATGATCTTGATAAGAAGGCTTTTAAATCATTAAAATGTTTTAGTATTTCCACATGCCTGTGCAATGAGGACTTGCTTGCTGCTGGTAGTTGCAATGAAGATCAGCGTACACATAGCCGATCACGCATATAAGTCGCTAAACGCAACATAGACCTGCTTTTGCATAAATGACTGTTTAGATGAGATTTTGTTGTGTGGTTTAATAGAATATTGTTGAATGGTGGACAAAAGAGAAGATTCCAGATTTCTTAATGTAGAGATACTGTAGTAAATTACCGAATAGCGATAAATTCATCAGTTTGCCTTGATCAGAATCTAAGTTTTAAAATGATATTTGTCTGATTGATAACAGATGATTTGATAGTGATGCAAATTCAAGAAGACTCAAATATATCATAAATTCTAGTGAGCCGTGAAATTATGTCAAATTGGAATATTTACCCAACTTTTGTGTTCTTCTTTGTATTACATAGATTATTTGAGTTTTTAACCATTTAGAATTTTGTAAACTTCTTAACAGTTTTTTTAGCTGAGGAGAGTTTTAGTCATAGATCCTGCCGAAAGGGTCTGTGTCTCAGTGTTCCACTCAGATTACAGCCTTGACCTGCGGCCGTATGACTCATCTTCCATCCCTATAAGCATCGCACCAGAGGACCTGTGGTCATCTCTGGGTGTGTCGACCGAGCGGGTCGTGAATGAGTCAGCTCACACAACCTTTGGAAAGACATTTTTGAGGAAGATCGAGTTTAAATGGACATATTAAAAGGTTAGCAGTTTCCATCCGGTTCATTTACTTCATCACATAAGCACAGATGCACTTAATTTGGAATGAGTCATTTAAGCTATTAATTTTCATTTTTAGTTTTTTGATCATATGGTCTTTGATGTTTATTTGGTCAGAAATCTCTGAAGAATGTCAACAGGAATTAAATCTTGTACAAAATGAACGGAGCAGAAAACCTTTTAGCTCCACAAATGAGGGAAAACATTTTTTTCCAGAAGTGTCATGATCAAAAAAAAAATCACCAGGGTCACCTTGTACCCAATGAGAGATTACATAACCAAGTTCAAAGATCAAAACCAGAATATCTTTCATGAGTAGGTGCTGTAGGGGTACTCGTGTGACTTTATTAATATTTTAATAATTACCTAGGGTGCCACCGGCTTTTGTTAAAAAGACGGAAAACTTAAAAGAACAAATGAGTCACAATTTATAGTGGGTTCTTGACGAGTTGGATTGGCCATGGAAAATCAATCATCAGAGTCGCTAATACGTTGTACAACATTTATTTAGACACAGACAAGAACGCAAAACATATAAGACATTCATATATATATATATATATATATATCTACAAACAGGCACATCAACATCGCGAATTCTTCATATTTGGCTATAGCGCATGACAGGAAGTGACGATAGAGAGAAATAGGAAGGAAGAGAGAATCATAACAAAAAGATGGCGGGTACGCACGGGTTGCTAACAGCTAATCTGTTATCAAAGTGAACAAATTAATAAAGAGGGGCAATTCTCAAACTAATTAGCTGCCGAATAATGGGGAAGGGTGGTCCGGACGTGGTCCGTGACGCACGGACCGGTCGGAACCGTCAACACTGGGAGACACCACATCTGATTCTCTGTCAGCCTTACCCTGGGCGAGTCTGGCGGCTTACTGTCGTCGGCGCATCGGTTTGGCACGTGTGAACCGTGTCTGGTCGATGGCTCTCTTTGAAGTCCCTGGAGTCAGGTCTCCGGACGTAGCGCGTGACTCGGCGGGTCGTACCGCTTTCTCCCGTCTGGCAGGCGAGTTGGTCCCGTGGCCTCTGACTTCGGTCGACAGGAACCGGCAGTTAAAAGTTCGATTGCCCGTCGAAAAAACTGACGTGAAGGCTTACAAAAGAAAACTTGTTCTCAACTTACAACTAACGTTTGTTAGTTGCAATTATGCAGTGATCGTTCTATTACAGTCGATGGGGCACGACTATAAAGCTTTTGTAAAAATGAGGGCTGGAAAAAAGGTGTCGAAACAAAGTAACAACTTAAGCAAATTAAGATGGATTTCAGAGTCTTTATCGTACCACAAAGTTTCAAAGAAAATAATATAAAAAAGGAAGGGAAAGTTTCAGAATTAAGAGAGGAAGAAGCAAGGCGTCAGAGAGAAAAGACAAAAGTGTAAGAGGCAGGACAAAAGGGCTGATCTGGCTTTAATACTCCCCGAATATTTCATGAGCGTTTATGCAAATAAATGGGGTAGGATCCATATTGTCCAATCAGAAGATGGGAAATTTTCCCGCGGAAAATCTGGAGCATTGCATTCTGGGAGATGAAGTTTCTTTTCCCCTGTCTCCTCGGCATGCGTAGTCCAACAAAGTTTTAAACACATTTAAGCCGTACTAACTTAATTATCAGGATGAAATAAAACATCACAAACACAAATATCAAAAGTTATGTCACAAGATAATAATAACTTTTAACCTTTCATTTAACAAACTGTCCTGTGGAAGATCAGGTTATAAAATGACAGGAATTTGAAACAGAAAAATCATTTCACTCCACTTCCCAGTCTTTCCTTTCAGATGTTCTTGAAAGTTATATTCTTGAGTTATAACATTTTAAGGAAATCAGTGATAGTTTTGTTTGTCCTGTAAGAAATTGTTTTATATAAACTTTTCATCATCGTCTGTTCAGAAGACGAGAGAGAGAGAGATTTCTGTCTGGTCCTCTTTCAACATTCTTGTGGGGGGGTTTATATAGCACTTTGTGAGGGTCTTTGTGAGGGTTCCTTCATTCCGGGTGTCATCTGTACGAAAGTTATAAGCTTTTGCTAATCTTCGGCTGAGCGTTGTCATGGCAACGGAGACATCTTGGGAGTTTTATGGCCCCAGATGTGGTCCTGGACAAGAGTTTGCCATGGCAACGGCATTCTTGAGTTTATAGATATGCCTTGGTGCTCGGGTCCGGTTGGTACGGGGGGGGGGGGGGGGGGTGAAAGGTTTCAATTAATAGAATAAGATCCGAAGAGGGATCCTACATCTCCCCCCTTTTGATCGATGCTTCTGGTTCTTTAGATGGCGTCGATCAATCCAAAGGTCCCGTCTGAGGAAGGAAGGTCTGAACAGAGTTAGATCAGTGTCTCCCAGTATTCTATCGCTAACAGTCGATCTAGACTCCTACCGTCCTTATAACGGTGTTACTATTTCTAAATGAGCACACTCCGATGGCTCCATATTCTACTCATGTGGTAAGTTTATTTATCGTTAGCAAGAACCTTTTGGCGTGAGGATCTTTACAGGCATGCAGGACAAGACAGACGCAAAACACACAGTGAGTAATCTGAGCCGAGGTCTCGACCTTTGGCTATGATTGTCTATCCTAATTCTAATTCACATTTCCCAGGTATGGGCTAACCTACGATTTTATGACCACACACTAAAGAAGAGAAACTTCTAAAAAGGGAAAAAAAAAAATCTAGGTGAAATGGGTATATTTCACATCATAAAGTTGACAAAAAAAGGTGTTCTACTAGTACACATCGGGGAGAGAGAGAAGGAAACTTCTACAAGAGCGAGGGGTTTATGGATGAGCACCCCCCTTTTGTCAGCTTCCTGCTGGACTCGTATCAGGCCGCTGGGGTCAGTGCTGTCGCTCTAGTGGGAAATGAGAGCATAGGCGTCGTTAGAAACATGTTGGAACAAACGTCAACTTAGAATCCCACCAGGTACCCGTCTTCCAACTGGTTGGTAGACCGGTACCCACACGTTCGTGAGTTCGCTCGGACACACTTTATTCAAACTTATCCTACGCTGAGGGGTTGAACCAATAATTATCGCACTACCAGTCTACGCTGTCAACTATCGTTACAGGAGTGATAATTGCTCTAATTATCTCTGAGAACGAAAGTATATGATTCCTACTAACTATTGGCTATCATGTGGTCCCCTGCGAGTCCCATGGGGGTTTGGTGCAACTCGGTTGGGTTGCAATGGACCCATCTGAAAAGGGGGTCCTTTCGGCCTTGATTGGTCCTGATCTGAGACACTACTGGAGACAGTGTGTCTGTGACCGTGTGTGGTCCTGTCCAACGTGGGAGGAGTTTTCGTGTGAGCTTCCCTGGCTTGGTACCATGTCTGGTATGCCGCAGAGATCGGTAGCACCACACTTCGTCACTCACCTGAGGTTCCACGTGGGAGGTTTGCTGGTCATGATAGGCTTTCCGACCGTCGGTTGTTTTCTCTGGTCGGTCTTCGCCAAAACGAAAGTCATGCGCGGGTGTACGTGCAGGTCGGCAAGGTATTGGAGCGCAACATATGCGTGTGTTCGTTCTACCTGGCCCGAAGGTTGGTGTTGATGGCTGATAAGGGGTTTTGTTTTCGCCCCTAACGTCTGCCAGACTTGTCGCATCACGTCTGCGGTACAGTGCGTTCCCCGGTCGGAGTCGACGCGATTTGGAAGCCTGAACCAGAAAGAGACGTGGTTCATCAGAATATAGGCCGTTGCCTCGGTCGTGTCATTGGTGGCTGGGAGGCGTTCAATCCACGTGGTGGATGCGCGGGTCACAGCCGAGAGGTTTTTGTTACCTCGCGTCGATTTGGTGGAAGGTCCCATCCAGTCGATCTGGAGGTCGGACCAAGGAGACGAGGTTCCCTGTTGTTGCAGGGGAGCTCTGTGTGTTGCTTCGGTGCCCTTGTGTCTCGCCGAAGGGGTGTCATGGGCATGCATTAGCGTCTCCCCCCTTTGTTTGCGGGGGACCACGAGTCTTGGCGAAGGGTGTGCTCCGGAAACACATTGTAAGATGCCCGTGACCATTCGAAAGAGAGAACGCATGTCTACTAAGGAGGGCGAGTGAGGAACGTCGCTGACGTTTGCCGGCGTAGCCTGCGTCTCGGGTGTGTTCGTTAAGGATTTGACAACGAATAAAATGGCCGGGTCCTGATATCGAAGAGCGGTTGAGTCGTCAGTTGTGAATGCAGGTTCGACGGACCGAGGGTCCGGAGGGTGATTCACGTCGTTACCGGTGGCGGTTGCTTCAAACATTGCGCCGATGGGCGCAAATTGGGTGGGTGGGAGGGAGACAGGTAGCCACGCCTGGTTGGAGAGCTCCGGTGTGGCTCGTAAGGCGCTGTGTTTGGCTACTGTGCTCTCGATGTCATTCAGGTTCCTATCTGGACCTGGTATGTGGGCGTTGTCTCCGACAACTCTGTTACGGACGACGTCTAAGGGGAACCAGTGGGGGGTTATGGCTGACCGCATATTTGGGTTCTGTGGCGCCAGCGTGTTGCACAACTCTTGGTTGGCGGCTGATCTGTCATTCCCCAAATATCGGCGCACTTCTGTTACCTGGTTCTCGTGGCGTTCGGTGCCATTGGCCACCAGAGGGCAGTAGGGTTCGACTGCCTCGGACGCATTAAAAGAGCACGAAAGGTCATCTCGTCCAGCAGCTGCACCTGTTGGTGGCGTTGGACTTGGTTGCTCGTCCACCATCCGAGTTTTTAGGTCGGGTGGTTGGATCGAGTGTGGCCGGGGAAGGTTTGGGTGTTCTTTGGTTTCACCCGATGGGGTTTGGACAAAGTAACACCGTGCTTCTCTTGGCTCGTGGACGGTCAGGGTCAAAGGTCGTCGGACTTGAGCCCAGAGCTTTTGTCGTTTGAAATCGATTACGGGTTCAAACCGGTTAAGCAGGTCTTTTCCTACCAGAAATGGTATGGAATCGAAAGGCGACACATAGACTGGGTGGACCAGTTTCATGGGACCAACGGACAGTTGGACGAGTGAAACGGTCGTTAGGATGATGTTCTCGTGGGAGAACGGTCTTACCTTCAATGAACATGGGCGCGTTTTCAAATCCTTATTGGTTTGATTTGCGAATAGACGCAGTTGTTGGAACAGGGCAGTTGACATGATGGTCACGTCTGCAGCTGTGTCCCAGGTTATCATGCCCTCCAGTGTGAGGGACAGGTATAATTTTCGAGTGGAACCCTTTTCGGTGAGGTGGCAGATAAATTGGTTGACAGGTGGTTCCACCTGGACCGTCGAGTTGTTTTGATCTGCGGGTTCATCCTTCTTATCCAGTTGGGCGACCCAAGTGGCCCTGGGAGGAGGAGCGTCCTCACTTACCTCTGTGGGGTAATTAATTAACGGGACGACTTTGGTCCACCCCCCTTTTGTTGGGAGAGACAACCGCCAGGGCAGCATCGCTAAGACTAACGAGTTCGGGGCCCGCGTCAGGGGTGCCCAGCGCGTCGTTGGGTCTAGCGGTCGCGTGACTGACGGCAGAAACTGTGAAGAGATCAACCTCCTTTTCCGGATGTCCCTTCTCCATTTCCTGTAAAAACAATTTAATGTTTTTCATTTCGGTTTTGGTCAGGTACAGAACCTCTTGTTCGTCTTCTACGTCGTGCCTAGTGTTTCTCGCATCTGAATGATCTCTCATTGGTGGAGGACGACGAGAAGTGGGCGGTGACCATTCTGACAGATATCTACCGTGGTTTTGGTTTCGATATCCGCGGTCCGAATGGTGAGGTACAGGTCGATCGTACCTGTTGTGTGGATACCTTCCCCGTTGGGGGGTCCCGTGAAATCCATCACGCCACCGTCGTTCGCTCGGTGGGGATCGTGGTTCACGGTCGGGCCAATAAGACCTGGCGCGGTTGGGTTCGCGATTCGGTCGATTTGGGCTAGACGGAGGTGTGTGTCCTCGCCCATGTTGTAGTGCAGACGTAGGAGCAGGGGTTGATCGAGACGCTTTAGGTCTGGTGGCCCCTTCGAGCTCCATGGACAGGGGTTCTGCACTTATTGCGAATACGGCGTGGTCAGGGGGCTTGGCATGCGACTGTTTCTGCCTCTGGAAACCCAGACAAGCTAGCTCTCGTAGCTGTGCAATGCTGGAAGAGCGAGGGTTTGCCATGACTCCGAGATGGTGGCTCGTGGCGGGATGGAGATTTTGAACGAAGAGCGACTTGAAGTTCTGCTCTTCCTCCATCCCAGGCTCGTTACGAGTACCAAAATAGGCTTCGAGTAGTCTATAATAGTACTGTTGGGGAGGCTCTTGTCAACCCTGTTTGACCGTAAGCGCTGCTGTCAGACCACATTGAGATGCACTGTCGGAGAACTCTTTCTCCAAAGTTTGGCACAACCTGTCGAAATCTCCTTTAACAATTTCAGGTTGGCGATCGACGAATCGGCTGACTTCACGATTTGCCGTCAACTTAATCAGATAAATTTTGTCCTGGGCCGAGGCATCAGGGAACCTTTGCAGGTAGAACCTGAGGTCTTCCAAGTATGCTCGAGTGTCATTTATCGCTCCAGGAACGGGTTCAAACTTTGGTATGTGTCGGGCTAACCGTTCTAATTCCCTGTCGGGGAGGCCCCGGGGAACCTGTTGAACCGCTGGGGAGGGCGACTGCCCTCGACGCATCGTGTCTAGGTTTGATTCACAAGGTTGATACGGGTTCGCGAATGGTGACATGAGTGGCGGTGAAGGAGGTTCACTACCAGCTTTTGGTACGCGAGGATCAGACTTTAGTTCGATAGAAAAGGGCGGAGGTGTTCCAGCCGTTCTGGCTGTGAGGGACCTCCTCAGCTCTTTCCTAGCCGTCTCTAAATCTTCAGCTAAGCCGGTAATTTGGCGGTGGGCCTCTGTGAGCCCACGCTGAGTTTGAGCGAGCTGCGCCTGCAACAGTAGAACCTGTTCCTGTTTGGCGTCGAGTTGCTTACTGTAAGCGCAGCTCTCTTCCTGCGTCGTTGCAGCTATCCGTCGGACTTCTGTGAGTTCCCGATGGGACGCTTTACACGCCTCATCCACGTCCTTAAGGAAGGCGCTTTGAGTGGCGATTGTATGATCGCGTTCGTTTTTCTCGATTTCTAAGGTTGTGATAGTGGCTTCGCACTCGTCCGTTTTCTTTCTGGCCTCGTCCCGCTCGGCTACGAGCTGGGCCATCTGAGCGTTTGTTTCGCTGAGCTTGGACTTGTACTGTTCCACTTGGGTTTCAAGAAAAGCGTTGGTTTTCTGCGATTGGGTTATTTTATGCGAACGTGACTCGAGTGAGCTACGTGCCTTTCCTAGCAGAGCTTGTGCTGTTAGGAACTGGGAAGTTAGCAAAATCGTCATGCTACCTAGCATTTTGGTCAGAGCCTTGTCTTTCGGAGGGTTGGTGAGTGCCTCCGCTATTAGGTCTGACAGTTTTGAGTCGATTTCGGTAGTGGTTAATCGCTCAACGTGTTCTTGATAGCCAGGATTTAGCTTCCCCGTGAGTTCGGTTATAGCTAATTCCAGGTTATCAAAGATGGTTCCGTGGCTAGAACCGTCAGAAGGGTCTGCATCTGCCATTTTCTCCGTTGTCTGAGCTTGTTGGCGGTTTCCTTAACTTCTTTAGCTTCGTGCCACCTAGCTAGCCGAACGTTGGTTCTGGCTTAGCCTAATCTGTTCTACTTAGTTTGGCTTAAATTTGGAAACCAATCTATCTTCAGTTAGCGCTTAGCGTACTAGCCTAGCTACCTAACCTTGCTAGCTTAGCTTCCTGACTTCCTGAGCCCCAAAACAGCCTAGTTAGCTTCGGTTAGCACTTAGCCTACTAGCCTAGCTACCTAGCCTAGCCTAACCTAGCTCAACTAGCTTAGCTTCCTGACTTCCTGAGCCGCAAACAGCCTAGTTAGCCTTGGTTAGCACTTAGCCTACTAGCCTAGCTACCTAGCCTAGCCTAACCTAGCTCCACTAGCTTAACCTCTTGGTTTGATTAACAACAAAAACAAAAACAAAAAAATAACAAAAATTAGCCTAGTTAGCTTTGGTTAGCGCTTAGCCTCCTAGCCTAGCTACTTAGCCTAGCCTAACCTAGCTTAACTAGCTACCACTGGCTGAGTTAGCACTTAGCCTACTAGCTTAATGAACTACAAAACAGCTGAGCTAGCTCGTGTTAGCACCTAGCCTCCTAGCTTAGCCACCTAGCTTAGCCTGACTTAGCTTGATCAGCTATGAGTCGACCTGGTTAGCTTCAGTTAGCATTTAGCTGGCTGAGGGCTTAGCTGAGCTTCTCTGACTATCAACGTAGCCTATACTGACCCCTAGTGGTCACTTTTCAGTGCTGCAGCTCTCTATGGGTCGAATTATCACTCCTGTTTGATAGTCAACCTTATACAGTTCTTTTTAGACTGCTCAATCGAAATATGTTCACGAGAATGTGTCATTCAATAATCAGAGGTGATCTGCTGTTGTCTTTTCTTGGGACAAAATTATTACATATAGTGCCTTTAGCACCAACTTGGTTATTCTGACAATAACCACAAGAGGGTGGCGTTTCTCCACCTGCAAACGTGAGGTTTCGTCACGGAGGGTGTTACCAGTGCGATGACGTCGTCACGTCACGCCCTGACTCCGCCCACCGTGAGGTTCCCAACTTTGTAACAGGAGTCACTCTCTCCCTGGCCAGCGGCCAGAAACGACAATGAGAGCTCACGCGTCGCGTGTGCGCGCAGCTGCTCACAAAATGACTTTATGTGACACAAACTGAAAAGCGTTAGTTAATTCAATAACTCTTGACACAAGCAGAACCCAGCGGGTTCTCAACTTCACTCTGCTGCAGAAGTCCTATCAAACTCAGCCTCGGCTGAAACACAATACTTTGCGCGCTTGCTCGTGTTCTCCAGCACGCGCGAGTGGAAGACGTTCAGCTTCTCACTCGGATTTTCTTGGGCCTGATCGCCCCTGTCTTCTGCTTTAGAAGTGATTACTTCAGCGGCGCAAAGCAGAAATTTTCCGCTGTGTGAGCGGATCAAAAGCGCGTCAGGCTGGCTCGAGTCGGCTTTGCCAAATGATCACAGATCGTGCCTCCCGACCCCAGTTTCCTCAGAAACTGTTGTCTGGACTTTACTACTGTAACGACAAATAAATAAATTCTCTCTTCAGACGTTAGTCTGGGAAAACGATGAGTTTCTGCACCTCTCTGGTGCAGAACCGGACGGCCCGCGGGGCGGGGTCGTTCTTCCGTGTTCTCTCACGGTTACAAAGGAGGATTTTCGTTACCACACTGTGGATTGCTTTCCGTGCTTTCGCGAAGCAATATTTTTGTGGCGACAACGCGCAACAATGAGACAACGAATTTCTGGTTAGCTACGCCAGATACGTCGCTCTGCTGAACCTCGTGCACGCGCCGGATTTCCGCGGACACGCACAGGAGTGCTCAGCAGCTACGGAATTTCAGGGATACGCTGAAACTTCGCCTGCTGGGGCCCCTTTTCAACAAAAATCTTAATATGCATGCATCATTAGAACGTTATCAACACTGAGTCCAGCGACCTATACAGCGGCCTCACGGGCACGCGCTTCGTAGCTGCAACTCCCTGTGTCTGCTCACAGGAGAAAAAATGCGGGGGGGTTTTGGTCTGAGCGCAGCTGCGCGCTTCAGAGCAAACTTAGATCAGCGGACTTTCAGATTAATTTTCCACAACGTCGCAAGTCGTCCCATCTGGCCGTGCCAATAAGATGTAGGGGTACTCGTGTGACTTTATTAATATTTTAATAATTACCTAGGGTGCCACCGGCTTTTGTTAAAAAGACGGAAAACTTAAAAGAACAAATGAGTCACAATTTATAGTGGGTTCTTGACGAGTTGGATTGGCCATGGAAAATCAATCATCAGAGTCGCTAATACGTTGTACAACATTTATTTAGACACAGACAAGAACGCAAAACATATAAGACATTCATATATATATATATATATATATCTACAAACAGGCACATCAACATCGCGAATTCTTCATATTTGGCTATAGCGCATGACAGGAAGTGACGATAGAGAGAAATAGGAAGGAAGAGAGAATCATAACAAAAAGATGGCGGTTACGCACGGGTTGCTAACAGCTAATCTGTTATCAAAGTGAACAAATTAATAAAGAGGGGCAATTCTCGAACTAATTAGCTGCCGAATAATGGGGAAGGGTGGTCCGGACGTGGTCCGTGACGCACGGACCGGTCGGAACCGTCAACACTGGGAGACACCACATCTGATTCTCTGTCAGCCTTACCCTGGGCGAGTCTGGCGGCTTACTGTCGTCGGCGCATCGGTTTGGCACAGTTCGCAGTGGCGTCCTCCGGGAACCGTGTCTGGTCGATGGCTCTCTTTGAAGTCCCTGGAGTCAGGTCTCCGGACGTAGCGCATGACTCGGCGGGTCGTACCGCTTTCTCCCGTCTGGCAGGCGAGTTGGTCCCGTGGCCTCTGACTTCGGTCGACAGGAACCGGCAGTTAAAAGTTCGATTGCCCGTCGAAAAAACTGACGTGAAGGCTTACAAAAGAAAACTTGTTCTCAACTTACAACTAACGTTTGTTAGTTGCAATTATGCAGTGATCGTTCTATTACAGTCGATGGGGCACGACTATAAAGCTTTTGTAAAAATGAGGGCTAAAAAAAGGTGTCGAAACAAAGTAACAACTTAAGCAAATTAAGATGGATTTCAGAGTCTTTATCGTACCACAAAGTTTCAAAGAAAATAATATAAAAAAAGGAGGGAAAGTTTCAGAATTAAGAGAGGAAGAAGCAAGGCGTCAGAGAGAAAAGACAAAAGTGTAAGAGGCAGGACAAAAGGGCTGATCCGGCTTTAATACTACTCCCCGAATATTTCATGAGCGTTTATATGCAAATAAATGGGGTAGGATCCATATTGTCCAATCAGAAGATGGGAAATTTTCCCGCGGAAAATCTGGAGCATTGCATTCTGGGGAGATGAAGTTTCTTTTCCCCTGTCTCCTCGGCATGCGTAGTCCAACAAAGTTTTTAAACACATTTAAGCCGTACTAACTTAATTATCAGGATGAAATAAAACATCACAAACACAAATATCAAAAGTTATGTCACAAGATAATAATAACTTTTAACCTTTCATTTAACAAACTGTCCTGTGGAAGATCAGGTTATAAAATGACAGGAATTTGAAACAGAAAAATCATTTCACTCCACTTCCCAGTCTTTCCTTTCAGATGTTCTTGAAAGTTATATTCTTGAGTTTATAACATTTTAAGGAAATCAGTGATAGTTTTGTTTGTCCTGTAAGAAATTGTTTATATAAACTTTTCATCGTCTGTTCAGAAGACGAGAGAGAGAGAGATTTCTGTCTGGTCCTCTTTCAACATTCTTGTGGGGGGGTTTTTATAGCACTTTGTGAGGGTCTTTGTGAGGGTTCCTTCATTCCGGGTGTCATCTGTACGAAAGTTATAAGCTTTTGCTAATCTTCGGCTGAGCGTTGTCATGGCAACGGAGACATCTTGGGAGTTTTTGGCCCCAGATGTGGTCCTGGACAAGAGTTTGCCATGGCAACGGCATTCTTGAGTTTATAGATATGCCTTGGTGCTCGGGTCCGGTTGGTACGGGGGGGGGGGGGGGGGGGGTGAAAGGTTTCAATTAATAGAATAAGATCCGAAGAGGGATCCTACAGTGCAGGCAGAATTTTGAAAATGTTTATTTATGATTTTGATCATTCTATCCCGTATTTTCAGTGCTGGTCTAATTGATACAGCAAACATTCACAAAACCAGCTTCTGTGCAGAATATACCCAACATTTCAGAACCTCGCCTCAGAGTTAAAATTTCAAACTTAATTTGGTGGAGTGTTGTAAGATGTAAAGGCTGAAAGATGCATGAACAGACTTTACTGCAGGGTGGCCTACTAGCTGTAAAAAGTGGCTTAGCTGGTTTAAAAAAAAAAAAAAAAAAAAGTAATTTTGTATAATGTATATCAAGCAAGCATGTGCCATTTATTTACCTTAATCAAATCACTAAAGAAAGTGGCTGAATTAAAACAGCAGAGTGTCACAACGAGGGGGGGAGTGGAAGGAGGACCCAAATGCAGGAGATCTCAAACAACAAAAAGGTTTAATGAACAGAAAATTCAAAACTCCAAAATCCACAAAATCCAATAATCCAAAAATTCAAAAATGCAAAGAATTCAGAAATACAAACTTAACTTGATTCCAATGAAACCGGTGAGTACGAGGACAAGGCATACAGGGGATAGCGATGACAATGGACAGCAAGCTGAAAGGGAGTGACAGGACCTATATACACACAGGAACAAACGAGAGGCAGGTGTGAACAATCAGGCTAGACAAGGGGAAGGAAGCAAAGATGAAAACAATAGAGACAAGACAGACCTTCAAAGTAAAACAGGAAGCACTAGAGACATGGAGAGACGCCAACTTGACAACACACAGAATATACAGAAAAACACAGAAAAACAATCATGGCAGCTCCAGGCCATGACACAGAATGGTTGTTTACACATACAAAAACAGTAGAAATCAACATTGTTGGTGCAATTCTCAGTTGACATTCTCTGTCACCTTTGTAGTTATTAAACATGATCTCAATTCATCTTCAGTGACACCATATGTTGTGAAAGATATTTACTCAAGGTGAAGAACTGTTGTTCTGAGGAACACCTTATGGCAGATGGGATCATGGTTAAAACATCTTTTAAGTTTGCTTGAACAGCTTTCCTCACTGGCCTAATGCATGAAATCCTTCTGCCTTCAAACAAAGAAACTAAATGTGAACATGGACACAGCTGTGGCAAGAAGACAGAAAATCTGGCAATCTGCTTCCATTTGTTGCTCTTTTTTGGTGAATTGAGGGAGGGTGAGGAGTGGGTGGGGGGTCCACTATATGACAATTACCAATAAAAATCTACCCTATTCTGTTCCACTGAATAAATCAAACTGAATAAATTATTTTTTGCATGTATAACAGTATAACATTGACCACGAGGAGCTGTCAAGCTTATTGGGCACGAATTCAGACTCAGTGGGGCCTCTCATTGTCCAACAGCTTGAAATTTTATATTACTGGCACATTTGGGGAGCTGGTATGCAAGAAACAAAATAGTGACAAAGCTGCCTATAGCACACAGATAAAAAGGCTTTTTTTGGGAAGAAAAGGGGATAATTGGGTAATGACATGAGCACATTTGTATACTCAGTGGGAATCAACCGTAAAACGTCATGTTACCGCAATTTTCAAGGTTGTATGTAGGGTCTGACTTCCTTGACCTCCAGGACCACACTTGACATCCCCACTCTTCAGTCATCCAATGAAACAGAATATGGAAAGGACTTCAAAACACATGGCGTTGTTCAGTATGCTTCCCTCACATCCACAAATGTGTATGAAAACTGTATAAATCAAAACTCCACATTTTGAACTCAGAATGGGAGTCGGCTGAGCTCGCTGAGGGCCTTTAAGAGCAAAAGTCGCAGCTTCACTGTGGAGTCCCAGGACCCTGGTCTGCTAGTTCAATCCACACAAGCACAAGAAAATATATTTAAAATATGACCATGATCTGTCAAGACTCAATATAAAAGTCAATATAAAGTCAATATGAAAGTGCTGTGTTGCTAAAATCATAACAGCAATGGCTATCTGTTTTAGCCAGAGGTAGAGCCAATGGCAATGGCTCAACCAAACCCAAGTGGATGGTGGTTGGGCTGTCCACGTCACTAGTAACTGGCCACTTACATTTGGTTGCATGTGAGTCCAACCTCTGTACGGGGCAGGACCAGCCCAAGAAGATAACTGAACTGTTTTCCGGGAACAGGGCTCATTCTTACTGAGATCCTGCGAGATACTCTGTCACCTTGAGACCAGCGGTGCCATGTTTTGCCAGTGACCATCATAAATGCTCTTTTTCTGAACCGAAGATTTCTCCGGTCCGTTCTTCAGCTTCCAGCAACAGTTACAAGTCCTGAAAAAAGCTTTCAACTGGAAAGGAAAGTGAAGTCTACTTTAAAACTTGTTAGGGCTTGGTATTATGGACTAAAAAAAATATATATATATATAATGCACTGTATTTTTGTACAGTGCTGTAGAATGCCAAGAATTGAAATAGGGCAAAATTGATGCTTTTTAGTGCAAAGATTCATAGGCTATGAATCCTTGCACTGAAAAGCATCAATTTTGCCCTATTTCAATTCTGGTATGAGAGTACTCATGTCAGCATTCTTCTTTTGAGGTGAAATTGTAGTTGAATGTTGTTGTTCTTCAAACTAGACAGTTGTGTAACAACTTTTTTTTTTTTTTTTAGCTGTGTAACAACTATCAGCTGGAAAAAAGGATATTGTGGGAGATGCTCAGTGTCAGTCAGTTTTTGTTTGGCAAATCAGAGAAACTTGCCATCTCCAGAGAATTCCACAATGAGTGGCCTCTTAACTCAGGACGATGGTAGGGCTGGACAATATGGACAAAATATTGCAGTGTTTTTTAGGATTATTTACTGATAATCAAAATAAATTTATATTTTGTATGAATTGACTTAAATAGTAAACTTTGATTTGGGTACCTAACATATGATGCATTTTAAACAGTAGTTATTACCATGTAACTGCAAAGGTAACCTTAATAAAAATAAGAAAATTAATAGCCTATTTGAAAACGGACATATCTTGACTCCTATAGAATTGTCCATTGGTAATTTATAATTCTGACTTTAGAAACTGACATTCTGACTCTAAAAAGTTAGGATTTAAGGGTTTTTTCTATGAATTATACCTCCCAGCCAACAATTTTATTTCCTCAAATGGCTTTAACACACCACCAGACGTGATGAAGTGGTTTGGGGGAAGATACAATGAGGGGGGTGAGGTGAAGCCGATAGTATGAGCAGGAATCTCAGCTGCGCCCTTTTTATGGACTCAGACAAGAGGAGAGCAAACAGCTCTGAAAGACAGGTCTGAATATCACAATATATACTACTGGAACTAAAACAACTTTCTTTGAATCTGGGAAATATTTGTTTGTGCCTTGATCTATTACCTCAAATACTTGATATGAAGCTGAGATGTCACTGTTCTACAGCTGGGCGATACGACCTCACATAAATAAATACTTAATTAAACACCTTACCATGATTGTGATTAATGAAAAGTTGTTTTTGTTTTTTGTTTTTGTTTTTTTTCCTTATTGATCATTGACAGATTTTTGTTGCAAATATGTCCAACTATTACAGGTGGGATTGTTTTCAAATAAAAAGGGTAGATATATCTTTGCGATTTTAAAAGTAAGTGAAGAGAAACACACAAACCATTCATGGTCATTTTTTTTAATATTACATTTTTTTAATTACATTTCATACAGAAGCACAAAAACACCTGAAGTGCTCCCAAACACCACGGTAGTTTAAGACTCCACATCCCTCTGCCACAGTCGAAACAAAGCACCACATATTGAGAATTAATGAATCCAAAGGGCTGCCAGCTGCTCAGCCCTCAGATAATTAGATTCTGGACCTGCCATCCTGCTGTCTATGGCCGAGGGCTAGGAGGTATGCGGGAAGAGCACGAGTGTGCGGTTGGGTCTGTGTGTGATAAAACGTTCGGGGCGAGACAGTGTGGTTATTTTCACTGTCGCCTCTGGTCAGTGAAAGCTGCAACTCATTCCACTGTCTAAGTGAAGCAATCACGGCCTGGAGACACTTCAAGGCTGCTGGGCACCACTTAACACTGACCCAATCCTCACAGGATGTGCCTGCTATGTCATTTGTTACACTACTACTGTGCAGTAGGTTAGGAATTGTCCAAAGGGGGCTTTCATGCAAATTGGAACCCTGATTTATCTGCTCAGTTGTATAGTAAAGTTTTCTCATTTACCCTGATCTAGCATCATTTTAGCTAGCATGTGCAGCATGACTTCATTTGTTTTTTTAGATAATACCCAGACAGTTACCGCATGAATGCCTGTTTTTTTATATGGTGTACATTGCACTCTCTTGCGCATGTGATCCATGGTTAAATGAGCACGTAAATCCACACAGACACATTTTAAAAAAATGTTGAAAAAATAAAAGGAAATGCTACATGTTACATATAGAACACTTGTGGTGACAATCTGTCATTTTATTGTCACTTAGAACTGATCAATTCCTGGCTGGCTCTGTAAAGTTCGGTCCAGTACATGCTGCTCAGGTGTCAAGTTTATGGAAAATGTGGCTCAAGAGATAACTGGTCATCTCCCCACTGGAAAGCCACTGGTTTGATGTGTAGATCCTAGAGTTCATGCGTTAGTGTCTTTTGGCAAGAGTTTACTGAAGAAGAAAATGAAAGAGGATGAGGAAAGAGAAGAGCAACAGCCAAAGGAGAATTAAATTTAGCTTCAAAAGGCTTGCACTCCAATTGCATTTTTTTTCTTATTTTTTGTTTGAGTCATTGCAGGCTTTTTTTTTTTTTAATTATGCTTAAGATGGATGAACACAATATGTGCACACTAGTCTTCTATAACTAATCTGTGAACTTGGCATAAATGGTTAGCAATGCAAAAGTGTGTTTCATTTTGAACTGAGTCTGCATTTTTCTCCCTAGTTGACTGCTTTTTAAAAGTTGGGACTGGTCAAGTCTAAATTTTAAACTTAAAGGATGTACATTGTTTTTGCTAAAGGCTTACAACGATGATCAAACCAAATACTCAAAATCAACGTACAGTGACATAATGACAAAAGAAATTGAGGCTCTGGTGACGTATGAACTGTTTGAAATGCAGCATCGATTCACAGCATTGACATGTGTTTATACAGAATTAGTAGAAGGCTTTTTAATTTTCCCACATATATTACCGAGTAACCTAGAGAGTTCGCAGGATGGCCAGAATCAATAAAGGCTTTAAAAGCTTCCTGTGGTACTGTCCCCACTGACTCTGGAGATCATGGTTTTAATTTAGCTGTGCTTTGAGTACAGCCACCCTTTCACTTGCCTGAAATAACAATTCATCAGCAGCAGTTTTCCTCTCAAGCACATGGCAAGAGACAAAATTTAAAACAGACTCCCACAGTGCGCATCTCTTTCCCCTTCTGAAAGGTCCTGGATTATGCTTTCCTTTTATGTGGTTCTGTTGTGTTTTGAATGGGACACAAATAATCAATATACCTGTTTTAAAAAGCTCAAAAACACAGGGTTACAGATTATTTTGAATTCCCAGAACATTGTCAAGACATTGAATAAAAACCTGAGATGAACTTAATTGGACAGAGCATAACTGCATCTGGACTCACTGTGGGTTCTCCATTTCAGGTTGTGCTGGCCCGTTATCTGCTGTATCTTTTATCAGCAAACATCATCTACCTTAGGCAACATTCTTGCACATTTATCACATCTGATCCCTTTAATATGGATAGACTGAAGTGTTTCCACTGCATATCTGTGGATAACAGGCGAGGTGAAGTTCTGTGGTTGAAAGTTATGTTGCATGAATACATTTTCTTTTTCTCCTACTTGTTGTGTTCCTCTGCAGGAGGTTTTAGAGTCAGGGTGACCTGCCCTGCTAAATTAATTGTAGGGGAAACGCTTTATTTTGCAGCTTGCAAGTCAACAGTGAAATCATCTACACTATTGGTCTTCAAACCAGTGGCTTGAGAGCAACAAAAATTCATTTCATGTGGCTTTCAGCTAGATTATAATATTTTCTCAAGCTCCATTTTTGATGATTTCTTTTAGAAACTTAAAAAAAAAAGTAAAAAATAACCAACCTTGCATCAGTTCATTTTTCATTAGTACAACTCTGTTTCATGTATTGCTGTTAGCAATAAATTAAATAAAGATGGTCATAAGGTCCAAGTAAACAGGTTGTCAATAATTCAGTCTGATTAGGATAAAGTTCTAAGTCATTCATCTTAAACTGCAGCAACTTCTGCTGTCCGAGCTTGAGGTTTGTGCGGGAAAATACTCCACCCCCATTCAGGGTTTTAGCCAGGATTTTGGAACAAGCTCTGTGTGTGTGAGAGAAAGATGGAATATATCTCAGACAACTCTTCCCACAATAGTATATTACTTTATTTTATCTTTATATACATAATAACATAACATAGACAACATCTTCTGATGAATTTTTGCTGCTGGCTTGAGTGTTACGTACCCCTACTGGATTGTATAGGGCCCTATGAAATCCGTTTTATTTTTTCTCAAATTCCGTTTTAATTTTTTCATTTTCGGTGTTTTTCGGTTTTTAATTTTTAAGAATTCCGTTTTTAAGCATTTTATGCAAATTTAACCCCAAAACAGTATATAAAGTAATGAAATATAGACAATTTATGCAATTATAACTGTAAACTTTAATGTTTTTATACTTTTAAACATATTGTGTTCAACAAAACATTGGTTTGTTTTTTTTTTACAAAAACAAATCTAGTTTTTCTATGTAATAAATAAGAAAAAAATAATTCAAATAGGTAAAATCAATTTAGTGCAAAAAAGAAAAATTGCAACAGCAGTACACTAATCATTTTAGTTTGTTTGATTTATTCTGTTATCAGACAGTTTGTCATAACGTACATGATATTTTTCAGGTATGTCATGACAAACTGTGTCTGATAACAGAAAAAACTATATTTACTACAGCTGATGTAGATGCTATGAAATCCAAAGCAGTGAACACTGAACACTGGTTGTGTGTATGAGTGTGTGCCCGGGTGTTTATTTTTTTTCTTTAGGTGTTCCATCTATTACAGACAGCCGTTTAAATAAATAATTATCAGCCTCTTTGTCTTTAGCTCGTTGAGTGACTCTCGCCTTTTTACGTTTGTGCTTTTCACTTATTCATTGATCCTCGTTGGAAGACCACGGGGCAGACCAGGACCTGCTGGAGAGATGATATCTCTCAGCTGGTCTGGTGGAAGCGGCCGGGGGGAGGGAGGTCTGGGTCTCAGCTGAAGCTGCTGCCGCCACGAGCCGACTACGGACCAAGCAGGAGCTAATGGATGGATGGAACTGATCCTTGCACGTATATTTTTGTGTCCATTCAATCGCGTGCTGGCAAAACTTGCAGAATTTAAAATTGCCAAACACATAATAATCTCGGATAAACTGCTCTGCTCTGTACCTGAGAGTAAACCGCTAGTTCCTTTGCTTCTTCGCCGGTTTCTCGGGTGCCGCTTCGACGTGTTTTTTTTTTCTATGATGAGGAAAGCGGAGGCAGAGAAGCTAGAATGTCCCCACCTTTTCGTGAACCCTCTTGGAACATTTTCTCGAAAGAAAAGTTCCTTTTAGTCCGGGAGAAAAAAAAAGAGAAAACTTTTACGCAAATTGCCGTTCAGTTCTTTTATATTGTGCATTTAAAGTGAATTCCGTTTTTAATCTCCAATTCCGTGATTCCGTCCGCGATTCCGTGATCGCGGATTCCATAGGGCTCTAATTGTAGAAGTGTCTAACAAAGCCATGCAGCAATAAATTCAAAGCACATTAAAAGATATTGTCTATGTGTGAGGCATAAATTAAAGGCAAGATGCACATTTTATATGTGTGTATATATAAATATATATATATATATATTTATATAGATAGATAGATAGATAGATAGATAGATAGATAGATAGATAGATAGATAGATAGATAGATAGATAGATAGATAGATAGATAGATAGATAGATAGATAAAGTCAATGTAATATACATCACATTGATATTCCCTTTGACTTTCTTTTCCCCAAAATGTAATTTGAATGCATCAGTTGCTATTTTGACACAGATGGTACCAGTATAAAAAGGAGCATATTGTCAGAAAATGCCTTTTAGTTTGTTTTCTAAGATCGAGAAGAGTGTTGGACATTGCGTCCAGCTTCATGTGATGTCTGCCAGCCTTACCACCCACCATGTGATGGTTCCTAGGGAATGTTTTTTGCTCTTTATAGGCACCGTCTTGATACTGAGATTGGATCTTATATTCTCAGATGTATGTTGCCGAGTGACATTGTAGGTGCCTTAAACCACTAAACTGCCAAAATACTAATTTGGATCAGAAATGTGAAAGCACACTTCAGTCAAACCCAAGTGTGTTTCCAAAACCTTGCAAATACACTTAAGTATAGCAAATGTAGAAAATTACAGTTTAATAATTTAAACTTCTCACAATTCAAAAGTACTGTACAACAACACAACAACAAGACACAATATCTCAACTTCACTCAACTTCTTTATCCTAAATTGTTCTTTAATCCTTTTGTATCCACCAGCATATACATGTGTTACCACAAGAATGCAAAAGACGTTTCCTATAAAATTTTCCTCTGTCAAACATTTATCACTGAAGTCAGCAAAATCTTAAAACACAATCCAGCTCGTTTAATCCATGACAAAAAGATGTTTTGCATACGGAGCAGACAGCTTCCTCTACATACCCTGCTGACTCTAACTCAAAAAGTGCTTCAATCCATGCACGCATTGAATTTTTAAGGCATAACAAGCTTCCTTATCTAGGAGTATGGATTATTCAAAGAAATAAAAATGCTGCATTTGACAGCCAGTACATCCCATGCTGTGTTAAGATGCATCCAACATCATTTAACACGTCTCTTGAAAAGCAGCAAAACAGAAGGTGTTATGACGTTGCATGCATATAAGAGAGGAAATGAATAACAAGGCGTGGATATCAAGTCAAGAAGAAAGAAAGCTCGAGCAACCATTTGACAATCCACTCGATGCACTGCAGCAAGGGCCCGGTGTGTTTTAGATGAAAACCACACAAGCTGCAGTCAGATGAGGGATGGGTATTAAAAACCAGTTAAGGAATGGGCAAACAATGCTACCATTTGCATTTATCTGTCAAATTAATTCCAACAACGGATCCACCAGTGCAGGACCATTATCTTTGACTTGCAGGTGCATTTCCATTCTGCAGTCTCCAGTGATGACCAAACTCTCTCCAGTTTGGGATGACTCAACAATTTGTAATCAAGTGCAGCAAAATGAACAAAACGTTCTCCGTGCATCTCTAGACCCGCACACACATAAATTGTGCACCAGCGGAAACTGCTTCAGCAACGCAGCTCCACGTTGTGGAGCTTGACGTGTTAACAATGCGGAAATAGTCTGCATTTAACAGCTCTTTGTATAGTTGGGTGTAATTTTAAAACTACCTTATTTAGAAAGTGTCACCGACTGTGTGAGCAGCCCTCGCTTTCACAGACGTCAAGCAACATATATTACTGTTGTTAGGTTTTTATTTTCTGAACAATTTTTACCCCTTGAGTTAAGTTAAAGTGGGATCTGCAGGTCTTAATAATAAATTGTCAAGAGTTGGTTGTTGGCCCACATTTAAAATTAACGAGATACCTGTCTTGACAACCACAGATAAATAAATGATAATTTGTATTGCATGAAATAAATATCTGTGACTGTACAGAGAAAATAGCTGTTATTCACTGTTGCTTTTGACAGTGAGGGCAGCTTCTGTTTGACTGTGCACAACAGAAATGCCCTGCACATCTGTACGCTTGTAGAAATGTTGTGTGAGGCTACAACGAGAGATGACAAGCTCCCGTCTGGCAGCCGCCTCAGAGCCTCCAGACCAAGACTAACAGGCACCGCAGCAGTTTCTTCCCCACAGCAGTCACCTCACCAAGCAGTAACACTCACTGCTCACAATCTGCAGAGTTCTGCACTTCCAATTATCATTTTCAACAAATACAATGATCTTTGTTTATCTTGTACTATTTATTGTAAATTCAGTTCAGTGCCTCGTGAAAGTATTCGGCCCCCTTGAACTTTTCAACCTTTTGCCACATTTCAGGTTTCAAACATGAAGATATAAAATTTATTTTTTTTGTCAAGAATCAACAACAAGTGGGACACAATCGTGAAGTGGAACAAAATGTATTGGATATTTTAAACTTTTTTTAACAAATAAACTGAAAAGTGGGGCGTGCAATATTATTCGGCCCCTCTTGCGTTAATACTCTGTAGCGCCACCTTCTACTGCAGTTCCAGCTGCAGGTCTCTTGGGGTTTGTCTCTATCAGTTCAACACATCCAGAGACTAAATTCTGGTCCATTCTTCCTGTAAAACAGCTGGAGCTCAGTGAGGTTGGATGGAGAGCATTTGTGAACAGCAGTCTTCAGCTCTTTCCACAGATTCTGGACTGGATTCAGGTCTGGACTTTGACTTGGCCATTCTAACACCTGGATACGTTTATTTGTGAACCGTTCCATTGTAGATTCGTCTTTATGTTTTGGATCATTGTCCTGTTGGAAGATAAATCTCCGTCCCAGTCTCAGGTCTTCTGCAGACTCCAACAGGTTTTCTTCCAGAATGCTCCTGTATTTGGCTCCATCCATCTTCCCATCAGTTTTAACCATCTTCCCTGTCCCTGCTGAAGAAAAGCAGGCCCAAACCATGATGCTGCCACCACCATGTTTGACAGTGGGGATGGTGTGTTCAGGGTGATGAGCTGTGCTGCTTTTACTCCAAACATATCGTTTTGTATTGTGGCCAAAAAGTTTGATTTTGGTTTCATCTGACCAGAGCTCCTTCTTCCACATGTTTGGTGTGTCTCCCAGGTGGCTGGTGGCAAACTTTAAACCAGACTTTTTATGGATATCTTTGAGAAATGTCTTTCTTCTTGCCACTCTTCCATAAAGGCCAGATTAGTGCAGTGTACGACTGATTGTTGTCCTATGGACAGACTCTCCCACCTCAGCTGTAGATCAGTTCATCCAGAGTGATCGTGGGCCTCTTGGCTGCATCTCTGATCAGTCTTCTCCTTGTTCCAGATGAAAGTTTAGAGGGACGGCGGGTCTTGGTAGATCTGCAGTGGTCTGATTCTCCTTCCATTTCAATATGATTGCTTGCTCAGTGCTCCTTGAGATGTTTAAAGCTTGGGAAATCCTTTTGTGGCAAAAGGTTGAATAGTTCAAAGGGGACGAATACTTTCGCAAGGCACTGTATATGTAGATACCAGGGTTGTTGTTTTTATGTAAATAGAGTTTCTTTTTGTTTTTTCTCCATTTACTTTATTTATTTATTTCATGCATTTACTTACTGTAAATGCAGAATGCCATAACTTGATAAATATGACCTGTACAGTGAAAATATGGGTATAGAAAAACATCCACCAAAAACACAGGACACAGCTATCTGGCAATTAAAAACTACATCTATCCGCCAGACATGCCCGCCGTTGTAAAGCTAACAACAGTGCGAGAGGCTGAAAATAAACCCCCTGGTATAAATGCCCAAATATATTGCCATCATACTCGCCTGGTTCTATGGATTAGTGGTGAAACAGTAGAGATAAAATACACTAGCGGAGTTTTGACTCCACTTTCTCCACTCGCACGTGTTTCATCGGCCCAGATCAATACCCAATCATGCACAGGAAGAAAACTCCTCAGGTCACACTGTCGCCTAAGAGATTTAAAGACACACACACACACACAGCTGACAGCCAGCAGTCAGCTTTGCAGCATACATTTGAACATCTGATGGCAGCTTGATGCCCATGTTAAGCATGAATGCTCAGGTTGAGATAAATGGACAGAGAAAGCCTTGTGACCTGCTGGATCAGTGGATGGCCAGTGTCAATATTTAATCTAGTAAAATGTTCAATCACGATAGAATTTTGAGATTTGAAATTAAGAAAAAAGAAAATAAAAATAATTGGCAATAGCCAGGAAAAATCTAAATTGGTCCAGCTCTGCAAATAAGTTTAAAAGCGCAGAGTGAGATATGCTTCAGTACTGCTCACTTTATTTTCCTCAGTGTGGTGAATCCAGAGAAAGACAGAAACTTCAATCTGTTCTACAACCACTGAAACTCTTCACATAATTACATTTCATACCTTCATGTTTTGCTATAAATTATAGAGTAGTATTGATGAGAGTATCTGTAAGTATACAGGTATCCATATTGATTTTTTTTTCCTCTTTTGTTGTAGAGTTTTTACTTGCATTTGGGATAGTGGTGTTGAGAAATGTTCCTCATCTTATTCTGATTTACTTTTTAGAATGAAACTAATCTGAAATGCAGTTCTCTGAGGCCCTGAAGACCACTGACATTCACCACTGGCTCTTCACATCCAGTTTTTATTTGGTTTAATTTTTTTTATTTTATTTATTTATTTATTTTTTGCATTGATGCTCATGATGGTGTTACTAAAAAAAATTTTTTTTGTTTGTTTTTTTTTTACAGTACCGATATTTTCTCTGACGTTTGTTGAATAGTTTTCTCGTACAAACTGATACTTTTTTGTTTTTCTTTTGGCCAGTATTTAGAATTTTTAATTGGCATTGTTACTGGTTTTTTTTTTTTTTGGTTTTTCTGGTTTTCTAGATATTAGAAGTTTCATCTTTAATCTTATTTTATATAGCACTTGACAGCATTTTCTTTATGTTATTTTTAGGGCTGGGCAACGATTCAAATTTTTAATTGCGATTAATTGCATGATTTCCCTGATTAATCATGATTAATCGCATTGTATACGGAAAATCAAAAAATGAATTGAAAATAATGTAAAGGTCATTTTTATTTAAATGCTCTGCTGCCATATGAACTAAAGTGCCATAACAGTGTCAGTAACACATATTTAGTGTGAATCTCATCTTAAAAAAATGTCAAATAAAATAAACCTTATTGCCACTGCCAGGGCATTAATGTCAACCTGTTTTTTTTTTTTTTTATGAAAAAAAAGTCTACAAAAAAAATCCTAACAATCTAGAGGCCACAATCACAACATTAAAACAGGTCATTTCTGAGGTAACAGCAGAAACTTTTAACGGGGAGTTCAACTTGGCAGTTGTTACAAATAACCTTGTTTCTGTTGAATCCACCGTCTGGGAGAACTTTAAAATGAAAATGTCCATGTTAAAGTTCTGTAACTTTATCAATCTGTATTTATCTGTGTATCATTTGTTTTTTTTTTCAATTTTCAATTGTCAATCAAAAATTAAAAATATTAAAAAGTGACTTTTTATTTTGTTTTTCGTTTTTTAATCTAAGACAAAAAAAAAACCCAAAAAAAGCCTGTTTTTTTATATTTCAATTTTAGCAAACAGGCCACAGTTATTTTGTGTCATCACACAGTTATTTTTTTATTTAAAGAATACAATTTTCATATATGTGCTACTACTGTGATCAATACCTGTGCGTTTGAGTGATGCCCCATCCAAAGCCCTATCTGATCCGTGAGACATCACCATACATCATTCTGCACACTGTCAAAAACAGGACAGTAACAAGCTTGTCGACCCAAACAGTCTCAGCAGCTCAGGGTAGACTTGGTTTTGAAAGAAGATGAGGTAGAATCGCTGCAAAAGCAACCGGTGATCGTCATGGGGGGGGTCGCCGTGTCTCCTGTTAAGTAGGTGGCACACGGTTGGCACACACAGGACATGGCGTACAGTCCCGTGTCATCTTTCCACCTGGCCGGCTCGCAGAATCGTGTAATTTGTATTGTGCTCATAGTATTGCACTATACAGAATTTATTATTAACACTACCAGTGGAAGATGCATGACTGCTCAGTCATGCAGCTTCCTGTGAGTTTTATGCGAGTCGTATTTTTCACAGCGGCTGGCGCAATGCTGTCATTCCACAGTCCCACAGACAAACCCTGTGGGATTTGAGCTTTAGAGGTGGAGTTTAAACATGCATTAGCGCCTACAAGACAGTAAGTAATAAGAATAATGCAAGTACTTGGTGCTAGAGCAAACTATGATGACGTAAAAGTTAAAATATAATGCAAGTCTCCACATCCGAGTGAAATTGTTCCAGGTGCAAATGGAGCTAATTTTATCTGTGTATAAAAACTTCAAACTCGTCACCTCTCTGAGTTGGTGTTAACATGTTGTGAAGGGCAACAAGTTATCAGTGGTAGGAATAACGCAGGCCCTGTAGCAAAACAGTAAGTTACAACATTAGCTCTGTTTTATTTATTTAAAAAAAAGAAGAAAAAAACCTGCTGTGCTGCCGGAAGCTCCCTCCACATTTTAAGACGATGTTTTATATATAAATAGAAAGAGAAAAGAAACCTTTAGACTTGTTTGAAAGGTGTTTCAAAATTTTGTGTGGGAGTTTGTGTTCTTCTTCAGGTTTTGATTTTTGCCAATTTAAAATATTGGTATAAAGTGATCCCTTGCCAATTCGCGGTTTTAGTTATTCGCAGATTTTTCAGAAATATATAATATAATAAAAAAATCAAGAAAAAATCACGGAAACATCACAGGATGTTGTGGGTGTTCTCTCACTGCGAAGAAATGTTGTGAGCCAGCCTGGCCCCTTTAAGAAGGTGGCCTTATGGGTAATGGTGTGGCCTTATGGGTAATGCAGTGTGTGTGTCATGGGACAGGAGAACAAAAATGAGGTTAGATGAAAAGTGTAGTGAGCATCAACAGCAGCCCAGCGTGTATAGATTTACATTCTCTGTTAACCAACAGGAGCCCAACAATACAACCTGTGTGATGTTACAAGTTCCTGCAGTGCCAGAATAAAGTGCTCGTTCCATGCAGAGAAAACCGGACTTTTTCTTTTGTTGTTGTTAGCGTGTTAGCCGCTAATTATGAGCCAAAAATACCACAATACCAGCGGTTTCTACTACGGTTCAGAGACCAGAGGCTGTGAAGGTAACAGAAAGACCACAGTTGAGCCTTTGTCTTGTTTCACTGCAGTGCCTCACTACTTTTTTATGGTTTTTAAACATTTTTTAAACACATTGTTTAGGCTCCGGCTCCCGTTCGTGGATTTTGATCTTCGCCGGGGGGGCGCCGGTCCCTATTAACCACGAAAAATAAGGGATCACTGTATATTGCTATTTGTATTAATAATCACTGTCTGCATGGGCCTTTAAAAAATATCAGTCGATCCTTAGAGGGAAGCAACAGAGAGAAAAAGGAGTCACCTCTGTGTGCAAGCGCGAGTCAGCGTTGTGGAACGTGCCACTCTCACACCAACGATGCTCCTGTCACTCAAATGATTCTTCCATGTCTGCGTGCTGTGGTGTAATCACAAGCTGATGCACTATGCTGCACCTGTTCGGTCTGTGTGAATCTCCACTCTAACACCCGCACACACACACACACACAGAAAAGGAAGAAGAGGAGGGAGAAATCTCCCCTCAGGAGAACGGAGCTGCTGCCGTTTCTCCTGCACTGTAACTGACACAGCTTAATGACAGTGGCTCTGCTGCAAGACTGACAATATTGACAACCAAAATGAGTGAGCCCCTCCTCTCTTACCCACTCCTTCACTACACACTGTGCCAAGACTTGGATGTTTTGTGGGCGGTTGTACCCCTGAGGTACAGGACTACACTGTGGTTTGGAGCCACAAGCCTGAATGTGTTCACTCCCCATTTGCTGATCTGTACTTATGTTCCACCTAGTGACCAAGAGACCATCCACTCTGCTGGTTCAGTGCCTATATAGAGGTTGTTGCCAGATTAAATAATACCATAAAATCGTACTGCCCAAATTTATTATGCATGTGTAATATATTAAAATATGTTTAAAAACCGTTAAAAAAAAAAAAAGTAGCGAGGCACTGCAGCGAAACAAGACAAAGGCTCAACTGTGGTCTTTCTGTTACCTTCACAGCCTCTGGTCTCTGAACCGTAGTAAAGAAACCGCTGGTATTGTGCTATTTTTGGCTCGTAATTAGCAGGTAACACGCTAACAACAACAATAGTAAAAGTCCGGTTTTTGCAGTAACTGAACAGGTAGCATCCCACCAGGTCAGGGGATTAATAACTACCCAAGACGTTGCTTCCAGATTCTAATGATGCTCAGCCTGCTGAGAATGATCAACCAGGCCTTAGCTGGGTCAATAAAGACTGGTCCACAATACTGTTTAGAATAAGAGCAGAAACATCATTGATAACTTTAATAGCTGAGGTGAAACTAGTGCTGGGCAATATGACGATACATATCGTGGGGACGATAGAAAAGTGTGTATCGTGCCATTTCTCTTCTATCGTTTCTATCGTTTCTAACCTAATTTTATCAATTATTACAGCAAATATGTAATTAAATAACCTGCAATGATAAATTTGATAGAATCATATCTACTTCTACAAAGTAGCCTTTTATGTTTGCACTTTTATTCATGGTTAATGCCTTAAACAGAGTTCTCTTCAACCCTGATATTTACTTTAGACACTTTATATTGGTTTGCAAACTTTGCACTACAAGGTTACAGATTTCAGAAAGTTGAAAAATAATTTGTGTTTATTTTTTATAGCTGAACTTCAGTGCAAAAATGTGTTTTTCCTCTCAGAAACTGTTGTGCACTTTAAAAAAAATGTGAAAGCTACTGTACCTCTGTACCTACCTGTTTTTGCTGCACTAAAATGTATGTTTGTGACAGTTCAGCTAAATGTCCTTTCAAAATAAAGTTGAAAAGTAAGCAATGAAATTTTTGTCAAACTTTTCAGAGAATAACTGAAAACATACTTTATTATAGTATATCGTGATATATATCGTTATCGTGATATAAAATAGTCCATATCATGATATATGATTTTTTCCATATCGCCCAGCACTAGGTGAAACAACAACAAGCAGATTGATAACCTGCCAGTTGTCTGGTGATAGAAAACAAAGCTCGGTTGTGTTTGCTAAAACTGACTGTACATGTGTATACACATGATACAACACATATTTGAACATAACATGTACGCTCATGTCGGTAGATCTGGACCTAAATACTGAAATACGTGTTCATTAGGTGTCCATCCAGCTAGGTTATATACACCCCCCCTTCTTGTTTCACAAACAGCCAACAGCACTCTCCTCTCAATCACTAGCAGCTATCAATTTCACCTACAGTAATGCTTAATTCAAATTAACTTAATTGATTCACCATCACATTTACGCCTAGAAAGGAACACACACCATCCAGCCATCCATCCATAAAATGCTCCTGCTCTGGAAAAATGATACCTTCTCCAGGACATGATTAAGAGAAAAAAAATTAGAATGACAAAAAAAAAATGGCAAATGGCAGCCTCCTCATTTTGTGTTTATGAGCTGAATCAAAACCTCACCTAATGCAGACTATACTCTCTTCAATGGATTGTTTTGGAGCCTCTAGAGTTGATTTTGTGAAGAAAAAAAAAACCTACTTTGCACAATGAAAAACACATCTGACAACCCTGAGCATCCTCTACACAACACGGTGATTCTGCAAGAATGTTTTTTCAGTCAGAGGCTTCTTCAGATTCGCTGCAACGCAGACTGCTGCAGGAGATTCTTCCTGCCCACAGCTATAACCAGCTATAATGACCATCTTTAATTAATCTCGTGATGATACTTAAATGATGACAGTTACTGCAATGTGTGATTTCCCTTTAAATATGAATCAAGTATTACTAAATTGAAGACATCACATTCCACAATTTCAGTGATATTGTTCCAGGTGGAGAGGGATCATTATTTCATCCACATTTCTTCATCTACATGGAAAGGGAGGGCTAACCGTATTTGTGTAGATATTCCTTAAACTTGGAGTATGTGGTATTTAGGATATTTTTTTAAGAGAAGCAAAGCAAGAAGCAACTTAACAGGAATGCATAAGTTTTAAATAATGTTGCTCACAAGCACAGACCTGTCGACAGTTCCCAGTTCACACAGTGACATGGTCAAGTCTGAATAGAAGCTTATTCTAGAATGGATTCACACCTGCCATCAGGTTTCCTTGATGTGAGGTTAGCATGTTTTGCTGTCCTGACTCGGTTTTTTTTTTTTTTTTTTTTTTTTTTTTTTTTTTGTTCACTCCCACCCTCCACTCCCCCCAAATGCAAGATGCCTGATAAGGTATAAAGACAAGGTCACCCCCTGAATGGACAGCCTCTCTCACATACTGACAGGGTTTACAAACTTCTAAAAGCATGCTGCATGTTGGGATAACTGGGCTTGTTGAATGCAAGTCATGTGTACATGGTTATATTTTTCCAGCATTTCAAAAATGGTGCCATTACTTCCAAAGATGCACAAGATCTTCCTCAAGAAAAGGTGTTTTCTTGAGAAAAGTCTGGTTAAAAGGTGTGCAAGTGACAAAAGTAAATAAGGCGAGCTGGGGGGGTGAACGTAAACTCAATATCCCAGAGACCAGATGGTGAACATATTTAATGGCAATAATCCTTCGTTTGTTCACACACACAAAACATTATTGGGAGATTGGTTGCCCTGCATTTACAATGCACTGTGGAGCTGAAGGGACCGGAAGATTCGGCTTCAAAGTTAAAAGGAAATCTGGTGCTCATGAGGAACAAAGGTGCAACACTTGAAAAGGCTGTAAGCAAGGAGAAAAGGAATCTGCTGTATAACCAGTTCAGAAAATTATCGCTCCAGGCGGACTCATTTAACGGATGTGAACCTTCACTGCTGTGGTTGGAAGTTACAAGTGCAACTCATCACAGGCAGAAGTTTGTGTCATTGGCACAGTTTACAAGTAATGGGAGGTATGTAGAACACACCAAGTATATTTCCATCATTTACACTGAGACAAACAGACATAGCAACGAGATGAATAAATCATGAAGAAATTGAAAAAATAAATAAATAAATGCAGCAACTTTAGTGCATTAATGTAAATAAAACAATTATAGTCAAAATATATACCATACTGGCCCGAATATAGGACAACTCTGATTATAAGACAGCCCCTATTTTTCAAATATCATTTTGGGAAAATAAAAATATGTTGAAGACATCTATGTTATTTAAGATCAAGGTATAGTACTATATAATAAACTTTATTTACTTAAAATCTGAGACTACGACTCAGTAAATAAGCAACAACCATGTAGTTCAATAACTGCATTAATGATGTCGACAACTGCATAACCATCAAATTCAAGTTATATTCGGTTTCAAGAACAACATTAACAACTCAGTCTGTAAAAAACAAGTTCTGGACTGCAACAAAACTTTATAACCCCTTTCAGGCCAGCTGACAGTCTTGTCTGGGCCCAGGACAAGATAATGTTGGATGGGCCCTCCCTACACCACCGCCATTTTTTTTGTCACTAAACATCACCAGTTATGTTTGATATATTGTGATGTGTAATGCAATAAATAAGGTATTGTATACGAGGAGAAAATCTTAGCTCTCCATGGCAGCTGAAGTTTTAGTTAAATATAAAAGGACCTGCTAATATTATTAAGACTTATGCATACACATTTTCTAATTCTTATACATGCAGGAAAAATAGACCAGGGAAGAATAAATTAGGCATTTTAATTTGAAGAATTTTCTCTTTGTCAGCTGATAATACAGTAAATAAACATGTATATCAAACTTTATATGAAAACTTGAATTGTCAGTTTTATATCTTCAAAACCAAATGAACATCTCTCCATCTCTTGAATTTAGGGCACTTGTTGACTTTTTTTTCTACTTCAAAAGAGAACAACAAACATGGGAGGCAAAACAGGGCTTTTTTGAGCTGCTATATGTTAACCAGTCCCTATCTACTTTTTTCCCGTCCATTGTGGGATGTGGAAAATTGCCTGACCCTCTGCATCTGCCGGCAATTCCTTTGCCCTCTATGAAAAAGGCGTTCATTTTGCCATCACGCGCACGGCCCTCCCGGCCCAAAAACACCAAGAAAAATCATTCAATCCAAAACCAAAAATCTTTTATTTTAAATAACAGAAGTGCACAATAATCTAAGACCACTTAAAATACAATATAACATAACAAACACAACTGAAATGTGCAAAGTTTGACAAAAACACAATCAAGCAAAAAATATCAAGCAAAAAATAAAAAAGTTAAAATAAATAAATAGTTAGTGGTCTTTGGTTCCATCACCTAGATTCTGGGCAAAGTTTGTGTTACCTTCTCTTGATGAAGTGCTGGGAGTGGAGGCCAGGGTACCACTTGATGTTGAAGTCTCTCCCGAGTCTCTTCCCGTGTCTTCATCTTCAATATGAGAAGTTGATGGTGTATTTAAATATAACAATGTTGCTGAGATTAAAAGTGATCACTACAAACAGCTCAGGGAGATAAATTCACTTTACCATCAGCAGTGGGAGCATCCTTTGGAGGAAGAGGTTCCATGAATTTAAGCAGAGAACCTTGAAGGAGTAAGAAAAGATCTGGTTAGTTTTCTGATTTGTATGTTTAGTACATTGATTTAGCCTAGCTATAGAGTAGTCTGTAACAGACAACAGATTTAAGCATTCTGCTTGAAAATTAGACAGCTGATGCTTTAAAAACAGTGAACAACCAGAGCACATAAGTGGAGTTTTGTTGTAAAAAACAGGTGTTTTCAGTAGTAACGAGAGTAATAAAAGAGTTGTTAAAACACCACTGCTTCATTTATGCAGTTTAAATGAATATTTTGCATTAGTTAAAACATGGCAGCAGCCAGCAGCAGCAGCAACACTATTTGTTACTACACAGCTATGTTTTGTTGTTAACAGTGGTGTTTCCAGAGGTAATAACGTTAGGTAATATGTGCAGAGAGAGAGAAACTGTTCGCATTCGTTAGCCATTTGCCAGCCAGCTAGCGAAAATAGACCTCATCCTCACGCATAGCCTAGCTTTTTTTTTCTTTTGGCCTAATAGCTGCACTTGTACAACACTGAAGACTCAAACTCCTAATTTATCAAATTAACTGTCACTTACCGGTGTCTTGCTTTTTCTTTTCTTTGCCTCTATTCCTTTTTCTTCTTCCGTTTTTCATAACTGGAAGGATAACTTCGTTTCATTTTTCCTTTTAAATTTTCCGCCGCTAAATACACTTTTGCTGGCTGAAGTCCAAAGCCAAAATTGGTTGAGGGGACGGGGCCCCGCCCCGCGTTGAGGGGGTACTCCGAGGGCGATCTGTCGCTGCATGCATTTACCTTTCACCACATGGGGACAGACGGTGTGTCGTTGCATTTGGTACCTATAATCAGTCGTTGTCTGGGGGCCCCCCGATTGGTCGGGAGATGAACCACGAGTGCGGGGCCCCGCCCCACATTGAGGGGGGCCTCCGAGGGCGATCTGTCGCTGCATTTTCCTTTCACACACAGCGAGGCAGAGGCAGATCGTATGTGTCATTGCATTAACTTCTTAATCAGTCGTTGTCTGGGGGCCCCCTGACAGCTCGGGGCCCTAGGCAATTGCCTGGTTTGCCTGCCTTCCTTCACGCGACGGCCCTGAGTGTGATCTAGGCCAAACCATTTTTGTGTGGGGTGGGAGGGTTCATGATCAATATTTCTCAAGGACAACTAGAAGAATACAAATAAAAAAACTTATTGACTTATTACTTATTAAACTGATTGAAATAATAGTTTTCCACAAATAGGACTATTCTGACATTTTTTTTAAATTCCACAATTTAATGAGGGCCCAGTTGTGGGCCCCCCTCTCCCTGGGCCCGGGACAGCAGACCCGTTTGTCCCCCCCATGGACGGGCCTGACCCCTTTGATCGAGTAGGTCGCGTGGTTCCTCCATTTATCATTAGATCCTGCTCACGTTCACTGAGACGCTCCATTCACTCACTCGTTACTTCGGTCCGGCTCCATCTAGTGGCGTAGATGTGTAATTACAATAGAAAAGTTTAGACCTCGATTATAAGACGACCCCCATTTTTGCGAATATGATTTCTAGAATAAAATATCGTCCTATATTTGGGCCAATACAATATTTTATCAATATTTGATTTGCTGTTGGTTTAAGCCCATTTCATGTTTGGCTGTAGCTCCTTAAATTCCTTAATCCTTGCGTCTTCTTCATTGTTAAAAAAAAAAAAAAAAAACTACTACTGGAGAATGTCTCTCATTGCTTTTTCATCTCAGTCTTTTGAATTTGTCACATCTGAATTGAAGAAGTGGATAGAAATGTGTATTACGTTCCCATTTGATTTATACATTTCTCTGGAAGAAATATATAAATGAGGACAAACATCTGGGTGCTTTACATGGGTGTAGTTTTGATTTCAGAAGTCGGAAGGGGGGATACTGGGGGTCGGGGGTCGGGGTGGGAGGAGGGGGGGGAGTCAGGCATAGCATTTACACATATGATTCCCACATCACAGACTGTTAGCTTTGCTTAGCTTTATGGGTGCGTTTACATGAAGTTTAATTCCTCTTTAATTCAGAATTAAAGTTAAGCCGAATAAAAGTTACATGTAAACACTTAATTCCATATGAAAATGTCATTCCGAATTAACTTAATTCCGAAGTAAGTGGCTGGTTTATTCCCATTTTAATTCCGCATAAGTAATTCCGCGGTCATGTATACACTCATTCCTCTTTAAAGAATTCCCGTCTTTCTGCGCATGCTCGTTCTCTTGCCCGTCTGTCGCGATGACGCTTATATTCCGGCAGCCGCAGTAAACGGTGTTCAAGAGCAGAGACGATTTATTTAATAAATAGCTTGGAGGAACTGGAAATAATTAAAAGAACAGATGGCAGGAAACATAAAAATTGTGAGCTTTTCAAAGCGGCCAGGTTAAATGAAGGAGGTTTCAGATGGAACGCCACCCAGGTCAAAAAATAAGTGGAATGTTGTTGCTAACCAGTTAGCTAAGTTTGTTTTCTTCCGGTAGATGTAAAGACGTCCGCCCCCCCTATCCAATCAGAACCCTTCCCAACCCCCAGACCTAAAGCGGAGTTGGATAAAGCCGAACTAACGTGTTTTCCATGTAAACCTTAATTCGGAATTACTTTTTCCATGTAAACTCGAAGGAAAATAGTTTAATTCGGAATTATTTAATAATTCCTAATTTTAATTCCGAATTAAAAAACATCATGTAACCGCAGCCAATGACACAAAATGAAGTTCAAGTATAAAACTACTCGAGGCTTTCAAATAGTTGAACAGAAGCAGAAATTTCACAGACAAAAGTGCACAAAAAAAAAACATTTTCATAAAATTTAAACTTAAATTCCCCTGTATTTAAGTTATAATGTAACAAAAAAGTATTTACTATAAAATTCAAACTTAAACATCTCTGTAGATTCCTACCTAAGTTAAAATGTAACAAAAATAAATTCCTTAATAAAAATCAAACTCACTTTTCACTTCATGGTGCTTCTTCTGATTTTTCTTTTGTTGATACATATCTAAAGCACACATCCAAAGCTTCCAAACATATTTTCTATGATCATTGGCAGAGATAAATTCCTCAGAGTTTTTTTGTGTCCATCATTCCTTTCTTAGTGTATGTGACAAACTATCACATTGTTCAGGCGTTTCTGCTTCATGCTGTTGCGGAGAAAAATCTTTAACCTTCTCAGTGCACTGAAACTCCTTTCAGCTTTCAGCTTTTGCCACTTCCTCCTTAATGTGAATTCCTAACTCTGTTCATGAAGTCAGTGCTTATTTCTTACCATTTCTGCAGCTCTCTGCAGACTCTCACTGTCCCTGTCTGCTCCTCCAGCTGCTGTTCAGCATCAGGTTGGTTGCAGATGTTACAGGGGACTGATCGTGGCTGTGAGGTCACAGACATTCAATTATTTTAATTATTATCATGATGAAATAGATATAGACTTGGGTCTTGGGTCATGATGCTGATAAAACATTCAGACATACATGATTAAAAACTATTGCCAAATAACTGATGATATGTGCCTGCGAGTTTACTTTATTTCATGTGTTCATATACATGTTACAAAAGGTGGAGATCCAGCTGTAGCCTGTGAGCCATTTATAATTTTATTAATTACAGTAATGGAAAAAAAAATGTCACTGTGACCAGTTCTGTGTAGGCTTATTTTATATTTTTATTTAATTCTTACATTATTTTCTTCTATTTTAGTAATTTGTTGTGCTTGTGACCTGAATTTCCAAAAAAAAAAAAAAAAGATCAATATAGGAATATATGGTAGTCCTGTTTATGGACTCCCAGCTCAGTTTCTAGCTGCAAGTTCACAAACTCTGAGATTTTTATAAAGTTGGCATCCACTGCAGGTTTTTTCAGTTTTCCTTTGTATTTTACTTTTTACTTTAAACAGCTCTGCTTGTGTTCAAATCTCTTCATGGCCCCAAAGTCCATCTCTGACATGTTAGATCCATATGAACCAACCTGGACTCTGAGAACCTCAGGTAGTGGTCTCCTGCTGGTGTCCAGAGTCAGGACTAAACAAGGTGAAGCTGCATTTCAGTTTTATGCTCCTAAAATCTGGACCAGTCTTCCAGAAGATGTGAGACAGACCTGAACTCTGACAATGTTCAGATCCAGACTGAAAACAGTTCTGTTTAGATGTGAAGATGATGACTGGAAGGATTTTATCTGCACTCTTCATTTTTAATTCATTTTTCAATTTAATTTATTCTTCTTTTTAGATTCAGTATTTTTATGCTCTTATGATTTATGGAATGACTCTATTTGCCTTCTTGTGATTTTATGCATCTGTAAATCACTTTGAATTGCCTTGAGTACGAGTTGTGCTCTACAAATAAACTTGCCTTTCTGAAGTTATACGACAGTCAGAGCTTTTCAAGTGATCAAACTGAAGTGTGTAAAAGTGTTAAATAAAAGTACAGTTTTGCACTGTAGCTATCTGGTGCCCAAATCATAAAGCCAGTCAGGCTGACAATCATATAATGTTTTTGGTGACAACTGCCATCGTTAAAGAATCTTTCATTTCTTGTGCATCTGCTGCTGTCAAACAGGACAAATGACACAACGTGTTCACAGGCGTCATCACACAGCATCTGTAATGAGTTCACTGAATATCCAGGTGTTATGATCCTTGATCAGTTTTGAATTTAAGTCTTTAGCTGTAAGACTGCTGTCAGATGCCCTCCTGGGCTCAGGGTGGCGTAATCTGTTTGTCTATTTTTCTCTTTTGTTGTTCCAGGTGGCAGTCAGGTGACTGGCCTGTGGGACCTTAAAAGGGGGGGGGGGGAGGGGGGGGGGGGTAACCACTTCATCACCCTCCTCTCACTCCCTGCCTCCAACTGAAGGCCATGCCATGCTGTTTGCTGTTAGCTGTTACTTTTTGTTCGTTGCCAAGTTTGGATTAATTGTAGTTTAAGTTAATTCTTGCTTTTGAGCAGCTCAGTAGCGGGGGGGGGGGGGGGGGGGGGGGGGGGGGGGGGGGGTTATTTCTGTTGATGTGGGTTTTCACCTGTTTTTGGCCAGCGAGGTTAGTGTATGTCATTTGTTTGTTTCCTTTCTGCAGGTAAGACGGGTGGGAAGTATCTTTTGCTTGTTATTTTGGCCGTGCCCTCCCTGAACGTTGATGCTACGACTGCTCATAATCAGTTAAAATAAACATACTTTTCTGTCTCAAACTAGTAAGGTGTTTCAGCCTTTGTAATGGACCTTTCAACAGAACATCACATTTGAAAACTTCAATACCATAAAACAAGTACTTTTTTTGATTTATGAAGTGATTGCAACAAAAGTATTTTTCATTTTTTCTACAGATTGACTGAAGCAACAAATTTTTTATCTGTTCTCCTCTCTCTGAGGAAGTAAACAAAAGAACAAACAAGATTGCTGCTGTTTTATTATTATTATTATTATTATTATTGTTCTCTTGCTTTACTTTGTAGTAGTAAATATACACATTCTTTTTTCTTTTTTTTAAAGTTGAGAAGTAAATATTACATATAAATAAAATCACATCATTATTTAATCCATATATGCAGAATAGATTTCACATTAAACAGTCCTGATAAATGAAGCATTAAATGGGGAAGAGCCTCAGAGACCAATAAAGCTGACAACTGTAAAAGGGACTCCCAAGCATATCTGGATCAAATAGTTAACTTCTAGCACAAAATACAAAGTTATAAATATCATGGTGTCATGTGTATCTCCTTGTTACTGTGCAACTTTCCATAAGCAGTTGTAATTCTTGGCCCGTCAGGTTTCGGGTTTTACTCTTAAGAGGAAAAACCCATGGTAGTAAAAAAAAAAAAATCAAGCATTTTTTTTTCTCTGGTGTGTTGTTTATTAATCTCTCATAACATTACCTCTGCAGAAAAAGGTTAGTCTGTGTTAAATTTTACAGCCTATGAATGAAAAGCCACGTCATAACCTGTAGCCTGCTAAGCATAAATGAGTTGCAAATCCTTAGCTGCATGGCTCCTTCTCTTATCTCCCGCCCTGTTCAAAGTCAATTTCATACGAGGCCATTTCATATTTATCAAAGTTGAACGTTTTCACACATTACCGAGACCACGTGTTCAAGTTAGAGCAGTAATTGAATCATTAGCTTACATTTGTTAGGGCACGGAGAGGCTAAGAGGGGCATGGAGTGCATTGTAGTGTTTGAACCCTTTATGGTAGGAGGCAGGTGGCGAACAACAGCTGGCCTGAAAAGCTGCTTTGCTCCAGCCCTGATGTAAAACTCCCAGCTGCCCCTCAGTCTGTCTGCCCACTGCCTTCACAGCCGGCCCACCACCAACTTACAAGTTTATTTAAACTCCAAAGCTTCCCTACCGGCCCTTCATCCCAAAGATGAGGTCATTATTATCAAGTCCCTGGTTTAAAACTGAAACTAACTAGTTTGCTCCAAAAAGCATACAAAGTACTTTTCTTAAAAAAAAAAAAAAAAAAAAGTAGATCACAGTAATTGCTGAAATTCTTCCATTCAGTCTAACTTTAGAGACCTCATTAAATTACTTTCTGTTGACATGCTTAGTTGATATTTCACAAGCTACAGCACAGCCCACTGGGGCCAGAACAGAACGCCCAAGAGTGAATGGATTGATCAGTTGCTCATTACACAGATCAGAGGAGCAGCTGTACTGTAGGTAATGTTTCTAGGAAAGCGCTCCGGTCAGCGGCCGACTATATTTTCTGTTCCCAGGCAGCATGATATGCGAACACCCCTTGAGGGCATCCTTCTAGGCAATTTCAAAGTGCATCTAATTCTCGTTTTATTACTGCCCAACACAACATTGCTAAAAATAAATAAATAAATAAAAATCACTGACTAAGGCTAGCAGCCAGCTGTTTATATTATCACTTCACCAGCCTGACTGACCTCTTCTGCTTTGGCTGCCTGTGGAGGTGCTGCTCCTGTTCACCTCCCTGGCAGAGTCCTGGCTTGATCCAATGGCGTTCCCATCTGTTGTAGCGCAGCATGGAGAGGCTGGGAAGCAGTAAATCTCAACCAAGGGCTGGAAGCTCTCAAGACTCCTAAATGTCACTCAGATTCAAGGCACTTTATTCTATCCACCTCATCAAGAGCCACTGAGCTAAGAACAGTTCATTACTGAGATGCTCTACAATACGGCACTATTTAAGAGTCAAGAGAAACCTTTGTGGGCTACACGACTTTAATCAGGAATTGAGGATCACTTCATTTTAATAGTTTTTTTTCTTTTTGGATATTTTGAGGACAGATGGGATCAACTGATTCAACTGGATTTTTCCAAGCCACTGTTTGGCTTAAAGGTTTTTTTCTTTCTCTCTCCCTCTGTGGGAGTTTTTTACCTGCCATTATCCTTGTTTAGGATTCAATGTTATTTTTTAGTTAATGATATTTGCTCGGGTCTCTGTAAGGCGCCTAGAGACAATTAACATTGTAACAGACGCTATGCAAGTAAAATTGAATTGAATTGAATTGAACTGTGTGAGGATCACACCTCCATTAGATTTCATATAGCCCCAAAATGGAAATGAAAAATAAAAAAATTGAATAATAAAATTCTTCTACAGTAATCAGAAAAGGGCTTACAGCTATTGACTTAAGCGTAATTTAAAACACCTAAATGTTAATTTGGATAATTCAATTTAATGACCACATCATACTTTCCCCAAAACGCACCTCTTAATTTGGCAAATGCTGCGATTGTTGACCTTTTGGAGTGAATTCAGAGTGATATGAGGGGTTTCCTTGTGCATTAAAAGCACATACTTTAACGTTGCTTTAACAGAACAAGTTTGTGCTTCACAAGTGTTTTTGGGAGAATATATACACCAGATTATCTAGGGGTTAAAATTCAGTCGTACACTCTGAAATTCATCTAGAGTGAAACTTCAAAACTGAACTTAGAAAGTCTGAAATGGCACAAAAACAAATCGCTTGGTGAAAGACCTTTTGAGGTCGAGGTATGATTGAGCAGTCATGCATGCTGAAATTGGGAAACTTCAGAAGAAAGAAAGAGTTTCAACGCTCTCCTGATTCAGGGAAGGTCAATCTATTTTATTCCAATTGTTTGCAACTGTCTTCTTGGCTTTTTCAATAAAAAGTCAATCTCAGTTTCTTTTATTGCCGCATCAGTTTTGTTGATTTCAATGTGTGACGTCTCAGATATAATGCTAAACTTATTCTTCAGTCCAGCTGGTGTTTTTCCGCTGGCAGTGTCAGACCCCGTCATATGGAATCCAAAACAGGAATAATCCTTAGAACAAAAGTTATAAATCAAATTAATTGTGTTTTTTGCGAAGGTCAACCAACCACTTCCTGTTAGTTCTGGTTACTCATGTAAGCTGCAACTAAATGGAACCCAAGATTTCCTTATAAACAGTAATTATTTCTCTGAAGCTGTCATCTTAATTCCTCACAATAAATCAATGCAAGGAAAAAGTTAGAATAATTTTTAACAAATCTTTGAAATATTGAAAAAAAAGAAGGTGCGCAAGACAAATAGAATTAGACTCATAACTTGGCACCAGTGTGATGTGAGTTTGAGTACGGACACAGTTACTTCGTAAGGCCCTAAAAGTGACCTTGCCTCCTTCACACTGTATAAGAGAGTCGTTCAGCTGAGTGTCCGTGACTTTAATTGCTCCAACTCATTGATTATTGAAGGGGCTTCACTAAAGAAAAAAGGGTCAGCCCCTTTCTTCATCCATCACCGTCTTCTTCAATATCCTCCTTCTCCATTCCTCTGCGCTCTCCTCTCCCTGGCATACGGCGGTATGATGCGGGACGAGGGCACGTCTATGTTATCAGCATGCAGCAGACGACAGCCTTGAGGCAGACTGACTTTAAGCTGGTTAATCACCTACCCGCCAAATTGTGAACCCTCACTTCCCATGCAGGAAAACAACCCAGTTATGGACGGCCGTCTTGCATTTTGAAGCATATAGCTTTCGTGACCTTTTGTGCCACTGCTAGTTGGTCATTATTGCCACCAATAAGCTCATTAGAAATGGTGCACAGATGTCATTATCTTGACTATGTGGCCAAAAAAAAAAAAAAAAAAAAAAGGAAGGAAGTGAAACTCCAGGTGCACTTAATTTTAATGAAGAACCGCTGACATTGATCTTGGAGTTCATGTAAAACGTGCCTTGAACTTATACTTGTAAGTGATCCACTAATTCACTTTTATTAATGAAGATTATTTAACAGCTTGAATCAATCAATACACAGTTGGAAACTATAATCCAGATATCGGCTTCCTGTGGATATTTTTGAAGAAGCTTGCATGTTAATATGATTAGCAACAAATGAGTTTACTCAAATAAGAACATCTTTTCTGAAAAATTCAGGTGTTAATGTTTAAAAGAAAGAGCCCTTTATTGTTCGCCATTTAATTTAATATTTCTCAATTCACCTGCCTTGCCCAGAAAAGCTAAGCTGTCCTCTTGCCCACTAAGTTAGTAAAAGCATGTCTGTCTTCACCGTTACCCATCATACATTCCTCATCATCACCTGGTCTTGTTCCATCACCTCTTGAAACTGCAGTTCTAACCCCCGATAAACCAGGCTCAGCTTTCCTGTCGTACTCGGTTCATCTCAGATTTCAGTTTTCGCAATCCTCTCTTGTAAACAGTGTATCATCCACTTACTACCTCTCACCCGCATCTTCTGGAAACAAAGCATCCAATTCCACTGCTATGTGGATGACACCCAGCGCTACCTGTCCACAAAGCCCATTACAGGACCCCCCCCCCCACCACCACCACTTGAATCTTGATGGACAAGACCATTACATTAATTCCTCGCTCTCTCTCTTCCACACACACAATTCTCTGCACCCTACAAATGAAGCACGAATATTATCCTTTACCCAGAGAAAAACAAAAGAGGGAAAAAAAAATCCAAGCTGTAGCCACAGGGAGCTGCCAGCGGGTCAGACTGAGGGAAATGCAAAGGAAATAGTTAATAAGAACTAATAGGCTTTCTTTCTGTATAATTCACCATCCACACAATGGTCACAGCTGAAATTAGCAGAAGAAAATTAGTCATGCCTCTTTTCCACGTGTCTGCATCCACACTGGCAGAGCGCAGTGTGTTTTTCTGCTCTATTTTGTACATTTTTTTAGGCTCAGTAGGGGTACGACAGAACCAGAATCATGCTGGAAAGGTACCAAATCATATTTAGGTCTATCTGTTATTCCAAGGATGGTGGGAAGATTACATGCTGGTTTATGCACTTCCCTGCTGCTACCACTGAATCCTAATGCTTCACCTTTTTTTAAAAAACATGGGAACCAATTACAGTCTGAAGGTGGTGCTGTGAGACACCCTCCCTGTTTAGTGAGGGTCACTCCGGTTGAATGCTGATGGCTTCCTTCACTCTTCCTAAATCAACTTTCTTCTTTGTTCAGGGAGAGCCCTTTAAAGTCTTAAAAAACACTGTTCCTTATCGTTTAGATGCAGATTGACTGCTCACGTCTTGACCTGCAGATCTCCTCAACATTTAGTAACCGCGCCAGGAGCTCATGTTGGGCCAGGCATTCATGGAGCGGTTGTTTAGTCCCCACAAACTAAAAGGTCACTAGATAAAAGGAAAAATACTTGAAGGATGAAGCAGTTCATCTGAGGTCGAGGAAAACATTCAGGCAGTCAGAGAGGCAATTTATGTAGAGGTGGGAAATTAATAAAAAAATTCACTGACACTGACATTTAGAACCTATAACTTATATAGTCTCGCCTGTGTCAGTTGTTTTCATTTTTCTTCATTAATCCTGTTGTTACTTTTCCCACTGCGTCTTCACGTACTTCATGCTTCTTAAAAAGACACTACTGCACAAAACATGAACTCTTTTCATAAAACATCTTCATTTCAAGTGTGCTTTGGTTTCCATTAAATAAAATATTGATGAGAAATGGTTTGTGTGCATCACCCTTCACTTTTAAAATCACTAAGCTTTGTACTCTTTCATTGGGAAAACCATCAGGGCTGTTGGGGAAGAATCACGATTCTTTTGCCTGAGCAATACTGAATTTAAGAATCGACTGCTAAAGCCACCGGGGTGGTGCTTACCTGTGATTCTTGAAATTCAAGAGCTACCTTGTCATTTGTCAGATTAACTGCTCACTTTATCACAGATGACTGGCAGATCAGGCCATAAATCTCACGTAGCAGAGAGATGTGTGAAAGCCACACAGCGGCTATTGTGAATGCCGTCTTGTAGCAGATGAATACAGAAGCTATAATCATGGATGTGGGGATTGTCACTGATAACACAGCAAACATGCTTGGCGCTGCTCAGCTGGAGAACTTGACACATAGAACCTATTCTGCCCATACATTAAACCTCGCTGCTCAGCGAGCTTTAAAGCTAACCCCGGTGTCACGGCTGCTCGGCAGGATTAGGAGAATCACTGGATTCCTCCACCGCAGCACCACTGCAAGTCATGTCCCGCAAGGAAAGCAGAGGCTTTTGGGTTTGCCGTCACAGAAGCTGAAAACTGATGTCACTACAAGGTGGAACAGTTGCTCTGAGAGGGTTGAACGATTTTTGCTGCAGCAACCTGCCGTTTGTGCGGCCCTCCTCTCTCCACAGCTGAGAAAACGTGGAATGTCAACTGACATTTGCCGTCTCAACGAGACTGACGTCATGAATGCGGAAGAGATGGTCACAGCCCTCAAACCAGTGAGAGAAGCCACCAGCGTCATGGCAGTGTCACAGCCTTCCCAGAAGAGCTGAAGCTGCTCTAGCTGCAAAGGGTGGAGCCACGTCATATTGATTAGAAATGGGATGAACTAAAGCTCATATGAGTCAAGGCAGGTGAGCAAATACTTATGGCAATATAGTGTATTTACTAAGTTCAAATACTACAGCGATAGGCTGTAGCTGAGGCTACAGCTTTATCAGTGCATATCTGAACTCAGAGATGATAGTCAAACATCGCAAGACAGGAGAGAGGAAGAGGGGGGAAAAAAGTTAAGACATGCTCTGAAGCCAACAGCTAACAACTGGTACTTGTATTAAAACTATGCTAAACTGTATCGTTCCAAGTTCTTAGTCTGAATGTAGACATTACCCCCCCCCCCCGATATAGATAAATAATTGATTTCATGGTCAATATTCTTTGACTGAATAGAAAACGGACTCAAAGTATGTCGTGTTATTGCACTTTATGTTGGCTGACTGATCCCAGGTCTGTTTGAACGTACAATTTTACTGCATGAGGGCCCTGAAAAGTGCTACACCAGTTATGGCCCAAGCTGCTCCAGTACGTGGTAAGGTGAACATGAGGTTGTCAAATTGTTAAAGCAGCTCACATAAAGGCATCAGTTCTTATAAACTAAGTATAATGAGCTTCACAGTCAAATGCAGCTGTGATATAGTGAATTTCAAGAACCTGAGACAGTGAATTAACAGCAGTCCAAGTTTTTTTAAAGTACATAGACAGCACGATATGCTTCAGTAGAGCAGCTCAATAGATTTCTCTTTTAGCGTAATAGCCAAAAGAAGTATTATTTAGGTCATCAATCTTGTTATAGACGGGATGCACCATTTGATCGGCCGGTGACCGGAGCCAGACAATTTTCAGCTTGACCAGCTCTGACTGGTGACTGGATGATCAGGCAGTGAGATATCCATTCTTCTTTTTGGTTTGTAAATCCATCACAGGTAGAGCTCTGAGAAATCCATAAATCAATTTTTTTGGTCCACTCAGTAAACATCATGGCAAGACAAGCAAGTCTTCAGTCTTCACCCCACTGTGAGCAGAATACCCAAAGATTTGCAAGTTGTACAACCTGTAAGGTAAATAAATGTGAGCTGTGGAAGAACAACCACCAAAAACTCTGCAAGAGCAAACTTTTTCCAACAATTAAAACTACATCACCCCACTGCGTATGTGTTATAAAGACAAAAAAGCCTAAGAAGCTAAAACTGAAGCTAGTGGAGCACAGAGCGTGTTGCCTCGTTTTTACTGGCATCACCACGAATCCCCTTTATGCTACGACTTCAGGTGCGCCCCAATTAATCAGCGGCTGTCTGAACAAATTTAGCAAACTTCTCAGATATTCGTATTTTGCACCAGTGACCACGGAAAACAGTGAAACACATCAACACGGAGCTGCATGAGCACGTCACCTGAGTCTGCCTCGCTAACACACTACATCACACCTTTAACAGTCTCAGAACGGATCAATAGATGGTCAGGTCATGCACAGGAGAAAAAACCTCATTCGGTTACACCGTCACTACTCTCTGCTTCAACCACAGAGGCATATCTCACATTTTGCATAACCACAATGATCAAATAAATGCTGAATATTTGCACTTGGTACTGTAACATTAGACCTTACAGAGACAAAGTGAGAGGCAAATGAAAATTAATGCTTTGCAACATTTCTATTGTAATGTAACAATAATGACCAATATATTTTGATTCTGTGCAAAGCACTGATTACTAGTGGAAAAGGTAAAGAAAGTAGGAGGCAAACCATGGAATTCCTGGCATTTTCTGTAGCCAGGGAAAAAAAAAACTTCATAAATCTGATACATCACCTAAAAAAAAAGAATAAATACTGAGTAGAGAATGGTTTCTGGACATCCTGTTACCAGAATGATTTATTCTCGTTTCAACTCAAACAATGTGCAGAAAGTCCCAATAGAGCCTACCCAAGTAGGCTGATATTTTTATCCGCTCGGCGGCAGCACCAGTCACAAACACGCTGCACTTGGGGCTTTTTCCAGACACGACCACTTCTGGTAAAGAAAGCAACGAGCCGAAACAAGTGATGCGCGCAATTAATCTTGCTGCATATCATTTTTATACCTTCAAAACAACCAGGGTTTACTGCTGTGATGCTGCAGAGAGAACATCACATTGATCTATAGCAGGAAAGCTACACGTATCCCTTCATGACTGACGTGACGTGGGTAAAGTAGCTGAACGGTCTCTCTGCACAGAGCAGATGGGAGGCGCTGATACAGCATGATAGAAAGGACAAAACAGGTAAGAATGTCACAGGAAATTCCAGGCCATGTTCCCATCATTTCAATAAGGAAAAGATCAGCACTGACAGCTGCATGACTGATGATCCTGGACTTTGTCTGGAGTAACCGGGGGGAAACACTAACACAGGCGAGCCCCCTTACACGTCACGTTGAAGCACCTGGGCAGCACGGTGGCCTGATGGTTAGCACCGTTGGTTCGAATCCCTGCAGGAGCTTCTCAGTGTGCAGTTCGCATGTCCTCCCCGCACTTGCATGGGTTTTCTCAGTCCAAAAACATGCTAGTCAGGTTAATTGGTGACTCCAAATTGCCTGTAGGAGTGATAGTGTGTGTGGCACAGGTATTAACAGGTATTCACTGAAAAATAGGTAACTGATCTCAATGGGACTAATAATAATACAGTTATTATTATTACTAAGTTAATATTGTTTAAAAATTATTCTGGTTGCTCAGTTTAATACCTAATTCATTTACAAAAATTCAAAGTTTAAAGGAAAAATGTTACAAAGAAAAGACACTAACCTAAAGCAGTTCTAGTTCTGGATGGTCAGTTCCTCGCAGTTGAAACAAATGAATAGATTTTATTTTGTCGATTCTAGTTTTTGGAAACAAATGCGTTTTTGCTGTCCTACCATTTGAACTAAACCACCAAGATTAGCAGAGGGAACTCTCAGACATGCAGAAATGGTAGAGAAGTTCCAGTTTGGTCGAGGGGGTTCGGGGCTTGGCTCAGGTAATCCGGTGTGGAGCACAGCAGGTCCAAAAGAGAAAAGAAAACTGGTCGTTGAGCTGGTACGTAGACAGGAAGCGATGATAAAGGATGCAAAGGCAGTGGATCAGGCTAAACAGGGACAGTGGCTGAACTGGAAAAGTGTAGAGAAGAGGAAGCTTAGTTGGAGAGACTTGTGGAATATGGAGGAGAGCCACATTAGATTCTTGAGCTACGTTTAATGTGTTACCAACCCCTCAGAGCCTAAAGCTCTGGGTAAAACAATTACAACTACAAGTGTACAATTAGCTTGTCACAAGGCCAGTACACATGGTGATGCAAGTGCTGAAAAGCTTAGCTGCAGGAATTGAAAACAGACGTAGGCAAAGTTTCGGAGGTTCTAAGAAAGAGTGTAATAATTCAGTTTGTGTGTGAGTAGGAGAATTATAGAGATGAAAAGTCAGGTAAGAAGGAGTTTGGATGTTTAGAAGCTGCTAGTGACTGGGAAATGCAGGTAGATTTTGGTGGAAAGTTGGTTGTTCCTCAGGAAATAGTTTGTACTTGGTTAAGGCCCGACATAGTTTTGTGGCCAGTCAGTCAGTGGAAAGTTGAGTTAATTGAGCTGACAGTTCCCTGGGAAGACTCAGTGGAAGAAGCCTATGAAAGGAAAAAGCTTAGATAGACAGACTTGGGAGCAGAAGTTGAGCAGCGAGGATGGATAGTTGGGGTTTGTCCAGTGGAAGGAGGGGTTTCATAGATCAGCAGTCTCATTATTGGGAGGACTGGGAGTACGGAGGCAGAGTCTAAAGAAGACGGTAAAGAAATGTCAGATGAGGCAGCCAGATGCAGTGGATTTAAAGGAGGAGAAATAATGTCAGTTGGGGAACAAAATAAAATTTGGAGTCATTTAGTCTTAGTAATCCTTCGCTCATGAAGATGAGGGAGATGAAGGCGAGGGTGAGATGAGTTCCACCAATCAGGAAATTCAGGAAGAGGAAGTCTATTAAAGGAAGTGGCCAGTTTGAATCTCCTTGTTTGGTTGCTTGCTTTCTGCTGGGTGATAGAGAAAGTAGTTTCACTACCTGGAGCTTTCATGAATGGAGCCTGGGTTTGTTGACTGTGGCAGCCATTGTGAAGTTAAAGTAACGGAGGTTGCTGTAGCCTGGCAAGCATGTTGGTGGGGGGGCAGGGTGTACAGCCTAACCCAGCGGAGGGAGTGTTCACTTCTAATTGGACGGACCTCTCTTGCCCTGACTCCCTTTCCTTGCCCTCTCTGGTGGCATTGCTGGTTTGAGTGTGGTAGCCATTTTGTAGGATTAGTTGTGTTGGTGGGGGGCAGTGAGAGCTGGCATTAGGGGAGTGACTCTGGGACGCCTCCTGGTGGTGTTGTGGGACTAACTAAAGAAAACACTGGTGAGAAGCGGTTCTCACCTGAAGACCCCAAAGATGTGTCAGCTATTGCTGCTCCAGGCTTACAGAGACAGGTGATACCAGAGTCCTTTACTGAGTAACTTATCCTTCTTTCGAGCACAAGTTTGTCTTTTATTTCCCTTCATTTTGGCTTAATAGGACAAGAGGTAAATGCTTCAGAAAATAAAAAAAATCCCTCCCAAATTCAACCACCAAAACACATAAAAAAACACACTCAAGAAAGCACTCACTATTAGCCCCTACACACTATAGTTTAGACTAACTGTAGGCTTTACTAAACAGAATGTTTTCAGTTTAGTTTTAAAGATGGAGGTGGTGTCAGTCTCCTGAACCCAAACTGGTAGCCGGTTCCATAATAAAGGTGCCTGGAGCCCATCCTCCAAATCTACTACTTTCCCCTACTTTGTTGTTAGAGCAGAATAAAGTCATCATGTCCTTCTTGTTTTTGAGGTAATTTCTGTGACATCTGTGCATTTTAATTTCAGATGGTCATGCCATTAAGAACTAGACATTTGTATGGATGTTTCATTGTCTGAATGAAAGTAGATTGTAAAAAAAAAAAAAGAAACAGGTTTGTTAAAATTCCCCAATATTATGATATACTTCTTATTCAGCCCCTCACAAGTACATGCACCAATGTAACTGTTTTCTGTCCTACAAGTTATGTTCATGTTTATTTTGTCACAGCAGCAGACTCTTAACACACATATCAGAGCTGCATAAGAAAACATAGGAAAACGTGGAATTTGCGTATATTTGTGCAAAGGTCAGTTAAAGCTGAGTAAATAGTTATTAACAGTATAAACAGTGGGTACATTATGTTACTTTTGGTGTTATTTTGGTCGGTTCTTGACCGTGGTCTAAATGGATCATTGAAGCATTTCCAAACCTTTACACAAGCAAAGTTTTTATATATTTTGCTATGATAGTTGTGATATTTGGTGTGAAAGTAGAACAAGCTATTTTTTTTAAAACATTGTTATGTCCTAGTGACAAGCACACAGCAAATGTTGGGGAAATCTATTTATGCTCATGTGTCTGAAATAAAAATATATTAACCAATATATTGGAATTTTACATCCCCAGATATTGGTAGCAGCCTTAAAAAAAAATCCTGTATCAAGGGGGCTCTGATGCTTCTTATTCAGATGAGTGCATGTGTGATGAGATGCTGCAGTAGCTGCAGCAGCTCGAAGCGTTGCACAGAAGTGCAGCAGTCGGTCCTGCATAAATGTCAGTCTGCAGCATCTCTGTGGACTCTTCAGGCATTTCACACCACTGAACACTTGGGCTGAACATTTTTATATTGCTGTGGTCCAGGAATTTTATCCATTAAAGTTGAAATTATTTGCATTATTAACAGTGCATTGCTTTTTTTGAATTCCTTAAATTAAAAAAAAAAAAAGTCACATTGCTTCTGTTTGAACTGGTAATGAGTGAAAGTGGAGAAAAGAAAAAAAGTGATCAATAGACTTATAAATGAATTAGATCACTTTAAATAATGTGACTTGATGTTTTTCAGCAGCGTCTTCATGAGACCTGAAAGTTCAGCTTTGTCCTCTGTGGGGGTCATGGATCTAATGGATATTTGAGCATACACGGATGACAAAGTTTGTAAAGAAATCTGTATTCTCAAACTTTATTCAGGGTAAATAACTTCCCCTTCATGCAACTATAACTTATTCCATTGATTTATAATTTAAGAGTAGTAAACCTGGTCTCAAATGTGCCACCCCTCATTTGTAGATGAAGCATTCACAAAGACTTAAAATGCTTTTACCCAGCAGCACCTGCAGGTCTCCACGTCTCTGTGAATGAGCTGCAGCCGTTCATCACTTTAACGAACATCCATGATCAACAAATGAGAATAAAATCTAATACGAACAGTTTCAACCTACAGTAAGACGCCATTTCAAGGTGCAAAGATGAATTGTTTAATTATTCTCTCAATATAAAATTTATAGGCATCCATTAAAAAGAAATAAAATGTGCTGAGAGATTTTTCATGCAAAAATGCTTGGAAATTAGGTTTAAAAAAAGAAACTCAAATTAGTAAGTGTTGAAAAACACTGTTTCATCAGAAGACCTACAGCCATGCCACAGAGGTCACAGCTAAGTTTTAGTTTTTTGATAAAGCTCAGCAAGTCAAAATATGCATTTCCATCATGGCATCAATGTTAGGGAAAGATTTAACTCAGCTGTACAAAGATACAAGGATAAAACTTTAAGATTCTTTGGTTTCAAGTATCGACTTTAAAGCATTTAAGCTGAAAATTCATGGCTGAATTATACATATACATATACATATCACAGGTTCAAACACTTCAAGAAGTATATAACACATGCAAATGTTACGCCTACATTCTACTTTCTAAAGTGTCAGCAACATATGGTAGGGGAGATTTAGCCTTGTTTATAGCTAGTGCGTACACTTCTTTCCTGCAGAAAGAGGTGTGGAATATGCTTATATGCACACGCTTTTTAATTGAAGAAACCGTACAGATGCATGACCTGACCCCACTTATTTTATTTTAACCGACTGTATTCGCATTACTGTGAGGTTCTTTTTATAGAGGAAAAAAAACACCAAAATGTAGCATGCATGCAAAGCGCTATTGTTCTGATAAGTTTATACAATGTCACAGCATTTAAGAGCAGAATTCTTGTGTTTTTTCTTGTATTGATGATGGTTCAGTCATGTGACATGTCCTCAGCGAAGATGATTCACCACTGAGGTTTAACACTTCCAGTTAGTTTGACACCTCTTGTGGTCAGGGATGGGATTCATAAGACAGGACACGCATCACGTTTAGTGAACGTTTCCTCATCACCATCGGCTAAATGCCGATCTTGGAGTGCATCGGACACCCCACCCCCACCCCACACACCCACACACACACACACACACACACACCACCCCCACACAAGGCATGAGACGCCACTAATGCACAGGTGTCAAACTGATTCCTGAAAGGGCCGTGTGGCTGCAGGTTTTTGTTCCAACCATGCAGCATACACAGCTGACTTGTTTTAGTCAATCAACTAGTTGTCGTCACTAAAGGTCTGAACTAGTTCAGTTGATTGAATGAAACAAGTTCAGCCGTGTTTCTGCATGGTTGGAACAAAACCCTGCAGCCACACGGCCCTTTAACGGATCAGTTTGACACCCCTGCACTAATGCATCACTAAGGGTTAAAGAACTTGTTGCCAGCTGAAGCATGATAACCACTGCAGCACTTTTCCCAATGGGAGACTTACTTATTTGCATCATTTAATCCAGGTGGTTCAACCCCCCACCACCCCACCCCCCTCCTCCTTAAAGCTTAATTTTACTTTGCAGACAGTTGCCTCCCACACTGAAACTAGTACTCATTTGTACTAAACCAAGAACCATTTTGAAATGAATCACGACCCCCATGAACTGGAGCTGAATCCTGCGAAGACTGGCGACAGCCACAGTGTTCATTTACTGCAAAAGCGTTTTAATATAATTCAACATTCTCCCCTACAAATTTTGAAAAGCCTAAATGAGCCGGCTGCTTGAGGAGTCGTGCTGTTTTTGCACTTGTTATTGGTTTTAACAATCACAGTCTAACAGTTTGCGATGCCAAGGTTTGGTATTTTAACACAAAGCCGCTCTCTAAATTATAAATAAAGACAACCTCCCTCTATTTCTGTCCAGGACTTGTTTTCATATTCAGAGCTACCTCAGACTTTTATTGTACTTTGATAAAGAGATAAATGGGAAAAGTAGGTATGCATATTCTGTACTTCATTTTGCTTGGTGATATACAGTGTTTATTCCATTACATCCTTCCCCTCTGACTACCATCCCCTTTAAAAACAAAAATGATGAAGTGGTATTATTCCACGAGGTCAATTTTTCTCCCTTTGCATTTATGGCTCGCATCAGTCCAAACAAACTGATGATCGAGCCCTATATGCTCTGAATTCGGCTTAATGTTGTGTGAAAAACAGCTGTCTGGATGATAATAGCTCAAGATAACTCAAGTGACACCATTAAAATGCACACATCCACTCAGATGTTTGGTGGACAGCTGGCGAAAATAACACGAGCAGAATACAGGAATACTAATACCGGGGGGCTGATGGCCGCCCTCCAAAGTCAGACAAGAGGAAATGGGTTGATGGGATGGTGGATGCTCTGACTTCCACTTCCCCCTGCTGGGTGAAAGGTCACATGGGATCTCAGCGTGGACGTCTAATTACAAACAAAGATAGATTACTGGTGATCAGGAAATTTGACAAAAATAAGCAGCTTTGAGGGCGTATTGAAACTTGACCACTGACCCCAACAGTGAGCAGCCACAGCTGCATCTCTATCAGTCACAGTTCTGCTCGGGTCCGACAAAGAAGATACTTTCCATCCCGTTTCACAGGCACAAAGTTTCCACAGCTGATTCTTTACCAGTTTAAACAGCTGCCCTAATGGTAATCGTATAAAATGCAACTTCACTGCTCTGCCATTCAACCAGCGAGCATGGAGACAGGACTGCAGTGCAGATGGAGAAGGAAATATGTTGTGCACAGCCTACGTGCACTCTACTAGTACAGTGTCATCATAAAAAGAGAAAAATGTATTCCAGATGAACGGGTGGGGAGGGGGGGCGGTGCTTCCAGGGCTCACGTATCAGTGATAGTAGGGATGCACCGCTTCCTCTGTTGATGACTGGAATGTGATTTTCAGTTTTGCAGCTTTTCAGCTTGATGCTTTGATGGGGAAATCAGCTGATCGGCCACTGGGGAGTTATTTTTTTTTTTTATTTCTGGTCTCGTAAATGCATCACAGCACATCTAAGATGATGTACAGTCGCACACTCTGGCAAGCATGATGAAATGAGTAAAAAGAGAAAAAGGTTAAGGACCTATAATGTGGTGCCTTTATGCTCCATATTATATGCACCACAGTGCAATTCCTTTTCTGTGAAATAGTGGGGAAAAAAAGAGACAAAAAAGCCTCTATCCAGTAACCTGGAGCACTTTTTGTGCATTTCTGGTAACACTGAGACAAAGACCCGTTAACCTGATGCAATCTTTGCGGGGAAAAAATAGGTATTTTTTATGGTAAATGTCTTTTTACTGTTGAATATTCATTTAAAACAAACTACAAAAAAAAAAAAAACTGTTACGTATGCAGCTGATTATAGTTCTCAGATACACAAACTACAAATTAAGTGTCTCCAAGTAACAGGAGTGCAATCTAAACTGCATCTGAATTCATGCTGGCCATCATTAGCACAATTAACAGAGATGGAAAATGCACTAATGTCTACAATTAAAACATGTATATACACGGTTATGAAGACAAACCTCCTTTTGTTCTGTAATTTAAAAAAATTAAAAAAAAAGTTCAACCCCAAGAATGGAGACTATTAAAAATGAAAAAAATCTTAATTGTGTTAAATAAAATAAAAATGGTGAAAATTTAATTCAAAATTAATTTCATGTGTTTTTGTTTTAAATGAAAATAAAAGGAAGACGATTAAAAACGACGAGAGAGAGACTCGTCTCGCGAGAGCTGGCCTGCTGGGGTCATGGGAAGTCAGCTGGGAAAACAAAAAAATGGCCGTTAGAAAAGTGACATCAAAATGGAGGCTATCTGTTGAAGTGTAAGTCTGCCAGATCTCTTCTGATGTGTACTTATGTGAATGTTAACTGGTTAAAATGTGATGAACAGGTTATTGTCAAATGATTTGTAGTCTGGGCTGTTAATGTGCATTTCTCACTG